>CM040243.1:3956254-4310541 GCA_022545495.1 Chrysanthemum lavandulifolium | reverse complement strand
CATGGGCTTAAAATAGCATCTTGAACAAAACGTATGATGATAAGTAGTTTTATGGGTTTAAACTTTAAAGTTTTCAAAATAAACATGCTCGTTGAGATTACATATAAAAATTTCTATCATTGTATAGGTTTGGTCAATCTGACTTGTACTACATAGCCTAACCTTTGCTTGGATGAGTAAACAAACTATATAGCTCTTTTAAAAGCTTGTCGTGTGCACAGAAGTAGAGCGCTGAGTGTATTTTTAAGCGGAAAAAAAGCGAAACTCGATTTTTTCAAAAATCGGTTTTGGGAAAACGGTTTTAGTATAATCGAACCTGCGGTTTATAAGCGGTTTTGCATATTTAGATGTCAACTGTTTGAGAGCTTAGGTTTAAACCGACGTGTTTAGTCTCAAACCATTTGAACCGGTTGAGTCATGGAAGCGCTTTTCATATCAAAACGGTTTTAAACGAGGCGGTTTAAGTCAAAACCGGTTTTTGACCGTCTGACTCAAACCGAAACCGGTTTGAAAAACCGGTTCAGTTATGAATTTTAACTGATTTGTGCAGCTTTACTTGGAAGCTTGGACTTGCAAAACTCTTTGATAAGTCGAGTCGTAAGTTCCCATAAGCTAGTATCACTTGTTTAGAACTGAAGTTAATCAATTAATTTACACACTGAAATTTCATTGTTGGGTCAAAATAACTTATAACATTGAAATATCAATGTTCTTTTACTTGTATAATTGAACAAAAACCAAAACTCTAGTGGAAGAAATATTGAGATGGATTTGATCATATACCATTACAAACAGTTTATGTTCAATTCTTCCGATAATAATTCGATCAAAAGAATGTAACTGATATAATCTTTACAAGAATGAGCAACCATTGGTGAAGATCCACGGAGCATGACCTGGAGGATCACTCATAACTGATATAGTCGTGTTGTTTTGTACAATTCCTCCACTCCAAATGGGCGAGATTCACCTCCGGTTTATACTTGTAGAATATAGGTTCAAGAGTCTCAATATCACTTGGACCTGCCAGGGCTGCCGCCATGGACCCTACACTGAGGCGCCCCGGACCCCGTCCGCAGGGGCGCCCCTAAGATCATAATAAATTCAGTAGGTGTGCACTCTCGCGCTCCGGCCTAAATGATGTATTATTATGATGAAATTGGTCAAAACAAGTTAATCAAATTACACTAAAATATCCAACATTCACCTCCGGTTTATACTTGTAGAATATAGGATTCAAAGAGTCTCGATATCACGAAAATAACAGAATGCCAAACTAGGTTTTCATGTCCAACAAAATTAGTACTTCATACAGTCATTTAATCGCGTCTGTTACTTAATAATAACATACTTGGTATCAATCATCCAAGTAGCTTCCATTCTTCAAAGATAAGCTAAAACAATGAGCGTTCAAAAAATATTTAGCGCTAAAATATGTCATAGTAAAGTGTTGATGGTTTGAAGTTTTATCTTAACTTAGGGTTCACATAGCGGTTAGCAACCTTCAAATTGGAGATGAGTTGAGAGGACCCTTTTTGTCATCAGATCTGATGGTTTGAAGTAAAGAGCTGTTGCTTTGTCTAATACTTTTTTTCTGTTTTAATATTTTTTATTTTGTGGGTCTTGTTCATACAATGCGAAAACATTTTTCTGTTTTAATATTTTTCATTTTGTGGGTCTTGTTCATACAATGCGATAAGAAACGAATACTTACTTAATGAGCATAAACGAAACCGGGACCAAGAAATGAATATAGAGGAAACATAGCTAGTGTTGAGAAAACAGACTATAGTATTTAAGTCCCTTGCATTTTCGTCGACAAAAACTTAAATTTTGTGGGGTCTGTTTGATATGGTTGGTATGACGAAAGCAGATGTAAACTGCAGAAATGAGTGTAAAAATGTCGGAAACTATATAATAAATCTTCGTGACATTGTGAAGTTTTAGTACTGTCATATATAACGGTAGATATCATGGCATGAACATCTCACCTTATATAAAATGCTATTTAAATGTAGGATTGTCTACTTCTATTAACTTTGGGATCCAGAACACCTACAACTCACTCGATGTCCATGTGGGACAGTCACTTTCAGTCTTGGTCACCACGAACCAGGCCGTGAGAAATTACTATGTTGTTGTGTCTTCACGGTTCTGCGTCGTGTCCTAATGACCACTGCCGTCCTTCACTACCACAACTCAAAGATCGGTGTCTCAGGTACTCCCCTAGTGGTCCTACCACCCAGATTGTAGTCCGTCATGCAAGCCCGAACCTTTAGGTAATTTCTCTCCGAGATCATATGCATTGTCGAGTTTTGCTATGCATAAAAATCTGAGCTTTTGTGGTTCTTGAATCAGATGGAATCTAAGTATCTAACTGCCAGTGGACCCAGACCGAACCCACAAGGCTCATATCATTATGGGATGATCAAGCCTAGCCGTACCATTATGCTATCAAATTCAGCTCCTTGGATTAACGGGAAGCAAAGATATGCAGTCAATGGTGTGTCGTTTGTTGTTGGAGACACTCCTTTGAAGCTAGCTGATTACTTCAAGATTGGTGGACTCTATAACCTTGGAAGCATTCCCGACAGTACAACGTCCAGCAATGGAAACTGGGAGGACACGCTAATTTCTGGCCTTTTGCTGAGATCGTGTTCCAAAACTGGGAGGACATCGTTCAATCATGGCATATCGATGGCTATTCCTTCTTTGTTGTTGGGTAAGCAAAACTTCGTTTTCATGTCTTTGATTGGTTATCTAGAATAGTTGAATCTTTTACTAAAAATGGTTCTTTATGCGGAGCAGGATGGATGGTGGGCAATGGACACAACTTGAGGACACGGTTTTGAGGTCCTACAGTTTTGGATCAATCATGGATGAACATCGTATTTAAAAGTATGAGTATGCACATCAGATTGTGCGATGACTCGTTATTGATCTGAGAGGGTGGGTTTATTTATGTATAAGACACTTTATTATTACTAACCACTTCTAAATGTTTACATTTGGTACCTATTTATAGTATGCCAATCGGTACAATGAGCCGATGTGACTCTATCTAAGGGTTATGTAGGAAGCGACATACCACTTTCACTAATCTGAAATAACTAACTATATTACGAGAAAATAGTTACTAACTATCTATCTAACACTATTGGTCCTTGACTTTCAAGACTTATGATTCTTGATTACTTTTAATTCCAACATTCACTCCCCTAATCAAGAAATCATAATCTTCGCTCTGTTCTTGTTCATCCCAATTGTAGTCTCGTTCCTTCTTTGCTTCTTCTGTATTTGATCGCCTTGTTACTTGTCTTTTCTTTTATGTTTAGTTGCCTTTTATCGTTCCATGGATAATATTCTTGATCATCCTCCTTGTACATCTTCTTCGAGTTCATTTCTCTATTTCAACACTTATCTCTTCAAAAGCTTGTGGACTTCCTTTACGCTTGATCCTCACATGACCACTTCTTCATCTTTTGG
The DNA here is from genome assembly GCA_022545495.1 of Chrysanthemum lavandulifolium. NCBI lineage: Eukaryota > Viridiplantae > Streptophyta > Magnoliopsida > Asterales > Asteraceae > Chrysanthemum > Chrysanthemum lavandulifolium. Next base: position 4,307,055 of record CM040243.1, on the reverse strand, counting down.
CCTTTCCTTCTTGGATCTTTGTGTTCCTCATGCAATATTCATCATTCCTATGTAGACCACATGGACATCCTATGTACTCCTTTTCTTGCCGTGTCTTATTCGCCATATCGTAAGACATCTTCTGGAGCGTATCATATTGCAACTTTCTTCATGTTTACCTTGGCCGAGTCGTCTCCATAATTCTTCTTCATGCTCGGTTTTAGGGTTTTCTTGTTCTTCATGGCGATAAACTTCACGGACTTGCAATGATCAATCCGTTAACCATCATGCTCACGATACCATGTTGAGGTCTATGGATCTTGGATCAATCATGGATGAACATCATATTTAAAAGTATGAGTATGCGCATCGGTTGTGCGGTGACTCGTTATTGATACAAAGGGTGGTTTATTTACGTAAAAGACACTTTATTATTAACCACACTTCTAAGCGTTTACATTTGGTACCTATTTATTGTATGTCAGTGGTACAATGAACCGATGTGACTCTATCTAAGGGTTATGTGAGAAACAACATACCATTTCACTAATTACGATACATATAACCACGAATTCATGTCACAAGAGGGTGGCGAGTGGGATCTCGTTAGGAACTACTTGTTCCAGTTTTATACTTTTATACCGGCAATTTAATTTTCTTTGATATTTGGCTGCAACATAACTTCTTGTAGATTTGAACCTTAGTCATTGATTTGTTCAAGTTACTTTAATATTGGAATGTTATCATAGATGGTCGAACTCGGGTGAGTTTGGTGTTTTCATTTGAACACCAAACCCGCGGGTTTGAGATGATCGCTACAAATCTTTATTGAAACGACGGCTTATCTTTATTCTTTTATCGCGATATTATTTTTTCTACTATGTTTTAAACACGATAGTTTGGTTATATATTCGCAATCGCAAAAAGGTCCAACTTACTTTCAATATCTAATCGAGATATCCAACTTTATTTTTAACAATTTAAAGATGTACTAAAGTATCAAAGTTGATTAAAATTGTACAAGTAATAGGTTTCCCTCAAAATTAGTAGATTACTTCAACTATGTCATATTCATTATTTTGTACATACTCACGTATGCAATTATTTGATTATTACTTTTCAATTATATTTTTTGATCAGTAGTTGCTATATACGTTTCCATCAACATGTCTTACTAAATTTACCCATCAAAAAATATTACTAGCTAGTTTACTAATTTTAACATTGGCTTTCAAAGTATTACTATTCAACTTAGTAACCAAAATACGTGGATATCAACAATACCACAACCAACACAAGGTCAAATATAGCATGAAAAGTATAGTCTTACCATTAACAATAAAATAGTGGTTTCACATATGATGCCAGTGACATGGGCTTACTACAAAACAAAGATGCCATGTAAAATCCAAAAAACATCAAGTTACAAAAAAGACTAAACAATTCATACTTTTGGTACTAAACCACATATGCTTTTTCAACAGATGAACCTTCTATTTCTTGCAGCTTTGGATGCAACTTGTTCATTTTCAACTTGCATTTCAAATACAGCTTGAAAGGCACTTTCATTCATTTCACCTCCAGACTGAATTTGTATATCGATCAATGGTTCTTCATCAAATAACATGAATTGATCTACCTACAAAAGTACATATTTGATTTCAGTTACATGGTGTAAAAAAAAAAAAGATTTTTATTAACATTTAAACTAACCCCTCTTCCATCGCGACCACCCCTCCCATTTCGACCACCTCTTGCACCCCCTCTTGTACTTTGAGATCTTGCATTAATAGGGTTATCAACCAATGGTCCGCTTTTGACCTGGGACCTTAGTTGGTGGATCCGCTTCAGGAACTTACAACCCGAGCTATTATGACCTTTTCTATAACATTTTGACATGTCATGGTTCTCAAGGCCTAATCACATGTTTTGAAGCTCGATTTATCTTTTCTCCTATTCACAGTTGGTCTACACGGCATTCTCTTTTCTTTTGGTGGTAAACATGGCCGAACCTATTTATCTTTCACACATATCAATGCCACCTCATCGTGCAATATTAAAGTTGTATATTGCTTTGTAGGTGTCTACTTTAAAGCAGTCACTAAGATAATCATCAGGATTACTGTTAATAAAATACATAGCTGATATTGAGTGAGGACAGGGTATGCCTGAAATTTGCCATTGTCTACAGCTACATGTCTTTTTTTCCAGATCCACACAGAAGGCTTCCAAGCCATTTCCTTGTCTTACCTCAAACACATGCCAACCACTAGGAACTACACTCCATTTTCTGCAGTGAGTATTAGTAAGAGTGATAAGTATTCATAAACAATCACGAACATGGTATATTAATAACAATTAAAAACTAACCTTTGAATTTTCTTGTTCAATTCCAAGACCTTCCTTATATTTGGACAGATTGAATCACTCCATGTTTCACATTCCCTTCTTAAGGTGGCATTCCTTTTCATTACATATGATCTAATGTCTTCAAACATTCCAAGGATTGGCTTTCTTCTAGCAATTTTAATATGTGAATTGAAAGACTCACTAAGACCATTCTCAACTGCATCACAGTCCATACATTCATTGAAATATGCCCTAGACCATCTATATGGTTTCCGTCTCTTCCAATAGCTGCCAACAACTCACCTTGACATAACTTTTCCATCTCTCATTGGATCCACACCCATAGCCACTGATGTGTTGGGATTGGTTTTTTTCATTTCAGCAGAATAGCTCGCCAACTTATCATATTGGACACCAACATTCTGTGTAAGGTTATAAAGAGCCATGATTCTAGCCCTACTACACTGCCCATGTGATACCTTCACTCTATATTTTGACATGACTTGTTCTTGAAGCTAAAAAACCTTCATGTTTGGATTCATCTTTAACTTATACTCAAATTGATGCGCGATCCAACTAGAAGTGATTAAAGAACCCAAATAATACTGCCTAGTACAAGTATGTTCATCAACAAGGGTTCGAATCTGCCATGATTGTTCACCCTCAATCTTCACCGCCCTTAACCTAAAAGGACACCTAGTTTTCTTAGAATCCTCGGGAAGTTTAAGCTTTCTTCTTCTTTTTTCGATGAAACCACACTTAACTAACAACTTTTTCTTGTCAATTTTTTCATACCAAAGTTGATAACCGTTAGCAACAGAATAAAAGATCAAACAATATTTAACTTGATTAATGCTCTCATACTTCTTCCCTAAGATTGGTTTTTAGTTTCCAATGTGTGTTTGGATCATGTATAGGAAAATTTTATCCTTTATCTCAAACATTGCATCATCCTCATCCAACACCGCCTATCCATATCGAATTATATTCGTGTTCAACATGACTTTCTTCCTCCATTTGTGTTCCATTATCAACACTTGCAAATATCGGATCAACAAGTTTGTCATTCTCATTTTCACTATCACTATTGAGAGAAACAATAACATCTTTGTCATCTATGCTCGTGTTTCTTTTTCTCTTTCTTGTCGCTTGTTTTATCCTAACCTGTCTCAACTCCTCTTCTTCACCCTTAGACAAATGATCTAACGATGCAACATCACTATCCTCATAATCTTCTTTTTCATTATCCAACCTATCATCACCTTCTTCATTATCTAAGTCCTTATCTTTCTTTTCATTATGTTCATGTTTACTAACATTATGCATACTTTTATCATCCATCACACGACCAACATAGAGGTCTATTCTACCATCATTCCTAGTTGAATCTTTAATAAATTGACTGACATCAGCATCACACTTGATACTTATATCACCTTTACATAATGATTTTTGTGGTTGAGAGTAAAATAACCCATTGACTTCTGATTTTATCTTTCTTTTAACAAATTCTACTAGATCAGAATAAGTGAAACCACTAACATTCGGCAGCTGTGGAGTTTTTGACTAGGGTTCAACGGGTTGTGCAAAGTAATTCTGCGACTCCTAAGTCACAAAATTTCATTTTTAGTAGAATTGGTTTTGCCATTCAAAAGGGGGTTGCGGCACAGCTTGTTGCCCATTTGCCTGCCATCTTATTGTAATCCATTATAAAAGTTTAATATATATGAAGATGTGAGTGACTTGCCATTTAGATACCTTAAAGGTTCGTGAGTGAAATACCCACCAAAGAAGACCTCGATTATAAGCTCCATTGATGAAGACGAAACAACCAACCATGCTGCAACATATGAAAACAATAACTTTTGTGTAGAGTTCACCTTCTAAAACTCATATAAATTAGTTGATAAAAACATAAAATAGCTAACAATGACAAGTTAAATTACCTTTGTGTTCATCAAAACATCTTCAATTTTTGTTCTTTTTGCCTCCTTTGTTGGAATAGAATAGATTAAGGTTTTATATTGGTTTGTATTTGGGGATTTGAAGAAAGGGATTTAAGAATACCATGTAAAAACATGGCAAAAGAAAAATGTGATAACTTGGAACCTCAAGTGAAGGTAATTTTTTCCCAAATTTGAACAATACTTTAAAAGGGGATAGTTTGGCTACAATTTTTGTAGCCAATTTGCTACAATTTCATTAAAAATACACTAGCAATGAATCAGGGACTCACAGAAAAGAATCAGGACCCACAAAAAAGAATCAGAGACCCACATTTATAGCACAATATTGTAGCCAATTGGCTACAATAAATTGTAGCTAATATTTTCCCTACTTTAAATTGTTAAAAATAAAGTTGGATACCTTAATTAAAGATTGAAAGTAAGTTGGGTACCTTTTTATGCATTTTACCCTTATATATTTGAGTTCGTATCTATAATGGTATTCAAAATCCATTATTTTGTTGATAAAATGAAAAATGCAAAAAATGATATCTATCACATGTTACCATTTGCCAAAAATCGTATCTAGTTTGGTTACACATGTACCATATAGGATTTAAAGAATCTAAATATCACGAAATTGACCTTAAAAAGAGAATGTATGTCCAAGAAAAATTCATCCTATGGGAGTCATGTCACTCAATAATATGCATCGATCATCCAAGTAGCTTCCATTCCTTAAAAAATAACTAAACACATAAATGGTATGGATTGAAATACCAAATATGATCAAGTATGGTTGGATCAGTTGGAAAACCCTTTGCCTCTCAACCGAGAGGTCAGGGGTTCGATCCTCACTCCCTACAAAAGGCTGGAGGTCCTTTCTACCTTTGGTAGAACTGGAAGCAACCTCTCTACCTTAGATAGGGGTAAGGCTGTCTACATCTTAACCTCTCCCAAACACCGGAAACGGTATTGGGTACCCATAACCCGTGAAAGACGGCATTGGAAGTTACTTTACTTTACTTTATTGAAATACAATATATGCACAAGACAAAATTTAGGAACCTTATTCAAATGTTTTGAAAAAAATCCATTTTAACCTTAACATCCCACATAGGTTGAATAATAAACATGTTTCTTGGTTATATAGTGTAATGTATAACAACCATTTGTGTTAAGGACACCAAGATGTTTTGGGATTGATAGTTCACTCATGTTTAATAACCCGATTAAACATGTTCGAAAAATCAACTTCAAAATTTGCCTAACTTAACTTTTTACTGTTGTTTGTTTCGACATTCTTAACTTTTCATTTTTAAACATGTGAAAATCAATTTCAAAATTTGCCTAACTTTAACTTTTTACGGTTGTTTGTTTCGACATTCTTAACTTTTTAATTTTACGTAATCTGCTGTTTGTTTCGACATAAGAGTTAAACCACATTTAGTAATTAATCTTACTTAAAGGCTAAGACACCTGGTTTAATTAATAATAAACACATTTAGTAATTAATCATACTTAAAGGCTAAGTCACCGGGTTTAGTTAAGGACACCAGCATGTTTTGGGATTGATAGTTCACTCATGTTTAATAACCCGATTAAACATGTCTGAAAAATCAACTTCAAAATTTGCCTAACTTCTTAACTTTTTTTACGGTTGTTTGTTTCGACATTCTTAACTTTTCATTTTTAAACATGTGTGAAAATCAATTTCAAAATTTGCCTAACTTCTTAACTTTTTTTACGGTTGTTTGTTTCGACATTCTTAACTTTTTAATTTTACGTAATATGCTGTTTGTTTCGACATAAGAGTTAAACCACATTTAGTAATTAATCTTACTTAAAGGCTAAGACACCTGGTTTAATTAATAATAAACACATTTAGTAATTAATCATACTTAAAGGCTAAGTCACCGGGTTTAGTTAATAATTTGCTACTTATGTGGCTTAGCCCAGACCGGGCTTTTTGGCCTTGATCTTTCCTAACTTCTTAACTTTTTATTTTTACGTAATCTGTTGTTTGTTGCGACATAAGATCAGCAAAAAGGTTAAAACATATTTAGTCATTAATCTTACTTAAAAGCTAAGTCACCTGGTTTAATTAATAATTTGCTACTTATGTGGCTTAGCCCGGACCAGGCTTTTTGGCCTTGAGCTTTCTTCTAAAATAAAAGAACGGGCTTTTTGGCCTTGCGCTTTCTTCAAAAATAAGGACACTAGCATGTTTTGGGATTGATAGTTCACTCATGTTTAATGACCCAATTATCGCCGTTTAACCAAATAACATTGAGCCTTATCTGAGTTCGTATCTATAATGTTATTCAACATCCATTATTCAAAAATGCAAAAAATGGTTTCTATGATATGTTACCATTTGCCAAAACTATGAGTTCAAGATTGGGCCCATTAATGGGTGAAGTTATTGTTAATTGAAATGAGGAACTTGGGCTTAGAACTAGCATCTTTAACACAAAATATGTTGGCAAGTGTTCGAAAAGCAATTCGGTCACCAAAAAGGTTCGATGAAGCAATGGCTAATATCGAGATGGAGCTAGAGGGTTCCATGGTGTCACGGGACACCGATGAAATTTTGCTCCGTAGTGTTATTTTTTTTAAATACTTTGTTTTTTTCTTAACGCACACGGTCTCAAAAGCTTGTGTCTAATATTAGAGTTTAAAATTGTTTTTTGTGCACCCGGTCTCTTTTAGTCTTCCTGCTTACATTTCCACAAACCTACCCATTGTGACTGTTTGTGTAGCACATCATATCATCTTCTTGTTGAAATTTCACTGATCGTTTTGTTCGCTTAATTCAATTGTTTCGAGACGTATAACTGTTTGGTGTGTTATTGTTATCGTCTTCAGGATAAACCCCATGTCGAAGTGTCTTATATTAACAACTTTGTGCTAGCTTAAGGATGTGAATGCATTTTGTTTGGAATGTTTTTAGCTACTATAAGGAATGTTGACCTCAAAACAAATTGTTCCTAACAGAAGTTGACAAAGATTTACAATTGTAGCTTCCACTAAATAAATGGCACATAATGTACACAAATCATGTCAAAACATAAGGTTTTCAACTATGCATATGATAACACACACTTGTATGTTCATGCAGAAAAGTTAACGAAATATGCTCTTCTGATCAAATATTATGAACATGGTTTGAAGGATAATTGAAAAGACAATATTGCCCTTTTGAAAGCTTGTTTACATATGATAAAGTTGTCATGTTATACTTGTTTACATCTTTACATTGTCCTTGTTAGAGCTAGGTTTACATATAAAATTAATTCAAGTGTTTATATGGATTGTTGTGTATGGGAAACTCCCGAATACCTCTAGTTGTCGATTTACCACGCAATTTTGACACGTGGTAAGATAAAGAGAAACAATAAAGAGAGAAAATTTGTATTGAGACAACAAACTATACTCAATCCCGTATGAGTGAGGTATGTGGGAAGTGAAGTGTAGACAGAATATATCCCTACTCTAAAGTAAATCCGAGAGTAGGGAGCTGAGAGTGCTTCTATGCATGCGTTATCTCTTAAACACGTGATAATAGAGCTTTATCGACTAGCAAGTATCCTAACAATGAAAAGACAACGGTGCCCTTCGTCTCGTAAGAAAGGAATGTTGTGACATGACCCTTACATGATACAACATGAATGCTAATTAGATATATTTTGAAAATTTTGCATGCAAAGACGCCTTTCCTCAAAACACTTGGAAACTTGATTGACTAAAATCACCCTTTCAAATAATACCTCGAAATGTCTTCTCACAACAACCTAAAAATCGGGTTATGTACCCGACATACTTTTCTTTTATTAAACCTTGAAGTTATGTATGTTTTTTTTGTAAAATGAGGTAACTGACATGGAGTATTTATGTAGTATTTTGTAACACAAACAATCTTTAAATTTAACTCAAGAACCGCTTCTGAAATTGATAGGTAGCTAAAGGGATTATTTATGTTTTTGAGAAGTTCATTACATTGAATTGAATATAGTTGTGTTATGGGCTCATATTGGACATCCTCTTAGGCTGTGAGTAATGGGTCAACACTGAAAAGTATATGGTTCTCTATGAAATACTAACATTTCACCCACGCAATACCAAATACAAAAGTTCAAAAAGCGAAACTTGTTCGTAGGTGGTTAATCTTGGGATGGTTGGGACGCTCTTTCTTGTTATAAAGGCCGAGAGTTCGAACCAAACTAGCATTGCCTTCTTCTTTTAATGTCTAACCAAGGTTTCTTTTCTTGCCTAATTATCCAACCGCTACATATGCACAAATCGGGTAAACTCTCCTTTTTAAAAAGATTTGTGTAACATTTATATTTTGTTTGTTTCTAAGATAATGCGAGAGAACAAATCAATACACAAAAAATTGTTATGTATGTTATGTTTGGAAGAGATCAATATGTCTTACAAAACATAATCAAAAGTTAGTTAAATTCGGTTAAAGTCGGTTATTGGAAGGGTCACGAATGTTGGCCCTCGACCGACCCCGACAAGGCGCGGCCCGCCCCTTGACCCCCACATGGTTACAGGCGGCATCAAGTTAAACGTGACTAAGCCTTTGATCTCAAGTAAATCACAAGTATAAATCATTGTATCCTTTATAAGTTGTTTGAGTTAATATATTTTTTACATTTACATACTATACGCTCAACCATTAGAATATCAGTGGAGCTTAACCTTGCAGTTATGATGGTTGTTTGGTCAAACATGCTTCGCTAAGTACTCAAGTCCCTTTCATTTTCGTCGATAAAAACTGAAACTTTGTGGGATCCATTTATATGGTTGGTACGAGGTGAAAAGAAGATGTGACAGCACAAATGAATGTAAAAATGTAGGGAAACTAGAAATCTTAATGACAAAGTGAAATTTTAGTACTGTCATATATAACGCCAGATATCATGACAATGCTAATAAAATGTACTAGTCAACCCTGCATAAATCGACCTGTAACACATTTTTTAACTGAACGTGTTAAGAATGTGCAAGTTGCCATTGGATAACCTGACCAAACTTTTCTTTCCCAGGAACGGGCTAAAACACAGAAGAAACTCATGGCAAGATGGTACTTATGGTACAACTTGCCAAATCCCACCAGGCAAGAAGTTCACATACATGCTTCAAGCCAAGGATCAGATTGGTAGTCTCTTCTACTTCCGTCACTAGGCCTTCAAAAGGCCGCTGGAGGCTATGGTGGTATTAAAATCTATAGTCGCCCTCAGATTCCAGTCCCTTTCCTTTTCCTGCTGGAGATCACACAGTCCTTGCCGGTGATTGGTACAAAAGAGGCCACCAGGTTAGCTCCTTAAACTTATGTTTGACTTTTCTAGTCAACCTTTTAGTTTTAAAAATGTGAAGTGAAACTTGTTTTACGGTGAATGTAACATGCATCTTTCCATGTGTAGCTGTTTTATGTATTACAAAAGTGTGTGGAAAGTTTTTCTGTTACGAGTATGATTTCTGTATTAGTGTTGATCTTAAATTGGTCTGTTTGACTTTAAAAGTCAAAGTAGTGTAAACTGTTTGTTTTGTTTTTGTAGAGACTAAGACACATATTGGACATGGGTAAAAGCATTTCTCATCCTGACGGACTTCTCATTAACGGGCGTGGATGGAATGGTTACACTTTTGAGGTTCAACAAGGTGTGTGCGTTTATGTGTTTCTACATTGTCGATATATACCTTGTGTCTGGAATTCCGCATCTTATTATATTAAGGGTTTTATGACAGTTAGGTTACCCAACTTTGCGACTTTGTTCGCCTAAGTTACCCAACTATTTTTTGTTCAATTGGGTTCTTGAGTTTACTGGGTTTGACATTTAGGTTACTCGAAACCGAACGTGTTCATTCGGGTTACCCAAAAATCGTGCAACCGGGTGTTGGAGTTATCATGGTGTCCGTGAACGATAGTCCAATACCCCAATTGAACAAAAAATAGTTGGGTAACTTAAGCTTAACAAAGTCGCAAAGTGTGAACCTAACTTATCATAAACCCTATATCAACAAATTTCGCTTTGCTTAATGAACATTGTACGAATGTATCTTTTTAAACAGGAAAACCTACAGATTCAGGATATCAAATGTAGGATTGACTACGTCTATCAACTTTAGGATTCAGGACACGTCATGAAACTTGTGGAAGTGGAAGGATCACACACCCGAACACCTACAATTCACTCGATGTTCATGTGGGACGATCGCTTTCGGTCTTGGTCACCGCCAACCGTGCCGTGAGAGATTACTATGTTGTCGTGTCTTCACGGCTCACCCACTAGAACAAACTATAAAGGGGTATTTAAGTGAGCATAGTCTCACCGAATGGATGTCTAAGGTTATGCTTGGTGACACACAGTCCTCCTCGCAATCGTTCGATTGGAGCTACCTAGTATAACCATTCTATGTACGAAGCATCTTAGTGCAAAGTTGTAAGTTTCTCAACGATCGATTAAAACTTTGTAGAATTTAATCTTAGCAATTAAAATCTTATGTAAGGTTTCAAAATATTATGCTATAAAGTTGTATGCATGCTTCTTTATACATAAGTTTTGATTACACGTCAAAAATTGTACCCTTTAAATTTAAGTTTATGCCATCTAATGATATGAAACACTTGAAGTTGTAATTTAGTTATGTGAGACCTTGATCTAGATTACAATGACAAGGTGAATTATTTTGTTGTGTGAGACCTCGACTTTATGATTTGCGGTTTCTAAGTTAGACAACTTAATTAAGTTAGTTAGTGAGACCTATGACTTAAGGCATAAGATGGGATAAAACATGCTTACATTTTGCATTAATTGTTTTGGCAAAATTGTAAATCCCATAATTTCTAGGAATTGCAAACTTGTTTGTCAATTATTCTTCTTCGACAATTACCTATTCTATACTTTCATCACTAGCGATCAACCGATGTGGTGAAACTATGATAATGAGGGTCCTAGATTCAAGGAAAATTCTATGGTTAATATGAATATTGACCAAGGGTATTTTATTTTCTTGAAAGATTTAATTATCGAAAATACTAAAATTGAATTTTGTTAATTCTTTTAATTGTATTAATGCAACATTAAACCGTAAACGTAGTTTGGGCTTTGGTAAATTGATCTAGTTCGCTTTTCAAACGAATGTTTGATCAAGAAAAATTTACTAAAAGACAAACATAAACTCTTTCCATGGAAGAAGAGTGTGACTCAATCATATTCCTTTTCATGATTGAGAAAGGTATGTTAGAACGTTAGAATTGTCTAAATTCTAATATAACTCATAAGAACTTTAATAGTTAAGAAAATTGCACACCATGTTTTCCTTAAGAGATTTCATTACCCTCTGTTGGTGATTGAATTCTTATGACATTTTGGTCAACCAGAAAACATGTTTGACATTTTATGAGTTATTAAATTAGAATCTAGACTAATTACATAAAATTGGTAAAAGACAAACTAGTATATTGTATCTAGTTGTTTTGCTTTGACCAATTAAAGGTGCTACACACCATCGTGGGATAGTAGACCTATTAAGGAAGAAATTGCATGCTCAATTTTTCAAGTTAATAGTATGATGGATGATTCATCATCTGAGTAGAATACACTCTTTTAGTACCTAAGTAATTGTTACGAATAGTCTTTGAAAGGAGTTACAACGTAATATACGCTATTTTCACCGGTTAATGAAACACTTACAATGTTGTCAAATCCAATTGGGAGTATGGTGTATTCTTGAATAAGACATTATTGTAAAGTTGTCTAATTGATGGGAGTGACAAGAGTTATTATCTTGGTAGTGACTAAGATTATTTCTAGATTTTCTTGAAATAATACATTACGTTTAAAAATGTAGGCATTCATATTCTCAAGGATAGTCATGAACGTTTCCTTGATAATTAAGTGCTCCTACATCTACTTGTAATGCTTATATATCTATGACACTATCATATTGCTCACATAAACAAACGAATGTCATGGTGTTTATATGCTATATGGTGTTGTTCTATGCACAAGTGGGAGAAGCATTTATTGTGTGCAAAGGAACAACACATACAAATATGATTAATGGATTCTCTTGATCGTAAGGTAAGAGATTAACGTTCTAATAAGATTGTCTTGCTTAAAGAACATGTGTCAAGATTATAACATAGACTGCTTTTATGTCTTATGTCATTCAAATTATAGAAACACTTGAAGTTACATTTTATGTTAAGTGAGATCTTGGCTAGATTGTAATCTCAAGGTAAATCTCCACTTGTCGTGGGATCGGGCGTGGATGCTTTTGCAGTTTCTTAAGTTGGACATTGAAAGGGATGACATAATTAAAATAAAGTAATCTAATGTTACTTTAATTAATTATGTATTCTTGAAATGACATAAATAGTTTATTAACTTGAAAATTAATTAATTGAAACCATGGCGTGGTGTTCATAATTACTTTAAATTATACATGGTTATGTGTTTCTGTATAAAACTCACAAACATGAAGTCTTTTAAAGACTTAATAATATAAAGTAAGATATTATAACTGTTATGTCTTTTGACTTGGTCAAAGAATACTTATGTTATAAAACATGCAATTGGCTTGGATATTCTATTATACCATTAAGTTGACTTAGTTGGTAAATAGGTAGGCCAAAAGGAATATGTTTATCTTAAATATTGTTAGATTGTCTTACAATATTAATTCTAATGAAATCTTGTATGTATATGGAATGTTCGGTTAGAAGAATCAAACATTTGTTATATTGTTTGATTCAAGATAACTATATCTTATTTTCTTCCAAAAGTTATCAAGGTTAGAAAATTGAGTATTGATTGGATATACTTAATAAACTCAAACCTAGAAGATTAATAAGACACCATTTTAGTATGAAATGTGATGAATCACATTGAGTCTTATAGTAAAGTTCTAATTTGTTAAAACTACTTATGGAGTAGGTTATTAATGAACAAAATTTACGAACTGTTAATGTGATTTGTAATATCCCAAAAGAAAACAATTTAGTGTTGTTCTAATTGCTAAAGTATTTATAGATAGTCTTTAAATTACAAAAGCAAGTGGGAGTTTTGTTTAGATCTTGAAGAGATTAAATTACAATTACAAAACACGTAATCTTCTAAAATACACTAGTGAATATCATGCTGAGGTCAAATATGATATACCTCAAAATGATGGAATTCTCATTCATAGATCCGCAAGGATATCTCATATATTTGATATGATGAGAAATATGATTTACTGGGATCATGGTAAACCCGTTAATCATAATGATATATTACCTAATATTGAATTGTGGTAAATTATTCATACTATGAATGTAAAGATGCTGTCCAAAGAGATAATCAACTTTGTAAATTTGGTTTATCTTAATAAAGATGAGTTTCTTCAAAGGAAGGAAAACCCTAGCGGTTTAAAATTCTTCGTGTAGAAATCATATGGACAAAATTGTACATGTGTTTAATACATGGCTTGTGATAAGATTATTAATCACACTTAAGCAATTAACTGTGATTGAATATTCTTTCCTTGGCACATTAAATATATAATGATTATGATTGTCATACTTATTTTCATTGATATGAAAAATGACAATTGGATATTAAAACTCTTTGTTGTGTAATTACTTTTGCGAGGACGATAAGTAATACAAATGAGTTTTACGAATTCACATAATCTTTGGAAATGTACAAACGGCAAGAATCTATGAATGGATATATGCTTGCATCTAAGAGATGATTCTTATGTTTAACTATTAAATCCTAGTTTTGGTTTAAAATTAAAATAAGATAATTTCTAAGTATTCACGAAAGCTAGTGGGAGTATTGTGTTTATTTTCTTTAAATCTTATATGTTGTGGGTAGTAACATTCCATCTAAGCTAAATGTTAAGTTTGGAATGGAACTTCACATGAAAGATTTAGAAAATAAGACATACAACCTGGAGTATATGTTTATTGTTAATAAACATGGCGGTATTAAATTAATGAGTCTAATAGAACATGATATATCATTTGAAAATGGATATGTAGAACATGAATTAAATCTTTGTTTGACATAAGGATTTTCATGTACATCATGTTATTGTTGTATCATGCTTGAATGCAAGATGATTTGACAACATTGATATCTAATGAAGTTATTAGATAACTAGTGTAATGAATATTCTAATAGAATATGTTTGAATCTAGAATTACATTCCTCACCGGATTTGCTCTCAAAATTCTAAGAATGAGCAATACAAAGAATTGTTGCATAATTGTCATAGCCAACAAACTTGAAAGTTTGGAAGGCATCAAACATTACACTATAGATATTGAAGTTTACGGAGATTTTAAAGAGCATATTGTTGTTTGTATACAATGATGCTGGTTTAATTGAGATGACACTCAATACTAGTCATGGGAGGATTTCATCCTTGTGGATGACCATGTGAACTAGTTGTGCTCAACTAAGAGCATAGTTGCATTATACAATAAAGAATAAGAATACTTTAAACTTTAAAATGTTTGAAAGTTTGATTGTCATAAATTAGTGGTTGAGGATGTCACACACTTTATGAAATATTATGTGGCAATATCAAGATATTTTGAATGCACACATACAAGAACTTCACTAGTTGAATTCTTAAGATAAGTATTCTCAAAATTCCGATAGATCAAAGTTAGTTGAAATTATGCCTTGTCAACAAGTATGATTGTCATTACTTGAGACATAATTCATTAACAAGTAGTATCATGCATTGATCTATTTAGTATTTGGATAAGGGATGTTTTGAACAAATATTATTTAAATGAAATAAAATATTGGTTATGTTTATTTTTCATTTTCTTAATATTATATCCTATATTTGCATGTTTAATCCGTGAATAACTTATGTTATTCTAAATAGTCCGTTGTCGATCAATGATGTGGGAATGTCATTGAATTAAGACAAATCTGAGTTTTGGTAGAATATACTTTTAAAGTATATTGATGCGTGGGACATGCCAAATTCACATGATATACAATGAATTGAATATAGGACAGATCCCAACTTTACATGATGATACTTTATGGATCTTTGTCATTAAGTATATCATGAAGTGTTTATCCTCGGACTTGAGATACCGGATAATCATTATGAATGTAGTGCATTTGTGTAAGATAGTCTAACGCTATCCGTGAATCGGTAGTTATAAGGGCTATTTTCTAAGTGTTACAAAGTTCATGAGTTATGTTTGTAGTCAAGAGAATTTGTTCCTTTGAATTTGTTTCAAAGCATAATACTATATTTGGGCCCTCGTAGGATTGGTAAGATGTTTGTAAGGCCTTACCCAAGATCTATCCGGAATACGTTCGATGATTTGGTAATCTTGTTCAATCAAATACAACGAGAAGCAGAATATTAACTTATGAAATGACTTGATCCATATTCATAGTTAATGTAGTATTAGTAACAAAAGGATAAGTAAAATGATGAATCATTAAATGGTTTTTTCCAGAGACCATACTCGATTTGATCCGGGGCATTGGCGTGTGAAAGCTAGACTAACCAATGTCATTACTATATTAAGTAATATCCAGTGGGGTGAAAGGTTTATGGATAATTATTAATATTAGTATGATCGGATTCGAACTCGAGACTTCGGGATTGCACACATTACGTATGAGAATTGATGTAAATAATTATAATATATAAAACGTTATTATTATTAATTATTAGTCACAAAATAAATACTTAACGATGGTTAATATTTAACGAGGTTTGGCTAACGGTCGTTAAATGTAAACTTAAAGGACTAGAGATGAAATTATAAGTCGGGAAGGATCTAGAATCCCTTTGGGATTGATTGGCCGATCGGTTGGGGTTTCCTAACCCAACCCACACATTAACTTGTCCTCCAAGATTGGTTAACTATAAATACAATCCTATTGTGTTCATTCTAAACCTAATCTTGGTGACTTGCAAACCTAATTTCTCTCATTCTCTCTTTCTTTGTGTGGCGGTCGAACTCTCCTTCCCATAGGGATTCGATTTGCTTAACTAAAGAATAAGTATTTGGTTTGTTTCGTGATCAAGAAACTAGCTTTTCACATCAAATCGCTATTAGTACGCGTGTGTACAAGAACGAAGGACAAGCACGCTGAGCTTGTGAATCTTGGTGGTTGATTTCATTGGTGGGTCGACATAGGTGTTGGTCGACATTCACAAACCCTAATTTAATAGGGTTTAGGGTTTCTTGTTCTTGATCCTAATTTGGGGTTTTCCATAAACCCTAATTGCATTGATTCGCAAAAGGTACGCACATACTTTTAATTCGGTTAGTTAATTTACAAGTATTATTCCTATTACTTCCGCTGCATGCTTTGATGATGTTTACTTGTTTTTATATAATTGTTATGATTAGTAAAACCCAACAGATATCATATGCATTGTCGAGTTTTACTACGCATAAAATCGACCTTTTGAGTTCTTGAATCGGATGGAATCTAAGCGCGGTGGACCCAGACCGAACCCACAAGGCTCATATCATTATGGGATGATCAAGCCTAGCCGTACCATTATGCTATCAAATTCACTCCTTGGATTAACGGAAGCAAAGATATGCGATCAACGGTGTGTCTTTTGTTCTTGGAGACACTCCTTTGAAGCTAGGCGATTACTTCAAGATTGGTGGAGTTTATAACCTTGAAGCATTCCGACAAGACAACGTCCAAACAATGGAAACGATATCTTTCAACATCCGTTATGCACGCGATTTCCGGTCTTTTTCGAGATCGTGTTCCAAAAGCGGGAGGACACCGTTCAATCCTGGCATATCGATGGCTATTCCTTCTTTGTTGTTGGGTAAGCAAAACTCGTTTGTCATGTCTTTGATTGGTTATCTAGAATAGTTGAATCTTTTACTAAAAATGGTTCTTTGTACGAACAGGATGGATGGTGGGCAATGGACACAAGCGAGTAGGTCTCGCTACAATTTGAGGACACGGTTGCTCGTAGTCTTGTTCGGTACAACTTGAGCTTTTGAATATATAAGCAACCAATGCATTTGATTTACACGACACTAAAATGTTACGATAATGTTGTGACAGTGTACCGAAGGCATGGACTCGCAATATATATTGCATTGACAATGTGGGCATGTGGAACATACGGTCGCAAGATTGGGTGAGGCATGATTGGGGCACAGTTTTATCTTCGTGTGTATTCACGGCTCATTCGTGGAGGGATGAGTTGCCAATCCCCAAAAACGCACTACTTTGTGGCAAAGCTAGAGGAAGGCACACGAGGCCATTCTAAGTCTAGATAGCGATAAGTTACATATAACCACGAATGTTACAAGAGGGTGGTGAGTGGGATCTCGTTAGGAACTACTTGTTCCAGTTTTATACTTTTATACCGGCAGTTTAATTTTCTTTGATATTTGGCTGCAACATAACTTGTTGTAGATTTGAACCTTAGTCATTGATTTGTTCAAGTTAATTCAATATTGGAATGTTAACCCGGGTGAGTTTGGTGTTTTCATTTGAACACCAAACCCGCGGGTTTGAGATGATCGCTACAAAGCTTTATTGAAATGACGGCTTATCTTTATTCTTTTATCGCGTTATTATTTTGTCTACTATGTTTTAAACGCGAGAGTTTGGTTATATATCTAAGTTAGTATATATAATGGTATTTAACATCCATTATTCTGTTGATAAAATGGAAAATGCAAACAAATGGTTTCTATGACATGTTACCATATAGGATTTAAAGAGTCTCAATATCACGAAATTGACCTTATGAACAAAATGTATGTATAGCTTCCATCCTTCAAAAGATAAATCAACGAATAAATATATGGATTCAAATACCAAATATGCACAAGACAACATTTAGGAACCTTATTAAATTGTTTTGACAAAACTCATTTTAGCCTTATATCCCACATAGGTCGAATAATAAACATGTTCCTTGGTTATATAGTGTACTGTATAGCAATCATATGTGTTAAGGACACAAGTATGTTTTGGGATTGATAGTTCACTTATGTTTAATTAATAACCCAATTGCACATAAGTGTTATGTCTATCTCAAAATTTACCTATTTTCTTAACTTTTTATTTTTAAGTTATCTCTTGTTTGTTTCGATATAAGATCAGCAAAAGAGTTAAACCACATTTAGTAATTAATCTTACTTAAAGGCTAAGTCACTTGATTTAATTAATAATAAACACATTTAGTAATTAATTTTACTTAAAGGCTAAGTCATTAGTCACCTGGTTTAATTAAGAATTTGCTACTTATGTGGCTTAGTCCAGACCGGGTTTTTTGGCCTTGATCTTTCCTAATTTATGTTTAATTAGGACACAAGTATGTTTTGGGATTGATAGTTCACTTATGTTTAATTAATAACCCAATTGCACATAAGTGTAAGGTCTATCTCAAAATTTACCTATTTTCTTAACTTTTTATTTTTAAGTTATCTCTTGTTTGTTTCGATATAAGATCAGCAAAAGAGTTAAACCACATTTAGTAATTAATCTTACTTAAAGGCTAAGTCACTTGATTTAATTAATAATAAACACATTTAGTAATTAATTTTACTTAAAGGCTAAGTCATTAGTCACCGGTTTAATTAAGAATTTGCTACTTATGTGGCTTAGTCGCACCGGGTTTTTGGCCTTGATCTTTCCTAATTTATTAACTTTTTATTTTTACGTAATATGTTTTTTGTTTCGACATAAGATCAGCAAAAATGTTAAAACATTAGTAATTAATCTTACTTAAAGGCTAAGTCACCTGATTTATTTAATAATTTGCTACTTATGTGGCTTAGCCCGGACCGAGTTTTTGGCCTTGATCTTACTTCAAAAATGAAAGAACATGCTTACGTTTCACATGGCGTTATATATCTATACATCATAGTTAGAGGTGCACTATTTAGTTTTATCCCGAAACCGAACCGGTTTCGGTTCGAGTCAACTGGCCAAAAACCAGTTTTGACTCAAATCAGCTCGGTTTAAAACCGGTTTCGGCCAAGAAAAACCCAAACAGGTAATGACCGATTTGGGACCGTTTTAAACTGGTTTTGGTTAACTAGTTTGGATAACCGTTTTTTCCCTTGAACTATATATAAAAGTGTTGTGAAACAACCGCCTAAATGCAATAACACATAACCAATGCATGGAAGAAGAAAATAGAGAGAATCGAGACCAATATATTTCATTGAGATTGATTGTCACAAAATACAAATGAGCCTCAACTTATAAGACTCTCATAATCACAATATTTAATACAATCATAAAGAGGAATATAAAAGATGAAAGGTTTGAGAGGTTGAGGTATATGGATAACCACAATCATAAATATTCATAACACTCCCTCTTGGCTATCCATCATTAGGTCTCATATGCTTAGTTATGTTGCCTCGTTAAAAACCTTACATGGAATACCCTGTGGGACAAAACCATAGCTAAGGAAAAAAGAGTGCAACGCGGATATTCTCCCTCTGATGATTAGATCACTTAAGTTCACTGAGTCTTTGCATTCGAATGCCATGACCTAACTTAGTAAATGTTTCAGAAGGAAGTGCCTTGGTAAATAAGTCTACTAGGTTCTCATTCGAAAGAACCTTATGAACAATAGTATTGCCATTCTTCTGCAAGTCATGGGTGGAAAGGAACTTCATTAGAAAATTCTTAGTTTTTTCACCTTTGATGTATTCGTCTTTAAGTTGAGTAATGTATGCTGCATTGTTTTCATGTACGACTGTTGGCGCTCCCTATCCTGAATAAATACCACATGGTTCACGAATATGTTGTATCACACTTCTCAGCTATACTCGTTCCCGACTCGCTTCACGCATAGCCAAGATCTCTGCATGATTCGATGAAGTGGCACATTGTTTGCTTTATGAAACACCATGAAACGTCACTACTAGAAAAAGAGTACATAACTTCTTCATACACTTGGGTATGTTGACTTATTATAACTTTGCTGAAAAGCCCTGTGGAAAAAACCAAGGAAAAGGAAAAAAGAGTGTAACGTGTATATTCTCTCCCCCTGATGATCACATCACTAACTAATGTCATGGTTAGTGTCTTTTATAGATAAATTTGGTCGAGTCTCGAATGAATGAATTTATTAAATACTATTTTCACCAGTTGTAATTCACACCTCCAATATAAGGACTCGATATTCATTGTACGTTCTTGTACTTTGAAACAAGTTCAAACTGAATGATAAATCATATCATACATGACGAGCAAGAACCATCATTGTTTCTTAGACGGTTAAATTTGACACTTACACGCCAATATTGTGATCATCATCTCTGTATATCAAAGGGGTTGCAACATCTGACCTCATAGACATGAGCATATGTTTGCCAAGTCAAATTCATTTTATAAGTACTCAATAACCTTTGCAAACACCGTTAGAGTTCCATCAATATTAAATAATCAAACTATATAAAACTTATATCATATTAAAATCCAGATACTTTATATAGTTTTATGAGCGAACTTATTCATTTTCGTGGCACATTTTCAACAAGTATACATTAATGTGATTATAACACGTATGCCCATATTTATTAATCTCATATTGTGGAATCCAATTTAATCAGCTTGTATTCTCGAGAATTTTCTTATGGAAATTCAAAATCGACGAGCTCTATTCATATATCCTTTAGACGCGCATCAATTATTTCTTACATTGCCAGACTTCTATAATAACAACATACATTATTCGATCCACCACATAAGAACATATCTCCTTATGATTATTTTCATGTCTTTACGAAACTATTGTGTGCCATTAGTTATGCCTTAAACACGACAATTTCAATTCTTTAATTTCACTTTCTTATAAAGATTGATACATATCCAATAATTTTACACATTCATATGTACGGACTTCAAGTCCCAGTAACCATGTCTCATCACAAGAGGCTTAACTCTTTTCATTACTTCTTTGCGTCTTTACATCTTGAGGCCACACATTTATACATCTGCACTTCCTGCAGGTATGCTTCCATGATCCTCGCCGTGATTATAGTGCTATCTTATTTATTTACATAATCATTACCATATCGTCGTCGATTCGTTACTTTTCGATTCCACACTTTACTAGACAATATAATCTATTATTTGTTGAGATCTCAAAGTTTTTCATGTACCCGGGGTTTTCAATAACCTTCATGTCTAGTTTCTCTTTAAGAGACTATTATGGGGTCTTTATTACCTCGATTCGACCATCTTGATTTTAGTGCTCCATTTTATCTTTTCATTCTAGGACTTTTATTTGGAATCGATTAGTCTTTCACGTTGCAGACGTGCCATAGACTTACTATCAATCATTGTTTTTAATGTTGGGACACACATTTTAATTGGAGCATTAGTAGCGTATGTATGATCTAGTCACTTTATTTAGGTTACAAAATTTGTCTGGCAACTACTAGATCTGGAATGTAAATTGTCCATTGAACTTTACATTCATTTTCATTAGTGTGAGGATCAACATTTTTATATCATAATTCATTCCATATTTTTCGCTGCTCATTCTCCCCCTGAATGAATTATCAACTTCAACATCCCTTGTGTGCGTTGTGGTGGATTTACAATACAAGTTACACACATTTGGGAAACATATGGTTCGTGACCAAAACCATTCTAATGGGGAGAATTCATTATAGATTGTTGGCAAGATGCGAATTCGTATTTTTAACATGCCCCATAAACTAAGAGTTTTTGTTCTCATAATTATTATTGGCTTTGCAATCAACTGAAGAAGTTTTAAAAACGTTTCAACAAAAGCAATTCGCGTATGAACATGGGCAACATAATGTTCAACACTTATTCCAATAATTTCCCAATACTTGAAAGTATTCATCACCATTTCCAAACATACAATCTAGAAAACTATGCTCGCATTTTATAAGCCGAGCCATTAATCTCGCTAACCTTAAGTTGTGTCTTTGATGATCATTTTGACGATGCATCGATTTTAAAACTCAAAATGATCCTCATTGCAGATGTATAGGCCTACATACATCCTCGTCATATTCTTTCCAAAACTTGATAGGACAAAGTCCTTACTTTAGTTTGGTGGTGATAGATGAACATTAACTTACATTGAGAACAATAAGATCAAACAAATCAACCTTGAAGAACCCATGGTTCTTTTATCCATTTCGCATCAATATTGACTCGGGATGGTGCAACCGGTCATGCCAATAAATACAACAATCTTGGCTCATAAACTTATACTTTATGACCACACGTGCTTTAATTGCACCTTTTTATATAAAAGTCGAATAATATAGAGAATTCACATTTCTCCGATTAGCTTTTTTATATCTTTCACACAGTTTAATATAATATTCACATTAGCTTATAGCATTATCAAACAACCAAGATATATGTCTACTCTATTTAAGTTGCACTATTAGCAAAACATGTATATGCCATTAATGAACTGATAAGAATATAATATTCACCATACTTTAGCAAATTTCACAATTTTTTTTTTTTTTTTTTTTTTTTGGGTATGTCGTCATGTTTTAAAATTATTCATATATAAATAAATATGGCATATAAAAGGCAACATAAAAGGGTGTTGGCAAAGTATACAAGGTATATCAAATAAAGGTTAGATGCTAATTGTTATTAGACTTTAGCAAAATAAGGCAAATTCAACATGTAATGCATAAATAGTATAAAACTCTAGTTGTACAAACACTATCATAGTACACAAGCATGTAGCCAGTTATAATTCGTTCTATATTAACTTAATCAAATAAAAAGATATTGGTTTTAAATATTGTTCAACTAATAATCAAACTCACAAATAAAAATAGCGAGATATATTTAAAATTATGGCAAAACCGAGACACAATATACATGCATAAATATGAATCTCAAACATAAAAAATGACGTCTTACATATACCATTATAACTCTCCCATGTTTTGTCCTTCACTTTATTTAAAACCAATTATAATGATCGAGTATATATACTACAGCAATATCAAGGTTAATATGTATGAAACCTTGAATTAATAATAAAAACTATTGGGGCGCAAACATAAATATAAAAAATACAAATCTTAGTGATATCGTCACCAACTTAGATCTATTTTATCATCAAACGTGTCACATAAAAACAAAGCCTAAACCATCATTAACATCCATGAAGTTAATATTATGCATTAGGGCATTGATACCATCCCTAATATGCATTCACAATTAAGATTACGTCATTTAAAATCAATCAGTATATTCAGTGTTACTCGTGCCTCGTCTTGTTATGCAAGTATCTTTTAATATACACCATCTCTAATGAATAAAACAAACACATTTGCTTAAAAACTTTCTAAGTGGAATTGTCAAATTATTGATCTACACCTACTCCTTATTACTCTCAATATTATACTTTGCATCTATATAATTTTCTTCCATAACTACTTATAAATTAAAATTTTTGACTCAATAAATAATTATTCATCAATTGCATACACATAACACTTAACCATAATTACGCAACTATAATTATTACCGCTTTAAATTTTCGCTGCCATACACGGGAACTCACCTAGTAGTTGATAAATCATGCACAAGGAGGTAGCATATACAACCAATAAACCATATATATGCATCATTAGATTGTTAATTTAGTTTGTTTAACAATATGGTACAGTCGAAAACTTTAAATGCCCAAAACATAATAACACCAATATTCAATAAAGTGAGTACTATAACTTTAAGGACATTCAAGTAGTTTTATAACGTTCAATTCTCCTGATGGGATTGTAAAGCACATAAGGTCCAATCAAAGTTTTTTTTTTTCATGGAACACTAAATGGCCATATTACAAGTGGATCTAACCATCCTTTATGTACTCAAATACATTATCAACATTCACCGTATTGGTTAAACTAATTAAGCTCTAAGTTACATAAAAAGTAGCAAAAACACAATATATAAATGATAATAAATAATTGCTTTCATTTTATGATCGTTAAATGATATGGATTAAAATACCAAATATGCACAAGACAACAGAACCTTATTAAATTGTTTTGACAAAACTCATTTTAGCCTTATATCCCACATAGGTCGAATAATAAACATGTTCCTTGGTTATATAGTGTACTGTATAGCAATCATATGTGTTAAGTACACTAGTATGTTTTGGGATTCATAGTAGCACTTACGTTTAATAAGCCAATTGAACTTAAGTGTGTCTTTGAACCTCAAAATTTAACTAACTTCTTAACTTTTTATTTTTACGTAATCAATTTATAATTTGTTGTTTGTTTCGACATAAGATCAACAAAAGAGTTAAATGTAGTTATTTTTACATAATTTGTTGTTTGTTTCGACATAAGATCAACAAAAGAGTTAAAATACATTTAGTAATTAACCTTACTTAAAGGCTAAGTCACCTGGTTTAATTTATAATTTGTTACATAATTTGTTGTTTGTTTCGACATAAGATCAACAAAAGAGTTAAATACATTTAGCAATTAACCTTACTTAAAGGCTAAGTCACCTAGTTTAATTTATAATTTGCTACTTATGTGGCCTTTTTGGCCTTGATCTTTTTTCAAAACTATAAGAATGGGCTTATGTTTTGCCTTGGCTTTATACATCTTTACATCATAGTTAGAGGTGCACTTTTCGATTTTATCCCGAAACCGAAACGGTTTCAAAACCGGTTTCAGTGCGAGTCAACCGGTAAAAACCGGTTTTGACTCAAACCGACCCGGATTGAAACCGGTTTCGGCCATGAGAACATATTCCTTCGTTATGCATTTTCACTTCTTAAAAGATTATACATTCGAATTGTCTCGTTATTATCATGAGAATTCGAACGCGCCTCTTGATGCATAGTATGAATATGTGATGAAATTGAGCCATATTTAGCTAAATAAACTTGAAACATATTTTCAAATTCATTGTTAAAGCGAGCACATTGACGAGTATGATAATTCCGGTCATCGTCTGACAAACTCAAGTCATAACCACTGTTAAAATCAATGCCTCAACCCCGGTTCGGTTTAGAACCAGATTCAAAGCGGCGGCACAAGTTATAACGAGAGGAATTCTTGAAAATATTTTTTCTGACTTTTCTTTCATTGGTTTCACGATATTTCTAAATAAATCGGTTTTCAGGATCGGTTTTTGGGAAACCGGTTTTCCCTAAATCAGTTTTTAGGGAAACCGGTTTTCGGTTTTTCTTCCAAATCAGATCGATTTTCGATTTTTCTTCACCTCTAATCATAGTGATAGTTAAGACTTAAGACTGTAGGGTCAATTTGTCACTTGATCTAACATGTATTCTTTTGACTAGCTTGTGGAACAAAGTATCTTTTTATGATAAAGGAGTAACTTCGTGCGCTACTTTCAACCAAAGCCTTTACATAAAGTTGCAAGTCAGAAACATGAGTTCCAAAAAAAAAAAAAAAACCTTTAACAATATGATGCAAAAGATACACAAAACTAAGAAAGAAACTACAAACTGATAATTTGTACAAAACCAAATGACATTGAGCCTTATCTGAGTTCGTATCCATATTGGTATTCAACATCCATTATCTTGTTGATAAAAAAAATGCGAAAAATGGTTTCTATGACATATTACCATTTGCCAAAACTATAGGTTTGAAAAAGTGAGCCCATTAATGAGCTGAAGCTATTGATTCTTGAACACAAAATATGATGGCAAGTGTTCCAAAAGCATTTCGGTCACCACAAAAGGTTCGATGAAGCAATGGTTAATATCGAGGGACGGAACTAGAGGGTCCCATGGTACCACGGAACACTGATGAAATTTTGCCCCGTAGTGTTAATTTTTTTTCTAAAAAACTTTGATTTTGTCTAAATGCACACGGTCTCAAAAGCTTGTGTTTAGTATTATGTTTTAGAAAATTTGTGTGCACCCGATCTCTTTTTGTCTTCCTGCTTACATTTTCACAAACCTACCCATTGTCAATGTTTGTGTAACACATCATATCATCTTTTTGTTAAAATTTCACAGATCGTTTTGTTCGCTTAATTCAATTATTCCGAGATGTGTAACTGCTGGGTGTGTTACTATTATCGTCTTTTGGATAATACCCATGTCGAAGTGTCATTTATTAACAGCTTTGTGCTAGCTTAAGGATGTAAATGCATTTTTTGGAATGTTTTTAGCTACTATGTTTAACTATTTATTCCAAAAATTTTTAGTTGAAAATATATTCATCTATATCTATACTATTTATAAAAGGTGTATGGTTAAAGTGAAACGTTGTGTTGAATGTTGAAAATTAGTTAAAGGTGAAAGAAGTATAGTGTAATTAATATTCTGGTTAGAACACTCAATTACTTAAAAGTACAA
Organism: Chrysanthemum lavandulifolium; assembly: GCA_022545495.1. NCBI lineage: Eukaryota > Viridiplantae > Streptophyta > Magnoliopsida > Asterales > Asteraceae > Chrysanthemum > Chrysanthemum lavandulifolium. The sequence continues at coordinate 4,280,419 of CM040243.1, read as the reverse complement.
TGATTTATTCATATTGTACAACCAACTAATAGCATATTTTTACCAAATTTGTAAATGCAAACAATTAAAACACACTACAATTAAACAAGCTACAACATAATCCAGAATATAAAATAATTAAACACATTAATTAATGTTATTTTTAAAACACTTTAAAATGAAAAGTACATGTTATTATACATATTATACAAATTAATAAAACACACAAAGCTTCATACAAGCTAACAAGTTGATGGTACATATAGTTTTGAAATCCGGACCGGACCAACGGGTTCAACCGGGAACCAGTGTCGCCACCGGTTCGACTAACCAATAATAGCCATCCGAAAACGAACCAGAGAGGACCCGTTAAAACCGATACAAAGCTGTAAATCGGTCTCATCGAGATCTATTTCTCCGGTTAATCGTCACATTGTACCAGCATATACTATATCTTAGGCGAGTGCCGTGCATAGCAACAAGATTTATAACGACATATCGTTTAGTGATAAAAAAAAGTTTATGGGTTCTAAACGAAAAATAATAAAAGTTTGAAGATTTGGAGATTAAACTTAATGTTTTGATACCGGGGTCGACCCGGGTGGTCCAACCGGTTGAAAACATACATTTTAAAAGGAAGTTATTAATACACATCGAAAACCGGGCTGACCCGGGACGCTTCAAACCCGACGGGTTGGCCCAGTTAAATTTCACCCATGTTCAACCCAACCTGCCGGGTTGACCCGGTTTAAATCGACCCGTTTTTCGACCGAAATGGTCGAGTCGACCCGGGTTTCAAAACATTATGTTTAATCCCCAAATCTTCAAACTTTTGTTATTTTCATTTATAACCCATAAATTTTTTTATCATTAAACAATATGTCGTTAAAAAATCGGCGTTCTTTATCTTGTAGATCTTCTAGTTTATATAAAAACTTAAGGAATAAACGTGAACTAAAATCCAAAAGGTATTGCACAAAATGCTCCAATGTATGAGAAAAATTGCATCCCTTTGTGAGCATATGATTTTTTTTTTCTTCTACATGCCAATTTAAGGAATGTTGACTTCAAAAACGAATTGTTCTTTACAGAAGTTGACAAAGATTTACAATTGTAGTTTCCACTAAATAAATGGTACAGAATGTACACACATCATGTCAAAACATATGTTTTCAACTATGCATATCATAACACACACTTGTATATTCATGCAGAAAAGTAAACGAAATATACTCTTGAGCATGTTTTGACAGGATAATTGAAAAGTCAATATTGCCCTTTTCAATTAAAGCTTGTTTACATATGATAAAATTGTCATGTTATACTTGTTTACAAACTTTACATTGTCCTTGTTAGAGCTACCTAGTTTACATATGAAAGTTAATTCAAGTGTTTATATGCATTGCTTTGTATGGGAAAATTCCCGAATATATCTAGTTATCGTATTAACCACGCGATTTTCACACGTGGTAAGATAAAGAGAAAATTTTGTATTGAGACGACAACAATACTCATCCCGTATGAGTGAGGTATATGAAGTGAAGTGCAGACGAGAATATATCCATGCTCAAGGTAAACCAGGAGTAGGGAGGCGAGAGTGCTTCTATGCATCGTTATCTCTTAAACACGTGATAATAGAGCTTTATCGACTAGCAAGTATCCTAACAATGAAAAGACAAGTGCCCTTCGTCTCAGAAGAAAGGAATGTTGTGACATGACCCTTACGTGATCTGACGTGAATCTTAATTAGATATATTTTGAAAATTTTGCATGCAAAGGCGCCTTTCCTCAAAACACTTGGAAACTTGATTGACTAAAATCACCCTTTCAAATAATACCTCGAAATGTCTTCTCACAACAACCTAAAAATCGGGTTATGTACCGACATACTTTTCTTTTATTAAACCTTGAAGTTATGTATGTTTTTTGTAAAATGAGGTAACGACATGGAGTATTTATGTAGTATTTTGTAACACAAACAATCTTTAAATTTAACTCAAGAACCGCTTCTGAAATTGATAGGTAGCTAAAGGGATTATTTATGTTTTTGAGAAGTTCATTACATTGAATTGAATATAGTTGTGTTATGGGCTCATATTGGACATCCTCTTAGGCTGTGAGTAATGGGTCAACACTGAAAAGTATATGGTTCTCTATGAAATACTAACATTTCACCCACGCAATACCAAATACAAAAGTTCAAAAAAGCAGAAACTTGTTCGTAGGTGGTTAATGCTGGGATGGTTGGGACCAAACTAGCATTGCCTTCTTCTTTTTAATGTCTAACCAAGGTTTCTTTGCCAGCTAATTATCCAACCGCTACATATGCACAAATCGGGTAAAACTCTCCTTTTTAAAAAAGATTTGTGTAACATTTATATTTTGTTTGTTTCTAAGATAATGCACGAGAGAACAAATCAATACACAAAAAAATTGTTATGTATGTTATGTTTGGAAGAGATCAATATGTCTTACAAAACATAATCAAAAAGTTAGTTAAATTCGGTTAAAGTCAGTTAGCCGGAAGGGTCACGAATGTTGGCCCTTGACCCTGACCCCGCAAGGGGGCGCGGCCCCGGCCCCTTGACCCCCACACATGGTTCTGGCGGCATCAAGTTAAACGTGACTAAGCCTTTGATCTCAAGTAAATCACAAGTATAAATCATTGTATCCTTTATAAGTTGTTTGAGTTAATATATTTTTTACATTTACATACTATACGCTCAACCATTAGAATATCAGTGGAGCTTAACCTTGCAGTTATGATGGTTGTTTGGTCAAACATGCTTCGCTAAGTACTCAAGTCCCTTTCATTTTCGTCGATAAAAACTGAAACTTTGTGGGATCCATTTATATGGTTGATGCGAGGTGAAAAGAAGATGTGACAGCACAAATGAATGTAAAATGTAGGAAACTAGAAATCTTAATGACAAAGTGAAATTTTAGTACTGTCATATATAACGCCAGATATCATGACAATGCTAATAAAATGTACTAGTCAACCCTGCATAAATCGACCTGTAACACATTTTTTAACTGAACGTGTTAAGAATGTGCAAGTTGCCATTGGATAACCTGACCCGAAACTTTTCTTTCCCAGGAACGGGCTAAAACACAGAAGAAACTCATGGCAAGATGGTACTTATGGTACAACTTGCCAAATCCCACCAGGCAAGAAGTTCACATACATGCTTCAAGCCAAGGATCAGATTGGTAGTCTCTTCTACTTCCCGTCACTAGGCCTTCAAAAGGCCGCTGGAGGCTATGGTGGTATTAAAATCTATAGTCGTCCTCGTATTCCAGTCCCTTTCCCTTTTCCTGCTGGAGATCACACAGTCCTTGCCGGTGATTGGTACAAAAGAGGCCACCAGGTTAGCTCCTTAAACTTATGTTTGACTTTTTCTAGTCAACCTTTTAGTTTTAAAAATGTGAAGTGAAACTTGTTTTTACGGTGAATGTAACATGTGCATCTTTCCATGTGTAGCTGTTTTTATGTATTACAAAAGTGTGTGTGGAAAGTTTTTCTGTTACGAGTATGATTTCTGTATTAGTGTTGATCTTAAAATTGGTCTGTTTGACTTTAAAAGTCAAAGTAGTGTAAACTGTTTGTTTTGTTTTTGTAGAGACTAAGACACATATTGGACATGGGTAAAAGCATTTCTCATCCTGACGGACTTCTCATTAACGGGCGTGGATGGAATGGTTACACTTTTGAGGTTCAACAAGGTGTGTGCGTTTATGTGTTTCTACATTGTCGATATATACCTTGTGTCTGGAATTCCACATCTTATTATATCAACAGCCCTGCTTTGCTTAGCTGAACATTGTACGAATGTATCTTTTTTTAACAGGGAAAACCTACAGATTCAGGATATCAAATGTAGGATTGACTACGTCTATCAACTTTAGGATTCAGGGACACGTCATGAAACTTGTGGAAGTGGAAGGATCACACACAGTCCAGAACACCTACAATTCACTCGATGTTCATGTGGGACAGTCGCTTTCAGTCTTGGTCACCGCCAACCAGGCCGTGAGAGATTACTATGTTGTCGTGTCTTCACGGTTCACACGTCATGTCCTAATGACCACTGCCGTCCTTCACTACCACAACTCAAAGATCGGTGTCTCAGGTCCTCCCCCTGGTGGTCCCACCACTCAGATTGCTTGGTCCGTCATGCAAGCCCGAACCTTTAGGTAATTTCTATCCTGATATCATATGCATTGTCGAGTTTTGCTACGCATAAAAATCTGACCTTTTTGGGTTCTTGAATCAGATGGAATCTAACTGCCAGTGGACCCAGACCGAACCCACAAGGCTCATATCATTATGGGATGATCAAGCCTAGCCGTACCATTATGCTATCAAATTCAGCACCTTGGATTAACGGGAAGCAAAGATATGCAGTCAACGGTGTGTCGTTTGTTGCTGGAGACACTCCTTTGAAGCTAGCTGATTACTTCAAGATTGGTGGAGTCTATAACCTTGGAAGCATTCCCGACAGCACAACATCCAGCAATGGAAACGCATATCTTCTCGACATCTGTTATGCACGCTGATTTCCGGTCTTTTGCTGAGATCGTGTTCCAAAACTGGGAGGACACCGTTCAATCCTGGCATATCGATGGCTATTCCTTCTTTGTTGTCGGGTAAGCAAAAACTCGTTTGTCATGTCTTTGATTGGTTATCTAGAATAGTTGAATCTTTTTACTAAAAAATGGTTCTTTGTACGGAACAGGATGGATGGTGGGCAATGGACACAAGCGAGTAGGTCTCGCTACAATTTGAGGGACACGATTGCTCGTAGTACTGTTCAGGTACAACTTGAGCTTTTGAATATATAAGCAAGCAATGCATTTGATTTACACGACACTAAAAATGTTCTGATAATGTTGTGACAGGTGTACCCGAAGGCATGGACTGCAATATATATTGCATTGGACAATGTGGGCATGTGGAACATACGGTCGCAAGATTGGGTGAGGCAGTACTTGGGGCAACAGTTTTATCTCCGTGTGTATTCACCGGCTCATTCGTGGAGGGATGAGTTGCCAATCCCCAAGAACGCACTACTTTGTGGCAAAGCTAGAGGAAGGCACACGAGGCCATTCTAAGTCTAGATAGCGATCAGTTACATATAACCACGAATGTTACAAGAGGGTGGTGAGTGGGATCTCGTTAGGAACTACTTGTTCCAGTTTTATACTTTATACCGGCAGTTTAATTTTCTTTAATATTTGGCTGCAACATAACTTGTTGTAGATTTGAACCTTAGTCATTGATTTGTTCAAGTTACTTCAATATTGGAATGTTAGCATAGATGGTCGAACCCGGCTGAGCTTGGTGTTTTCATTTGAAGACCAAATCCGCGGGTTTGAGATGATCGCTACAAAGCTTTATTGAAACGACGGCTTATAATTTATTCTTTTATTGCGTTATTATTTTGTCTACTAAGTTTGTATCTATGGTATTCAAAATCCATTATTCTGTTGATAAAATGAAAAATGCAAAAAATGGTTTCTATGACATGTTACCATTTGCCAAAAACTGCATCTAGTTTGGTTATACATGGGTCATATATCACGTAATTGACTTTATGAACAGAATGTGTATAGCTTCCATTCTTCAAAAGATAAATGAACACATAAATGATATGGATTAAAATACCAAATATGCACAAGACAACATTTAGGAACCTTATTAAATTGTTTTGACAAAACTCATTTTAGCCTTATATCCCACATAGGTTGAATAATAAACATGTTCCTTGGTTATATAGTGTACTGTATACCACTCATATGTGTTAAGGACACTAGTATGTTTTGGATTCATAGTGGCACTTATGTTTAATACGCCAAATGAATATTTGGCACTTTGTATCTCAAAATTTACCTAACTTCTTAACTTTTTATTTTTACGTAATCAGCAAAAGAGTTAAAACACATTTAGTAGTAATTAACCTTACTTAAAGGCTAAGTCACATGGTTTAATTTATAATTTGTTATATAATTTGTTGTTTGTTTCGACATAAGATCAACAAAAGAGTTAAATACATTTAGTAATTAACCTTCTTAACTTTTTATTTTTACGTAATCAGCAAAAGAGTTAAAACACATTTAGTAGTAATTAACCTTACTTAAAGGCTAAGTCACATGGTTTAATTTATAATTTGTTATATAATTTGTTGTTTGTTTTGACATAAGATCAACAAAAGAGTTAAATACATTTAGTAATTAACCTTCTTAACTTTTTATTTTTACGTAATCAGCAAAAGAGTTAAAACACATTTAGTAGTAATTAACCTTACTTAAAGGCTAAGTCACATGGTTTAATTTATAATTTGTTATATAATTTGTTGTTTGTTTCGACATAAGATCAACAAAAGAGTTAAATACATTTAGTAATTAACTTACTTAAAAGCTAAGTCACTGGTTTAATTCATAATTTGCTACTTATATGTTAACCCTGACCAGGCTTTTTGGCCTTGATTTTTTCAAAACTATAAGAATGGGTTTATGTTTTGCCTTGGCTTTATACATCTATACATCATAGTTAGAGGTGCACTTTTGATTTTATCCACGAAACCAACCGGTTTCGGTATGAGCAACCGTAAAACCGGTTTTGACTCAAACCGACCAGTTGAAACCGCTTTCGCCATGAGAACATATTCCTTCGTTATGTATTTTCACTTCTTAAAAGATTATACATTCGAATTGTCTCGTTATTATCATGAGAATTCGAACCCGCCTCTTGATGCATAGTATGAATATGTGAATAAATTGAGCCATATATAGCTAAATAAACTTGAAACATATTTTCAAAAGCATTGTTAAAGTGAGCACATTGAGGAGTATGATAGTTCCGGTCATCGTCGGACAAACCCAAGTCATAACCAATGATTCGGTTTAGAACCCATTCAAAGCGTGACAACAAGTTATAACGAGAAATTTTTGAAAATATTTTTCTAACTTTTCTTTCATTGGTTTCACGATATTTCTAAATAGATCTTTTGGGAAACCGGTTTTCCTAAACCAATTTTAGGAAAACCGGTTTCGTTTTTTTTTCTTTTCCGGATCGGATCGATTTTCGATTTTTTTCACCTCTAATCATAGTGATAGTGTCAGTTTGTCACTTGATCTAACATGTATCCTTTTGACTAGTTTGTGGAACAAAGTATCTTTTTATTTTTTATGATAAAGGAGATAGGTGTTCGCTTTTGCGATGTAACATCATGCGCTACTTTCAACCAAAGCCTTTACATAAAGTCGCAAGTCATAAACATGAGTTAAAAAAAAAAAAAAAAAACATTACCTTTAAGGCTTTAACACTATGATGCAAAAGATATACAAAACTAAGAAAGAAACTACAAACTGAAAACCAAATGACATTGAGCCTTAATGGTATCCATAATGGTATTCAACATCCATTATCTTCTTGATAAAAAAAAATGCAAAAAATGGTTTCTATGCCAAAACTATGGGTTTGAAAACTGGGCTCATCAATGAGCTGAAGTTATTGTTAATTGCAATGAGAAATACGGCCTTAAATATAACATCTTGATTCTTGAACACAAAATATGATGGCAAGTGTTCCAAAAGCATTTCGGTCACCACAAAAGGTTCGATGAAGCAATGGCTAACATCGAGGGGATGAGCTAGGGTCCCACGGTGTCACGGGACATCATGAAATTTTCTCCGTAGTTTTAATTTTCTAAAAACTTTGATTTTTCTAAACGCATTACGGTTTCAAAAGCTTGTGTCTAGTATTATGTTTTAAAAAATTGTGCACCGGTCTCTTTTAGTCTTCCTTACATTTCCACAAACCTACCCATTGTCACTTGTTTGTGTAACACATCATATCATCTTCTTGTTGAAATTTCATTGATCGTCTTGTTAAGCAATTCAATTGTTTGAGACCTGAATATCTGTTTGGTTTGTTATTGTTATCGTCCTCTGGATAATACCCATGTCGAAGTGTCTTATGATGTTTTTTTCTACATACCAATTTAAGGAATGTTGACTTCAAAAATGAATTGTTCTTTACAGAAGTTGACAAAGGTTTACAATTGTAGTTTCCACTAAATAAATGGTACAGAATGTACACACATCATGTCAAAACATATGTTTTCAACTATGCATATCATAACACACACTTGTATATCTATTTCATTTCATGCAGAAAAGTGAACGAAAAGTCAATATTGCCCTTTTAAAGCTTGTTTACATATGATAAAATTGTCATGTTATACTTGTTTACAAACTTTACATTGTCCTTGTTAGAGCTACCTAGTTTACATATGAAAGTTAATTCAAGTGTTTATATGCATTGCTTTGTATGGAAAATTCCGAATATCTCTAGTTATCGTATTAACCACGTGATTTTGACACGTGGTAAGATAAAGAGAAGAAATAAAGAGAAAATTTTGTATTGGAGCGACAACAATACTCGATCCGTATGGTGAGGTATGTGAAGTGAAGTGCAGACAAAATATATCCTCGCTCTAAGGTAAACCTAAGAGTAGGGAGCGAGAAGTCTTCTATGCATCGTTATCTCTTAAACACGTGATAATAGAGCTTTATCGACTAGTAAGTATCCTAACAATGAAAAGAGAATGGTGCCATTCGTCTCTTAAGAAAGGAGTTTTATGACATGATTCTCATACGTGATCTGGCATGAATCTAATTAGAAAGATTTTGAAAACTTTGCATGCAAAGATGCCTTTCCTCAAAACAATTGAATCTTCTCACAACAACCTAAAAACTTCGTTTATGTCTGGACATACTTTTCTTTTATTAAACCTTGAAGTTATGTACGTTTTTATATATAAAGTGAGGTAACTCGACATGGAGTATTTATGTATTTTGTAACACAAACAATCTTTAAATTTAACTCACACTACAACAAATTGGTCACTTGCTCACACTTTTTTCTTCACACTTTATAAACCGTGAACTTTTCTTTTAACATATTCACACTTATAAGTGTGCCAAAAAAGTTCACACTTAAAAGTGTGAAAGTTGTTTTAAAATCATATTGTTACAAAATCTTCACCCTTAAAAGTGTGAACTTTTTATAAATCACACTTACAAAGTGTGAAATTATATCTTCTGGCGATTGGTTCGCACAAATTAAGTGTGAACTTTCCAAATTCACATACTTTAAAGTGTGAACACATTCATTAATAAATGTGAAAAACTATCTATTTTGTTGTAGTGTCAAGAACCGCTTCTGAAATTGATAGGTAGCCAAAAGGATTATTTATGTAAGTTACATATCACAAACTTGCTTTGAGAAGTTCATTACATTGAATTGAATATAGTTGTGTTATGGGCTCATATTGGACATACTGTTGGACTGTGACTAATGGGTCAACACTCAAATTAAAAGTATATGGTTCTCCATTAAATGATACTTGACCCATGCAATACCAAATACAAATGTTCAAAAAATCAGAAACTTGTTCGTAGGTGGTAGCTGTTGGAGTGGTTGGGACGCTCTGTCTTTATATTAAAGGTCGAGAGTTCGAACCACAACCTCAGTTATAACTTTTTTTTTAATGTGTAACCATGGTTTCTTTGCCAGCTAATTATCACACCGTTACATATGCACAAATCGGGTAAAACTCTTTTTTTTTTTTTAAAGATTTGTGTAACATTTATATTTTGTTTGTTTCTAAGATACGATGCACGAGAGAACAAATCAGTACACAAAAAAATTGTTATGTATGTTATGTTTGGAAGAGATCAATATGTCTTACAAAACATAATCAAAAAGTTAGTTAAATTCGGTTAAAATCAGTCAGCGGGAAGACTCACGACTCTTGGCCCTTGACCCTGACCCTGCAAGGGGGCGTGGATCCTTGACCCCCACACATGGTTCTGGTGGCATCAAACTAGCTAGAATGAGTGTTCACTTCACATCTCCTAACTTGACTATAAGCTAAACCAGACTAAGCCCTTGATCTCAAGTATGAATCACTGTACATGTAACCTTTAGAATATCAGTGGATCTCAACCTTGTAGTTATGAGGGTTGTTTGGTCAAACATGCTTCGCTAAAACGCCTAGCCATAATTGGGACCAACTATACATATGATACGTTTGCTTTACTTGCACTTATAATAATGATCTGTAGACGATGAACAAGGAGTTGATATTATTGTCATGTATACGTTTTTGAAACTTGTATATATGTTTGTAAATGATAATGTTACACAATATGATCATGTATTTCCTTTCAACTTCAGATGCCTATTAAAATCTTTAGTAATCATGACATTAGCAAGGCATGCCTTAGATGAAATATAGCCGTACTCGTATTCCAGTCCCTTTCCCTTTTCCTGCTGGAGATCACACAGTCTTTGCCGGTGATTGGCACAAAAGAGGCCACCGGGTTAGCTCCTAACATTTATCTTTGACTTTTTCTAGTCAAACCATTTAGTTTTAAAATGTGAAATGAAACATGTTTTTACAGCGAATGTAACATGTGCATTTTTCTATGTATAACTGTTTTTATGTATTAAAAAAGTGTGTGTGGAAACTTTTTCTGGTACTGGCAGGATTTCTGTATTAGTGTTGATATTACAATTGGTTTGTTTGACTTCAAACGTCAAAGTAATGTAAACTGTTTGTTTTGTTTCTATAGAGATTAAGACACATACAGGACATGGGTAAAAGCATTTATCATCCTGACGGACTTCTCATTAACGGGCGTGGATGGAATGGTACTCCCCCTCGTGGTCCTTTTATCAGTCAACGGTGTGTTGTTTGTTGCTGGAGACACTCCTTTGAAGCTAGCTGATTACTTCAAAATTGGTGGAGTCTATAACCTTGGAAGCATTCCAGACAGTACAACGTCCAGCAATGGAAACGCATATCTTTCAACATCTGTTATGCACACTGATTCCAGACAGTTCCAAAACTGGGAGGACACCGTTCAATCCTGGCATATCGATGGCTATTCCTTCTTTGTTGTTGGGTAGGCAAAAACTCATTTTTCATGTCTTTGATTGGTTATCTAGAATAGTTGAATCTTTTTACTAAAAAAATGGTTCTTTGTACGGAACAGGATGGATGGTGGGCAATGGACACAAGCGAGTAGGTCTCGCTACAATTTGAGGGACACGGTTGCTCGTAGTACTTTCCAGGTACAACTTGAGCTTTGAAATATATAAGCAAGCAATGCATTTGATTTACACGCCACTAAAAATGTTCTGATAATGTTGTGACTGGTGTACCCGAAGGCATGGACTGCAATATATATTGCATTGGACAGTGTGGGCATGTGGAACATACGGTCGCAAGATTGGGTGAGGCAATACTTGGGGCAACAGTTTTATCTTCGTGTGTATTCACCGGCTCATTCGTGGAGGGATGAGTTGCCAATCCCCAAAAACACACTACTTTTTGGCAGAGCTAGAGGGAGGCACACGAGGCCATTCTAAGTCTAGACCGCGATCAGTTACATATAACCACGAATGTCACAAGAGGGTGGTGAATGGGATCTCGTTAGGAACTACTTGTTCTAGTTTTATACTTTTATACCGGCTGTTTAATTTTCTTTGATATGTGGCTGCAACATAACTTGTTGTAGATTTGAACCTTAGTCATTAATTTGCTCAAGTTACTTCAATATTGGAATGTTATGATAGATGTTCGAACCCGAGTGAGTTTGGTGTTTTCATTTGAACATCAAACCCGCGGGTTTGAGATGATCGCTACAAAGTTTTATTGAAACGACGGCTTATCTTTATTCTTTTATTGCGTTATTAGTTTGTCTACTATGTTTTAAACGCGATAGTTTGGTTATATATATATGAGTTGGTATCTATAATGGTATTCAAAATCCATTATTCCGTTGATAAAAAAAATGCAAAAAATGGTATCTAGTTTGGTTATACATGTACCATATAGGATTTAAAGAGTCTCAGTATCACGAAATTGACCTTAAAAAGAGAATGTATGTCCAACTAAAATTCAATCAATCTCGCTTCCGTCACTTAATAATAACGTACTTGGCATCGATCATCCAAGTAGCTTCCATTCCTTAAAAAATAAATGAACACATAAATGGTATGGATTGACATACCAACTATGCACAAGACAACATTTGGTAACGTTATATCCCATATAAGCCTTATATCCCACATAGGTTAAGGAATAAACATGTTCCTTGGTTATATAGTGTAGTGAATATGAATGATACGTGTTAAGGACACTAGTATGTTTTGGGATTGATAGTTCACTTATGTTTAATAACCCAATTAAACATAGGTGCATTATGAGAATCCCAAAATTTACGCAACTTCTTAACTTTTTATTTTTACATATTTTGTTATTTGTTTCTTAACGAATACTTGAAACTGGGGCTGCAATCAAGCCAAACTTTTATCAAGCAACTCGAGCTCGCCGAATATTTGAAACTGGGGCTGCAATCAAGCCAAACTTTTATCAAGCAACTCGAGCTCGAGCTCGAGCTTGACTCGATACAAGCCAAGCTTTTATCAAGCTCAATTCCAATAAATTGGCTCGAAACATATAACAAGCCAAATTCAAGTTTTTAATAGCTTGGCTAGAGCTTTTATCTAACTTTTATCAAGCCTTAGTATATATATCTTTTTATATTAAATTTATATAAGTAACTAAAGGCTAATTTAAATATTATTCTAATTATAAGGATTTACTTCATAAAGAATTATTTAATATACTCTTGAAGGACTTTTATATGGTAAATAAAGTTGTAATTATTTGTAACAACGATATCTTAGGCTAGTGATGTTGCTTACTTGCTTTATATCTGAAGCGAATACAAGTTTCTAGTTATGAATCGTGAATATTAATAGACCAAAATATATACTACTATTAGATATATATATATATATATATATATATATATATATATATATATATATATATATATATATATATATATTTTTTAAATTAGTATATCGATGACGGAAAGGATCTAGTGAGAAGAAAACTAATTAGTATTTGGCTTATGTTTCATTCTCTATCGATGACAATATTAATTAGTACTTTGGCTTATGTTTCATTCTAATGCTGGACTTAGTACGAAAATGTTAATGTTGGTTTTATTAATGTTAAATTAATTTAATCTGGTTTTAGTTTGTATTACTTTATAAATATATATATATTTTGATAACTTTGTCTACCAAATATAATATTTTTGTATACATTCAAGCTTTTCAAGTTAAGCTCAAGCTTTGCTCGAAACCTATTCAAGTCAAGCTCAAGCCTGGGTGATTAAAGCTTGACAAGCTATCAAGCCAAGTTTAAGCCTATTATTTTTGTTTCAAGCCAAGCTCAAGCCTTGTCGAGCTCGAGCTCGGCTTGACTCGATTACACCCCTACTCCAAACTTTTATGTGTATACACAAAGATTAGAGCACACAGTTTTTGATTATATTACAAAAAAGTAGATGATATAATGAGGAATATTAGATCAACAAAAGAGGTAAAAAAAACATTTAGTGATTAATTACTTAAGGCCTAAATCACCTGGTATAATTTAGAGGTGTTAATTGGTGTGGTGATGTGAATTCAGTTTTAGTTCGGTTCGGTTTTTATTTTATCATAATCATATTGAATCCGGAAATATTAGTAAAGTTTTAGTAAATTTAGATGTGTTAATTGGTGTGGTTATATGAGTTCAGTTTTAGTTCTGTTCGGTTTTCTAAAAGGCGCGTCATGGTGGCGTCAAAGCGTGAGGCACGGCCTCAAAGTTACGAAATATGCCAAAGCATGGACTTTAGGCGTGGCGTGAGTTGAGGTATGAAAAAATGCGCAGTGTGTATGTATAGCTTCCATTCTTCAAAAGATAAATCAACACATAAATGGTATGTATTGGAATACCGAATACCCCAAAATGCTATATCCCCCATATATAATAGAGGAACATCTTTGAGTCGCATATGCCACTTGGCATGCCTAAATGCCAAGATGTCCAAAATTAATTACGTGGCAATGCCACCTATTTATTTACACGCTCCATCTTTAATAAAACACACGCCTTCCCCGGATCTTGAGCCAAGAACACACTCCTTCACAACCGAAACCCCCAATCCCTTATTTTCAGGATCACAATCAATTGCATTTGTATTGCCCAAAATTAAACTGAACATCCCTTTGACTAAAACAAGTCTCGATTCATTCTTTGAAAATCACCAAATCATCCTATTTTTGGTGATGATTCAAAATTGTTTGTCAAACGCGTATCAATTACTTTCAGATGTTGTTAATTTGTTCCAGTGATATGGTGATAATTAAAAGATTCATATCAAGGTTTTTCTTTAATCTCATTGTTAACCCTAAACCATCCGGCTATAAATTCAACCATTGTGTTCATACACTTCATATCACAATCATTCGATCGGAAAAACCACTATCTCACCATGACTTTTGGATACCAAAGTAAGTTTTTTAACTATCTCAGATTCTTTTTTATACCCACATGTTTGTATAAATTATAAATGTTATGAATTTGTTTATAATTATATTCAGAATGTTTTGAATGATTGCATTTGATTGTAAGTTTTGTATTTGTCATTCAATATCCAATGGATCACTGATATGTGTTAAAAGTAGATTGGAAATTGATGAAGAATTAGTATAACATTTATACCATTTTTAATCACTGCTATGTGTTGAAAGTTTATTTATACTTGACGAAAACTTAGTATAAATGATATCTGCATTTGATTGAAAAGTGTAGCCATTAGCATCACTAATATGTGTTGAAAGTTTATTTTAACTTGAGGAAACATTAGTATAACTTGCCCATGTCATGAATCCCTTATGTTTTAGATGAAATAGATTTTACTAACTTGGATCCTTTTACCAAGCTGTATCGTTTCGCAAATATATGTTTTCTCGCTTTTACCAACTCGTATCGTTTATTTCCAAAATCATTGTTTTTAAAGCCCATCACTTTTCAACTTTTTCGAAGATTCCTTTTCAAGCCGAAAACAATGTTAGTGACAACGTTAAGAGTTCCGATGAATGATAAGGGAAAAATGTTGCATCTCGAGTGATTTGGAATTCACTTCCTTGGATCAAATAGATCCAATGCTTGATAACATAAAAATCAAAGGAAGGTGTATTTCAATGTGGCATAGCCATCTGTTTGGGAAACCAAAGCAACCGTCACAGTTTGATATCGTGTTACGGGATACGCGGTACTTTTACAAATATCATCTTTATAATCACATACAATCTGTATTTTTAATTTCAAACCATGTAGCTTTATCTTAACACATTCTAACAAATTTTTGCGGGGTAATCGCATCCAATGTCTTGCGGAACAATGACATGTATCGGTTTGAACCCTTTTCCAACAGGTCATTGTTATATCATTCTCGATTTCAATATTGGTGAGAACAATGGTGTACTACCATTGTTGAATCACAAGTACAAAATTACATTTTCCGGTCAACCAAAGTTACGGATTGACCACTTTGATGATGATGTCTTGGGTTCAAATTAGAACCTTTTAGTCGATTCGAGTAAGAAATACAATGAAAAGGATTACGTTGGTAAACTTACTTACTTAACACACCTATTACATTTTATACAATTATTCAACAAACGTTGCCGTCGGTTTACTTACATTATATTCTTGCAATGCGGATGTCATTGGAGCTATTGTAGCAATTGGTGATATTATGCAAGTTCCAAATACTCTTGTGAAAAAGTCGACGCACTATTGTCATTGAGGACAAAGAGTATGAATTATTTGAGACATTCATTGTACATTAAAACTTATCGCTTTATATACGGTTTAGAATAATACATTCCTAAAACTTATAATTGTTTCTGTTCTATTTTCGGGAACAAGAGTTAAATGTACTTACGGGACACAGGGTGAAATGTTTAATCGGTATGCTAACAATGAGGATATCGGTCGGTCATTTTGTGTTGCGACTTGCAAAAGTGAAATATTTCCGAGGTAACACTAAATATTTCTTTTGAAACAAATAAAGACTACCAAATCAGTGTACAATGAAATTAGTATTTGTAATTTGTTAACCGAAACTGTATTTGTACTTTCTATTCAGATGAGCCTGCAGTCCACAACTCACTTTTCGGAAGTAGGATTTTCATTAACAAGGAAATCCGGCCATCACATCATTCAAGGAAATGTAAGTTATTTTATATTTTGTTTAATTACGAATATGTTTACCAAATGCTTCATTCCATTAATAGTTAATTTTAAATCAATTTAGGTATACATCCAAAGAAGGCTACTGCGGCGGTGACCATAAGATTGAGGTATTCACTCCTCCGTTGACAAGATCACACACGAGATGTTTTTCAAACACACGGTCGGATCAACTATCGGTGGTATCGACTCTCCAACCAAGAAGACATCACTATTCGATTAGACAACCAAACTCTTTCCACATCATTTACATAGGTTTTGTTATTTTACATGCACAAACATAATAGTTATATTCATCATTGACGAGAATTGAAGTTGTACTTTATTCAAAAGTTCATCGAATCCACAAAGAACACGGTGGTGTTATGATGCATGTAAAGGTGCAACAAGATGGCAAAACCATCTACATCTTGAGTTCCAAAAAGGCATCTGATTGTTCTTATCATGGTACAATTTACAAGTGGTTCCAAGGTAACAATTTTACTCTCCCTTTATTATATATTGTTAAAACATTTACATTTTATTACAATTTTACTTTTAAATTGAAATATTACCTTATTTATTACAAAATTAGGTTCAAGGCGATATTGAGGGTTATTGATGAGACCGGATCGGCACCATTTGTTGTTTTTGACACAAATATTAGCAAGATGTGCAATGGTGTTTCGCGTATGAATTAATGACCAAACATGGGCGAGAACACAGCGGAGTATTTATTGAGGAGTTGAATGTCATTGTTGGCAAAAGTACCTTTTAAGTTCACTACATGCGACATAATGTGAACTCCAATGACCAAGTTTACCTTTGCCAAGACCACGTCGATGATCTTGATTTAATTGCTCACTTTAAGGAAGGATTTCTTGATGCACGGTATCAATTTTAATCCAAAACCTCTTGGTTAATTTGTTTATCCCTAATATATTTTGTCAATATCGTTAATTTCATATGATTGCGGGATGTGGATGATCGGTATAAAACTCCGATATGAGAGTTACGCACATTACATTGGCTTCGATCGTGACTTTTAACATCAACAAGTTCCTACCGAAACACGGATAATCAATCTCAATATTCAACAAGCACGAGTCTGCGACCTCGCAAACATCCGAAATTTACGCGAAACACCGGATAATGAAACACAATCCACAATAAGCCGTCTTGGTGCGATGCGGTTGGAAAAGAAGAGTGCATCCGGAAAAGCAAGCGGTGCGAAAAGAACGATGAATCGCCGGGAAGCAAAGGTGAACAAGAAGCGAGATATCATTGACTGGATGACTTGCGGATGAAGATGATGCATCGGCAAGTGCAAAAAGCCCTTCGCAAGCCGTCAAAATTGAGAAAGGCAGTGATTGCCGTTCCATTGATCATCTCCATGCTTATTTCATTCCATTCGTACCAAATGTGTTTTGATGTTAAGACTTTACACATTTTTTTCTTTCGTCGCTTTTTACGGATTTTGCTTAAGGTTTCAATTTCCATTTTATGTACAATAAGTTGGCTAATGCAGTATGTGCTATGCCATGGTTATCTGTTATCGTGCATGGAGATTTGATCAATATATTTTCTTTCAATACATTTTTGCCGAATATTCGCCTTATTATCATTTCATTTTACCCTTTTTATGCTTTACATATAACATGACACTATGCTTGTGCTCACCGATTGCATAGTATCGAAAATGAGATGTTGCATTGTGATTATTACAAACTTGAAAACACTTTTCTTTTACAATCATCATTTTGACTACTTTTCGGGACTATATTCGGTATTTCACCCACCCGGATGTGAAGATCATACCGCCATGTTTTGTAACCACACAATCGATCGTGTTCGTGGTTTCCGACTTCTCCAACCGATAAGCATTTCCTATTCAACTATTATAATCTTTATTTAACTTCATGTATTACATACACTGTCATTATACATCTTACCATACTCTCCTTTTATAAGCATCATTTTTAGGACTATTCCTTTGTTACATTTACTTTAAACAAATTAAAACAATCGAAAAACAACTCACACAGTTCACTATATAAATAGCCACTTCATTTTGATATTTGCCCTGTCCACTTCCATCAATCATACAACCATATTATTAGACTATTTGATATTTTGACCCAAAGATCATAATTGTAGTATACAATTACAAATAAAATTGAAATATATCTTTCCATTTTATGTAAGCGATCTTGTATATATGAATCTTTTAAAAGCGAAATTCTTCTAACATAAATGAAAATTATATGTTTGAATCTTCAATTAAAATAATAATTCAAACATATCATTTCCAACTTTAACAATCAATCTAAGCATTATATAAACTCTCAACATCAACAAACAAAACACCAAAGAAAAGCTGTTTTCTCAAATTCCTTAAAGAATACCATATGGCTCATCACAACTCACCAAAGGTAAAACTTGCCTGTACCAATTTGTTACAATGTTCAATATTAGTCATACAAAACTGCATTTTACTAATACTTTATACTTCTTCGTTGTCATTTATACATTTTATTACAATACAGAAAGAAGATATTGCAAACTCACCTAATTGTTTGTGGATTCAAGAGCTACCTGTTATCATTATCTCAGATGATGAAGTGGTAATATACAAGTTACTCATACATAATGAAAATTAGAAGCGCATATTAAGCGTAACTTATATTCTATTAATTCCGGAAATCCCGAGAAGATTGCGGGTAACCTAATATTCAATGATTCTTCACATGAGCCTATCAATGGTGGTCATGTTGTCGATCCTCAAAGTGACAAAGAATGTTATATTTGTATCAATAAAGGATGTCTATTCCATCATATGCGGAATACAATTATGTCATAAACAATCTTGTTGATATTCAAGACTCATTGATGAGGAGAAAGATGAATGGATCTGCATTAACAAAGACTGCAAACATCACAATCATTCAATGGAATATCATGATGACAAAGAATCCGGTGCATCAAATGTTTGTGAAGAATCCGGTGCATCAAATGGTGGTGATGAAGTTTTTCATCCAAAATAATACTCTTATAAGTTTGACATTATTATCAATAAGTTTATTCGTAGAATGTCGTTATAAACATATGTTATCGGTTATTTTCATAAGTAATTTACATTATCTCAAATTTTATTACGTCTATTATTGCAAAACATGTTTGTTTCTTAATGGATACTCCTTATCAGATAAGTGTTATATCGAACACATCAACAAATAGTTACTCCTTATCATATAATTGTTACTCTTTGTCACATATTGGACATCAACGAGATGATATATCGATAGAACATGTTAAGGTATGAATGTGCGAGCGTGATACGAAACCAAATTGTTATGCAATCACTTGCTAAAATTAGTAATAACAAACTTTTCAACTCTGAATTAAAGAAAAAATCTATATAAGATTCACATCATCACCAACACTAAATAAGACCAACACACCAAAATATGAATGGTTAATCAATTCATTTATATATCAACAAATAATTCATCAAAAATCTATAAGCATGAAACTTGAAAAAAAAGACACATCTTAAAGAACATATAACTTTAAAACAAAGACACAGCTTAAGGAACCACATAGATTAAAGCGCAAGGATATTGTTTTTACAACCCACTGATTAACCTATTCATAATAGGCTATGTGATCATCAAAAAGCGACAAATGTCTAGACCATGACCACATAACATAACATACCATATATCCATACATAAGTTCAGATCATACTAACAAGCCAAAATAAACATAAGTTTTTATAGCATAAGTTTCTAACATACGTGGAAAACAGGGTACTCTTCCACTTCATCTCCGACCATATCTGTGAGCAAATGCATGAACTTGAACCTTATCATTTTGTTGTAGCCAAAGTTACATTCACGTGCAAACTCCCTCCATTCACCAAATATGTTCACATGGTTCGTCCTTCCAGGTTCCTCTTTATGAAACTCCATTTTAATATTAAACCTGCACTCCACATCCTGGTGTATCATCAAGACCGTCCTGTATGTGTGCATCGGGTGGTATTCAAGAACTCGGCGGTATGGTCTGCAATAAACAATGCCCACCATTTGAATACATAATTCTTCATATACATTAATAATGTTTTACGACAAATCGTTTCACCTAATAATAATACTTACAAGTCGTTTGAAAGCTGTAATCATATTAAAACACTTATAGAAAGTGTCACCAACTTCCCAAAGTGGTCTTCATGTCACGGCCATCGACGGATGTGGTGCATCCTATCATCATCGACAATACATTTACCATGTTAGAATACCTCCTAATACTATCGAACTACACTAGGATCTAACTACATTTCTATGCCCTTAAACTAATGAATTATATAAAGACATATAGAACTTTCAACTAAATAAGGTTTAAATATTTATATTACCTTTGTTGTCAAACTCTACGAGGAGGTTGCATGTGATGGAGTAGTGTCGCTCCATAGAAATGCATCGGTGTATGAGGACTACCGTCAAAGTTAACGCCATCAACCTCAAAGCGATATTATGCTCCTTGGTAAACACCAATATCTTGACTTGCAAACCCAGTGAATTTCATAATACTCAAAGATGATGATCCAATTCATATTCACCGGTCGATTAGGAACATTAACATGTGTCACGGGAACCATGAAGTAGTCTTGTCCACAATTAATCCTAATATGATCGCACCCTATACCGATCAAGAAATCACCGGCAATTCTACGTACATGAAGTTCACGTTTGTCGTAAATACACTTTTAATACAATACATTCACTTACTAATAAAGGTTATACAAGATTAAGGTACATATTAATTTATACAGGGCTGTTTGTGTCGGCCCGGACACGACTCTTAAAACGATAGTAGCGGTTGTTGTCTTCATCATACCCCTGTATTCCTTTCCATCCCTAACATCGTATCTGTCATGTAGAAGCGCCGGAT
Source organism: Chrysanthemum lavandulifolium (assembly GCA_022545495.1). Taxonomy (NCBI): domain Eukaryota; kingdom Viridiplantae; phylum Streptophyta; class Magnoliopsida; order Asterales; family Asteraceae; genus Chrysanthemum; species Chrysanthemum lavandulifolium. The sequence goes on along the minus strand of CM040243.1, from coordinate 4,259,333 downwards.
CCCTCACATATGAAATGCAACCAATCCACATACGGACCGATGTTGTCCTTAGCAAACTACTTCCAATCCACCGCCTTGAGTGTGATAGGTCCTCGATAGGTGTTATAAACCGAGACTTTCTTACAGTTCTTCTTTGGTGGTCGAGATAGAGATATTTGTTCCCATTAAAGCCTTCAAATTCAAACACCTCGGGAAGTTCGTGAATAATTATTCAAACATTTACTTTACTTTTCACTATACAATCAAACTTATAAATTATAATATGGTGTTCTTTTATTTACTTGCTTAGGGTATGTTCTCGGTTAACCAACACTCTGAACTCTAACGGCATTTTCTGCTATAAACAAAGCGTGCTTTAAATATCAAAGCGGTTATACCTATATAAGAATAGCATTATGATCTTGCTTTTGTTATCAAAATCTATTAACCGTATTCGAATGTATCAACTTAAAAGTATACCACCATAATATCGCAAACACTATTTAGTAACCATTATCGTCACTTACATAAAATCATTTTGGATACAAACCAATATCTATTTCATGTTTTCACCTATATTTGGTAGTCCTATATAGTTAACAATTAATCTATCAAACTCTCAAAATCAATCCATAAGATTACACCATTATTATCACTTACATACTACTTTTTTATAACTTACCTTAGTGTTTGACTAATTTCCAACATAAATGTTAATCAAACTTCCAACCTACTATAAAAAGCAGTCTTGCTAACAACAACAACCACACATGCATTATTATTTAACTAAGATTCAAGCGATTAGTGTATTCAAGATGTACAACGATTATATACATAATCATTCTCACAAATATAATGCATTTTTTTCAATGAACAACTATCATCATTAACTTATTTGTTACCATTATCTTACATGAAGTTTGATGATCTAAAACTTATCATCATGCAAGGTTTTCAAATCACGGGTATACCTAAACACTTCATAGCTTCAAATCTACTAACAAATACCTTTGATCATGTTTTAGTAACCTTTTTATAAAAGTTTTCATCTTACTAACCTTGGAGTTGATTTGCGATTTGTGATCAATGTGGTGATTTGTGAGATTGTTAAGTAGCCAACTAAATCTTGAGCATGTAATGATTTTATTCACTTGGAAAACACAATATATACTATTAGGCGGCTTAAAAATCATTACCGTGACTTTTTGTTGACTATCATTAATGCTAACGAGTTGGGCCAAATATACATGTATGGGCTAAAACATGATAGAAAAAAACAACATATAAAGCGTATACATGTATATGGTTATAAGTTTAAAGGTTTTGTAACACAATAACATTTACCAATCATAATAAAAGCGTTTTATGGTTTGAATGTAGATGATCAATGAAGTATTATGATTCAAAAGTTATAAGAAATTACATAGAACACAACTTCTTGATCATACAACTCTTCAATATGAGAATTCGTATCAACCATTTGATAATTCGTTTTGTAAACACAAAATGTGTAATGTTATACCAAACATTCGACCGAAAGAATATCATCAATCATCGATTATTATTTCATCTAATTTGAATGGAGGAAGAAGTTCAAACATTATCATCCACTTTAACTATCAATAGGTGATATTTTGTTATTTGTTTGTTTTACTTAATTTACCTTTTGTTACACCACTATCCTTAATGTTAATCAATTATTTTGATTTCCTAATAACAAATCTATCTATTTTGAGGTTGATTACCAATACATGTATTATATTCCTTGAACCTTAAACAAATGTTCAAAGCGATGAAACTAAAAGAGATGCCGTTATGATAGCTACAACTTTTAACAAAATTGTAATGTCACTCAATAATTCGCAATACACATAATTCAATGGCAAAACGACTTCACATGTAATTTTCATTACACTATCTGAAATTACCAACATCTTGATGCTACACACAACATTGTACATACATTGTATTATCATTTCAAAACTTATATATAGTTAGTTTTGAAATATTAACCATTATAGTTTACATACATTAACATAACAAGTATAATATATTATCTTGGTCAATTAATACTAATATTATTGAATACTCAATTTCCGTTTTAACATGCCTTAACAATCCCTAAATATCGGGATCATAATGTATCACCATCAAATTATTTGTAACCAAATTATTTCCTTTACCATAAATATATGATGATTTTGTATACAAATTTTATGTTATCCCTACTAATTAGCTAAAACATATACTAATCCTTTCACTAAGAGTTTCTTTTCAGATACAATTACATCAACAAACCTATCTTTGATTACAAGAAAAACACATCCAGGTTTGAATTTCTTATACTTTTTAGGTGTTAAACTCGAATAACCATCATTGTATGTAAAAAATAGTATAGTTTGTCCACATATTTACATCAACTTAATACACCATTATCAGTATAATTTCATTGCAATATGATGGGATTAGAATATATTGTTAGCAGCTTCATACAATACTTATGTTATTAGTGATATTGATAACCAAACATTACAAATTTGTTGTGTACTGCAAAAGACACTTATAACTTAGTTTTGCATTTGTATTAGTTCATGGATTCCAACAACAAGAGGAAAGCTATTGTTATCAACAACACGTTATCTCACGGAAAGAAAACACACCAATTGCAAGGCTACATGATATCGATATCAACTCCGATGGCGAAGACCATTAAGTACTCAAGAAGATGTTACTTTTATGAGAACTACAAGCGCAACCAATTCCATAGATGACTTCACTTTTGAATTCGGTAGTTAGACTGTTCTTATTGATATAACTAATAGTAAGTAAGCGCTTTCATGAAATTTAATTTTAATATCCATTAACAACAATCATAATGTCAATATGAAATAGTTATAATGTAATAACCTATAATTATCATTTTAGATGGATCATCTACGCTACACCACAGTTAGGCGTGAGGAAGACCGCAAAGAATTCTACACAAACAACAACTAAAGTATTTGTTAATCCAACAATAACAACAATTCCTCGAGAAAGACCAGGAAGGAAAACAATAGAAACAACTACTCCAGGCATATAGTCCATTCCTTTCACATACTTTTTGACTACATTTTGTTTTGTATATCTTTTGTTATTATGCTATAAATTCTTTATATAAACCAAAACGTTTACTTAATCTCGCGAGTTATCACTATATCTCCAACTATAACTCCAACTCTGTCATACCAACCCTGTAATTTCAAATATAATAACTCGCGAAAACCGGAAGGCCACGGAAAGAAATGACTACTCGGGCATATAAATCCTTTTCTCCCAAATCCTTTGACTACAAATTGCTTTACCATATTGTATTTGCATTTTGAATGACATATCGTTTACACGATTCCACAGTTTACCAACTCCATCTCCATCTGTATCTCCAAGTCTGTCACACAAGCAGTGTAATTTCAACAATAACTCCTAGGCGTAGACCGGAAGGCCACCAAAAGAAACCACAACTCCATACATAGCGCAAGTCTGTCATACCTTCATCATTAACTCATATCGTACACCACTAAGGCAACAAAGAAACCACTACTCCATACATAGCGCAAGTCTGTCATACCTTCATCATTAGCTAGAAGGCGTCCGGAAGGCCACGTTTAGATGACATAACACAAGGTAGGATTGTGTACTCCTTTTAATATATCTTTTCCATTCGTTTTATTAAAATCTATAGATAACTTAAGCTGTTCTTAAGCAGAACTCCTATCGTCCTAACAAAAGCACAAGGTTTAGCGGAAAATCTCTGTCGCATTTGACATAGGTATATTTTTTTCTTAATAAACCACTTAACTATGGAATTGACTTTGGTAGTATTAAGTAATTCATCCACAACATTATATATACTTTAACACAGGTTGTTCATCGGTTTCATCGGATATTGCATCAAACAATGTTACCAACTCAGCGATTACTTACGAGCCACATAGGAGAAGAAGCAAGTGTATTTTAGGATCCACATCACGACGTATTAACTTCACCAATGGCGGTGTACAAAATAGTCGACGAAATCCATTCGTTGGTATTTCAAGTGGTAATTTCAATTCGAAAGCAATATATAAATTCAACAAACGTCTTGTTTTATTACTTAATTTATTATTTACATATACACTTTCATAAGCGATGCTAAGATATTAAAATTTGGCGAATACATCGACCTAGGTGATCCAAATGTACAATGCTCGATTGTGGGGCATTGTTGTGGGAAGCAGAGAGTAAAGAGGACATGGAGCGGATGATTCGTATTCTACATGTTGCATGAGGGGTAAAGTTCAACTACCAGTTGAATTGAAACCCCCTCCAAGTTTGCTCATGAGCTTGGTGAAAAATGAACATCCAAAAAGCAAAGGGTTCCTTGAAAATATAAGGCGTTACAACTCCATGTTTTCATTCACATCTCTTGGTGGTAAAGTAGACCAAACAATTAACAACGGACGGGGTCCATATTGTTTTAGGCTTCAGGGAGAGAACTACCACCAAATTGGTTCTTTGATGCCTGAAAACGGCAAGACTCCCAAGTTTGCGCAAATATACATACATGACACAAGAAAGCGAGATCTGAGAATAGAATAAATGTTGTCGGTATGCATACTCTAATTTTATACAAACTTACACTTTTGGTGACTAATATTTTATCGATATACATTTCCAAAGTGTTTTCATTATATTCATTGTATCAATTTTTAACATAATGTTGCAGTAGTGGCTCTTCAAGTTCATCAAACCCCACCAAAATTGACCATCAGCTAACAAAAGACATAAAAGATATGCTTGATGCCCATAATCCATTGGTCAAAGAGTTCCAAATGGCTGGTCAACGTATGGCAACCGCAGATGATGACCAGAAAATAAGACTTAGGCTTATTGGGAAAAGAGATCGTGATGGACGGACACATATTTACCAACTGCATCTGAGGTAGCTGCACTTATAGTCGGTGACTTTGACTCTTTGAAAGATAAGAGAGACATTATTTTGCACATGCATGGCGATGGAACAAGAAGAATTAGTGAGTTGCACGTTGAGTACTTGGCTCTTGATATCCGTTATTGTTTCCATACGCGAGAAGATGGATCTGAAGCGATGTATACCATAGAGGTATTACGGACTCGACACCAACAAAACAACGCACTAGAGTAACTATCGTGAGTGGTTTGCACATCGTCTACAAGATAGACCGAGAGGTTTATTCCGTGATTCTTCACTCAAGAAGGTTGTTCCGTAGTTTTGGTAGATGGTTACACTATGGTGGAGTCCGAAAGGATGTCTTATTATAGAAAAAATCAAAAGAGCTGCGATGTGAAACATATACTAGGTTTGGCTAGCATGGCAACTACATCAAATGGACCACGTGTTCTTCGTGGGAAAAAGTTATCTGCCTTCGTCACACGGGAGTCCAAGATACATGTTCTGAACTACCTTGATGCTATGTCCATTTGCAAGGTATATGGATACCGGATATATTCATCACTTTTACGTGTAACCCAAGTGGCACGAGATTACGCGGTACATGGAGGAAAAAGGCTTGAAATCGGAAGATCGGCGGATCGACTACAAGGGTATTCAAAATGAAGTTGGACATGTTGATGAAAGATTTTAAACAAAAGCACATTCGGACGTGTAAAGGAGGTACTTAAAATTCATTTCGATTTATTATTTTACACATCAACGTACTAATAACATTATCATTTCGAGTTTCAAACTTTAATTATTGATATACTAAACTAAACTTTTGTTGCCTTTTACATGCGAAATTTACACAATTGAATTTCGAAGCGTGGGCCCCATTGTCATATTTGCCTTTGGTTGGAACCAAATGATAAACTACGTACTCCACAGCAGTTGACAATTGTATATCCGTGAAATTCACGATAAGGATCTTGACCCGACTTTGTACCAACTTGTGACGAGAGAACATGATGCACGGTCCTTGCGGTCTTGAACATCGGACTTGTCCATGTATGGTCAATCGTAAATGCACAAAAAAGTTTCCAAAATCATTTAATGAGGAGACTTTTATCGATGAGCATGGGTACGCTATTTACAAGAGACCTGAAAATGGTAGAAAGGTGTCTAAAAGTGGTACTGATTTGGACAATGGATTTGTCGTGCCGTATAACCAAGGTTTGTTGAAACAATACCAGGCACATATAAACGTTGAATACTGCAATCAGTTTGGTTCTATCAAGTACCTTTTCAAGTATATAAACAAAGGACCTGATCGAGTCACTGCAGTAGTGGATGAAGAAGGCGTCGGCGAGATTAAAGATTATTACGATTGCCGTTACCTATCTGCATGTGAAGCTGCATGGAGGCTTTTCCAATTTGATATACACCACAGGTCTCCATCGGTTGAAAGACTTCCTTTTCACCTACCAAACGAGCACGCTGTCTTTTTTGATCCAAGAGAGAGTATTGATTACGTCCTAGAGAAGGAATCAAACAACACGTCAAAGTTTTTAAAGTGGATGGAACGTAACAAAACCGACGTTGAAGCAAGACAATTGTTGTATGTAGATTTTCCATCCAAATATGTATGGAAAAAACAAGATTGTGTATGGGAACCTAGACAGAAGGGAAATACCATTGGTCGCATACATCAGGTTCCTCCATCATGGGGAGAAATGTACTATCTTCGTATACTGTTAAACAAAATACACGGAGTTCAAGAATGGGACGAGTTTAAGACCTATGATGGAGTCCTTTACTCAACTCATAGAAGCACCTTCGCAAGAGGTTTGTTACTGGGATGACAAGAGTATATTGATGGTCTAATAGAAGCAAGCCGATGGGGATTGGGGACTATCTAAGTTCTTTATTTGTAGCGCTCATCATGACAGATAGTATGTCGCGTCCGATTATGTTTGGAACAAAACATGGCGTCTTTTGGTGAGGATGTCTGGTGGAAGGAGCGCCGTATACATAATGATCGGTATATACATACATTTCCAATTCAATAGATTACTTATCTTATGTGATACAACTTCACAAACCGGTATATACATACATTTCCTTTGCTTTTGTCATTCGTTCACCATGTAACATTAACTTCAAAAACTTGAAAACTATCTTGATGGCGTGAATCTATATAGGTTGCATATCAAGAAACAATTTCTAAAATATTTGTCATCTTTATCGTGTTTTGAACATCAACTTTGTATACAAAAACATTACCATTTGTGTTTAACTTAAGTATCCCGATTTATCTGAGTTGGAGTTGGTGATGAACAAAGGTACAATATATGCCTTACATACATCGAGCACATGTTACTCGCAACAACAGTCGTTAAAGACAATTGAAAACATGCCTTACCCTGATGCACAATATACGATGCAAGGTTACAACAGACTTGTCAACGATGAAATGAGATACGATAGGACAGAGTTATCTGCATTGCATATTAAGATGTACCAGACTTTAACAGATGAGCAAAAGTGCATTTACGCTACTATTTTGGATGCTGTGCAGCAGGAAAAGGGAGGCATGTTTTTTGTTTATGGCTATGGTGGAACATGTAACAAATATATGCCCTATATACTACTTAGATTAAATTGTAATTCAAATTAATCTAGATGTTCAAACTACTTTTATTCATCAATCATTATGCTAACGATGTCAAAAAACAATTACGGTAAGACATATCTATACAAAACAATGACGTGTCTTCGCTCGGAAGGAAAAATTGTTCTTAATGTTGCATCAAGTGGTATCATGACACTCCTTTTGGATGGAGGAAGAGCGCACATTCAAGATTTGCAATTCCATTAACGTGTCGAAGAGTCCATGTGTTCTATCGGTGCGGACGGTGACTTGGCTGATTTATTACGCAAAACAAGTCTAATTATATGGGACGAAGCACCAATGGTCCACAGACATTGTTTTGAAGCTTTCGACAGAACCATGCGCGATATATGTAGATCAAACCCTTCACAACCATCTGACCAAGTTTTTGGAGGTGATATTTTGACAACATATATTTGCATTCTTATTTGTCCGTTGTCTATAAATGATTCTTAACACTTTTTTGCAATGTACAAATTTCAGGTAAGGTCGTTGTTTTTGGAGGTGATTTTCGTCAAGTACTACCGGTTATTCCTAATGGTACAAGACAAGATGTGGTCCATGCATCCATCAACTCTTCATATTTGTGGGAACCTTTGTCTTGTCATGAGACTAGCTGTTAACATGCGTTTGTCTGCGGAACAACCAGCGAGGAACAAAGGAAAATTAAAGAGTTTGCCGATTGGATACTTGACATTGGCAATGGAAAGATAGGCGGAAAAAGCGATGGTGAGGCGATGTAGAATTCCCGGATGACATGCTCATTCCAGTTCGAAGATCGTGTTGGTTCAATAATTAGTGAAACATACCACGATCTTATATCCAACTTGTGGAATCGAATACTTTCGGAAAGAGCAATATTAGCACCAACACACGAAATGGTTGATGTAATCAACAAAAATATGTGATAGAATAGAAGGCGAGGAAAAAGTCTACTACGATTCGAGACGGTGTATCACCGGTGATTCGATTCGGACTTTATCGAAGATGCATACACACGAATTCTTAAACACCATCAAAATGTCGGTGTTCCTAATCACGAAATTACTCTTAAAGTTGGTGCTCGATGTGTGTATGAGGAACATAGATCAAAGAGCTGGTTTGTGTAATGGTACTAGAATGCAAATCCTTGAATGGGTACGAATATTATAGAGACAAAGATAATATTCGGTGGCAATGTCGAGACTATTTGCATAATACCAAGAATGATAATTACCCCATCCGACAACAAAATGCCATTTAAACTCAACGAAGACAATTCCCAATCCAAGTTTGCTTTGGAATGACTATAAACAAGAGTCAAGGACAAACAACATCACGAGTTGGACTTTTTAGAAACCGGTTTTCACACGGACAACTTTATGTAGCCGTTTCAAGAGTTAAAACAAAAGAAGGCTTGAAGGTTCTTTGTTGCGACATCGATGGTATCTACACAAATAAAACAACAAACGTTGTTTACAAAGAAGTTTTACACAAAATTTGAATTGTCATTTTTATTAACAACTATAATGTTTAGTAAACACTTTTAGTTTTAGCATTTTTTTTCATGTTTGTTTTTTATATGATTTGAAAATTTTACATTTAACTTTCTTCATTCAAATATATCTTCAAAATGGTTTTATACAATGAAATATGATATACATTATATAACTTGCATCTATACTAAGTCTACCAATGAAATTTACTAATATTAAACAATTTACATGAGACTCGCCCGGCCATCGGCCGGGTCATGAGACTAGTACTCTATATGTACCGAATATTATCATTCAATACATGGGCCTAATACATACGAGCCTAAATACAAATAACCTAAGACTTATCGTCTAACAGAGACAACATTAGGTACCTTACTAAGCTGTTTTGACAAAACCCATTTTAACCTTATATCCCACATAGCTTGAATAAGAAACATGTTCCTTGGTCATATAGTGTAGTGTATAGCAACCATATGTTTTATGGACACTAGTGTGTTTTGGGATTGATAGTATCACTCGAGTTTCCTATAACTCAATTGGTTTATCAATCTTAAAATTTGCTTAACTTCTTAACTTTTTATTTATACATACTTAGTTTTTAAACGAATACTCCAAACTTTTATTTGCATACACAAAGATGAGAGTCCGTAATAATTTTTTGTATTACTAAAAAGTAGATAATGTAATGACGTAATATAAGGATATTAGATCAACAAAAGAGTTAAAACGCATTTCTTAATTTACCTTACTTAAAGGCTAAGTCATCTAGTATAATTTTAGGGGTGTTCATGGGTTTGGTTATCGAATTGTTCGGTTAATTATTATTATCATTTTTGTTTAATTAAATCGAACTAAATACAAATTAAAATAAATTGAACCGAAAACCAAGTTTAAATTCGCTTTGATGCGAATAACCTGAATTACATAAGCTATATAGTCTTTTTCATTTAATTACATAGATTTTTAGAAAAAAAAAATAATATTAAGTTTGATAAATGTTATATTTATACTAGGAAAACAAAAGACCGAATTAAAATAAATCGAACCGAAAACCGAACTTGAATTCGGTTTGCCCGAATAACCAGAATTACATAATTTATACAGACTTTTTCATCTAATTATATAAATTTTTGGAAGAAAAAAAACATATTAAATTTGAAAAATGTTATATCTATACTAGGAAAAAGTTTTAGTGATTTTTTTATATAAATATATAAAAAGAATATCTATATTCATGTAAATTCGGTTTTTAATTTGGTTCGATTTTCATTTTGTCAAAATCATATCAAACCGAAAACGAGATATTTAATTCAGTTCTATTTTAGGAATTTCGGTTCAGTTACAAAGTTGATTTGGTTTTATTTGGTTCGGTTTAATTTCGGTTTTCGATTCCTATGGATATTACCTAATTAATGAATACCCGGTTATACCCCTATATAATTTGCTACTTATGTGGCTTCGCCGGCTTTTTAGGCTTAATCTTTTCAAAATGGTAAAAGAACATGCTTATGTTTTGCCGGGGTTTTATGCATCTATACATCATAGTGAGTTAGTGATAGTTAAAATCTAAGACTGTAAGGTCCATTTCTCACTTGATCTAATATGTATGCATTTGACTAGTTTGTAGAACAAAGAGTATCTTTTTATGATTAAGGAGATAGGTAGTCGCTTTTGCGATATAACATCTTTGGCTACTTTCAAGTTTCAACCAAATCCTTTGCATAAAACTTGCAAGTGATCAGAAACATGAGTTCTAAGAGAGAAGGAAAAAAAAAAAAAAACAAACAAACAAACAATTACATTTAACACTAGTATAATGCAAAAGATATACATAACTAAGAAGGGAGCTACAAACTGATAAATTATACAAAACCAAATGACATTGAGCCTTATAAAACATCACCGGCGTTTAACCAAATGACATTGAGCCTTATCTGAGTTCATATCTATAATGTCTTACATTGAAGAACGAAACTAAGCAGTCCTACGCTGTCATGGGACACCGATGGAATTTTGCGTGTTAATTTTTCTTAAAAAACTTGATTCTGTCTAAACGCACCCGGTTCCAAAAGCTTGTATCTAGAATTATGGTTTAGATTTTTTTGTGCATCCGGCCTCTTTTGGTCCTGGTTCCATCCCCGCTTACATTTTCCACAAACCTACCCATTGTCAGTGTTTGTGTAACACATCATATCATCTTCTTCTTGAAATTTAACGGATCGTTTTGTTCGTTTAATTCAATTGTTTCGAGACGTGTAACTGTTTGGCGTGTTATTGTTATCGTCCTCTGGATAAACCCCATGTCGAAGTGTCTTATTTTAACAACTTTGTTCTAGCTTAAGGATGTAAATGCATTTTGTTTGGAATGTTTTTAGCTACTATGTTTAACTATTTATTCCAAATATTTTTTTTCTATTGTTTGTTGAAAATATTAATTTATATTAACATTTAATGAATAAATGTGAAGTAAAATCCAAAAAGGTATTGCACAAAATGGTCCTGTGTATGATAAAAAAGTGCATGCCTTTCTGAGCAAATGATGTTTTTTTCTACATACCAATTTAAGGAATGTTGACTTCAGAAACGAATTGTTCTTTACAAAAGTTGACAAAGGTTTACAATTGTAGTTTCCACTAAATAAATGGTACAGAATGTACACACATCATGTCATAACATATGTTAATTTCAACTATGCATATCATAACACACACTTGTATATTCATGCAGAAAAGTAAACGAAATATGCTCTTGAGCATGTTTTGACAGGATAATTGAAAAGTCAATATTGCCCTTTTTAAAGCTTGTTTACATATGATAAAATTGTCATGTTTGTATTGGAGACGACAACAATATTTAATCCCGTATGAGTGAGGTACGTGGGAAGTGAAGTGTAGACAGAATATATCCCTACTCTAAGGTAAACCTAAGAGTAGGGAGCTGAGAGTGCTTCTATGCATGCGTTATCTCTTAAACACGTGATAATAGAGCTTTATCGACTAGCAAGTATCCTAACAATGAAAAGAGAATGGTGCCATTCGTCTCGTGAAAGGAATTTTATGACGTGACTCTACACGTGATCTGACGTGAATCTTAATTAGTAGAAAGATTTTGAAAACTTTGCATGCAAAGGCGCCTTTCCTCAAAGCAGTTGAAAACTTTGATTGACTAAAATCACCCTTTCAAATAGTACCTCAAAATGGTCGAATCTTCTCACAACAACCTAAAACTTGGTTATGTCGGACACACTTTCTTTTATTAAACCTTTTTTTTTTTTTTTTTTTTTTTTTTTTTGTAAAATGAGGTAACCGACATGGAGTATTTATGTAGTATTTTGTAACACAAACAATCTTTAAATTTAGGGTGAAGGTGAGAATCGTATGTAAAAGTTTCTCGAATATCCGATGTCGTAACATACAAATTTAATTACTTTTATCGTAAATAACTTTCAATTATGATCGATGTGCGTAATGTGACGGTGCTTCTGAGTTACGGGTCAAAGTTTCAAATTATGATCGATGTCGTAAATAACTTTCAAATTATGATCAATGTCGTAATGTGACCGTTTTTCTTACGTTTTGTCCGTTTTTATTCCGTTTTTTACGTTTTGTCCGTTTTGTTCGTTTTCGTCCGTTTTACTTACCTTTGTCCATTTTCTTACGTTTTGTCCGTTTTCGGCGTTTTGTTCGTTTTGTCCAGTTTTCTTACGTTTTGTCCGTTTTCTTACGTTTTGTCCGTTTTGTCCAGTTTTCTTACGTTTTGTCCGTTTTCTTTCGTTTTGTCCGTTTTGTTCGTTTTCGTCCAGATTTTCTTCGTTTTGTCCGTTTTGTCCGTTTTCGTTCGTTTGTCCGTTTTGTTCGTTTTCTTACATTTGTCCGTTTTCTTCGTTTTGTCCGTTTTGTCCGTTTTGTTAGTTTTCTTACGTTTTGTCCGTTTTCTTCGTTTTGTCGTTTTGTCTGTTTTCTTCGTTTGTCCGTTTTGTTCCGTTTTGTCCGTTTTCTTACGTTTTGTCCGTTTTCTTCGTTTTATCTGTTTTTGTTCGTTTTGTCCGTTTTGTCCGTTTTCTTCGTTTTGTCCGTTTGTTCCGTTTTGTCCGTTTTCTTACGTAAAAATGGACAAAGCGTAAAAAAGGAAAAATGTAAGAAAACGGACAAAACGGAAAAAGACAAAACGAAGAAAACGGACAAAAAGAAAACGGACAAAACATAAGAAAACGAACAAAAACGAACAAAACGGACAAACGCGAAGAAAACGGACAAAACGTAAAAAGCGGACAAAACGAACAAAGCGGACAAAGCGTAAGAAAAAGCGGACAAAAGCGGACAAAACGTAAGAAAACGGACAAACGTAAGAAAAGCGACAAAACGAAACAAAAGCGGACAAAACGTAAGAAAACGGACAAAACGAAGAAAAGCGGAACAAAAGCGGACAAAACGCGTGAAAAGCGGACAAAACGAACAAAACATAAGAAAAGCGGACAAAGCGAAAAAAAAGCGACAAAGCGTAAGAAAACGGACAAAAGTAAGAAAAGCGGAACAAAACGTAAGAAAAGCGGATGACGAAACAAAGCGTTAGAAAAGCAGACAAAGCGTAAAAAAAGCGGACAAGGTAAGAAAAGCGGATGACAGAACAAAAGCGACAAAACATAAGAAAAGCGCGAAAAACAGAACAAAAGCGGACTGGCGTAAGAAAAGCGGTCACATTACGTACATTGATCATAATTTGAAAGTTATTTACGTCATTGATCATAATTTGAAACTTTTGACTGGTAACTTGAATTCACGGTCGCGTCGTCACGTTGATCATAATTTGAAAGTTATTTACGTGAAAGTAATAAAATTTGTATATTACGTACGTGGTATATTTGAGAAGCTTTATTCGTGATTCCACCTTCACCCTTAAATTTAACTCAAGAACCGCTTCTGAAATTGATAGGTAGCTAAAGGGATTATTTATGTTTTGAAGTTCATTACATTGAATTGAATATAGTTGTGTTATGGGCTCATATTGGACATGCTGTTGGGCTGTGACTAATGGGTCAACACTCAAATTAAAAGTATATGGTTCTCTATGAAATAACACTTGACCCATGCAATACCAAATACAAAAGTTCAAAAAATCAGAATCTTATTCGAAGGTGGTAATTGTTGGAGTGGTAGGGATGCTCTGTCTTTATATAAAAGGTCGAGAGTTCTAACCACGCCAGCAATAACTTCGTTTTTTTTAATGTGTAACCAGGTTTCTTTGCCAGCTAATTATTCCACCGCTACATATGCCAAATCGTGTAAAACTCTCTTTTTTTAAAAGATTTGTGTAACATCTATATTTTGTTTGTTTCTAAGGTATGACGCACGAGAGAACAAAACAATACACAAAAAATTGTTATGTATGTTACGTTTCGAAGAGATCAATATGTCTTATAAAACATAATCAAAAGTTAGTTATACTCGGTTAGAATCAGTTACAGGTTAAAATTGTTATGTATGGTTGGTATGAGGAGAAACGAAGATGTGACTGCAGAAATGTATGTAAAAATGTAGGGAAATGAACATTTCACCTTACATAAAATGCTTTTAAAATGTACAAGTCAGCAATGCATAAATCGACCCGAAAAACATTTTATAACTGAACGTGATAAGAATGTGCAAGTTACCATTGGATAACCTGACCCGAAACTTTTCTATCCCAGGAACGGGCTACAGCACGGAAGAAACTCATGGCAAGACGGTACTTATGGTACAACTTGCCCGATCCCACCAGGCAAGAACTTAACATATATGCTTCAAGCCAAGGATCAGATTGGTAGCTTCTTCTACTTCCGTCATTAGGCCTTCAAAAGGCTGCTGGAGGCTATGGTGGTATTAAAATCTATAGCCGTCCTCGTATTCCAGTCCCTTTCCTTTTCCTGCTGGAGATCACACAGTCCTTGCGGTGATTGGTACAAAGAGGCCACCAGGTTAGCTCCTTAAACTTATGTTTGACTTTTCTAGTCAACCTTATACTTTTAAAAATGTGAAATGAAACTTGTTTTTACGGCAAATGTAACATGTGCATCTTTTCATGTGTAGTTGTTTTTATGTATTACAAAAGTGTGTGTGGAAAGTTTTTCTGTTACGAGTGTGATTTCTGTATTAGTGTTGATCTTAAAATTGGTCTGATTGACTTTAAAAGTCAAATTAGTGTAAACTGTTTGTTTTGTTTTTGTAGAGACTAAGACACATATTGGACATGGGTAAAAGCATTTCTCATCCTGACGGACTTCTCATTAACGGGCGTGGATGGAATGGTTACACTTTTGAGGTTCAACAAGGTGTGTGCGTTTATGTGTTTCTACATTGTCGATATATACCTTGTGTCTGGAATTCCGCATCTTATTATATCAACAGCCCTGCTTTGCTTAGCTGAACATTGTACGAATGTATCTTTTTTAAACATGGAAAACCTACAGATTCAGGATATCAAATGTAGGATTGACTACGTCTATCAACTTTAGGATTCAGGGACACGTCATGAAACTTGTGGAAGTGGAAGGATCACACACAGTCCAGAACACCTACAACTCACTCGATGTCCATGTGGGACAGTCACTTTCAGTCTTGGTCACCGCTAACCAGGCCGTGAGAGATTACTATGTTGTCGTGTCTTCACGGTTCACACGTCGTGTTCTAATGACCACTGCCGTCCTTCACTACCACAGCTCAAAGATCGGTGTCTCAGGTACTCCCACTGGTGGTCCCACCACCCAGATTGCTTGGTCCGTCATGCAAGCCCGAACCTTTAGGTAATTTCTATCCTGATATCATATGCATTGTCGAGTTTTGCTACGCATAAAAATCTGACCTTTTTGGGTTCTTGAATCAGATGGAATCTAACTGCCAGTGGACCCAGACCGAACCCACAAGGCTCATATCATTATGGGATGATCAAGCCTAGCCGTACCATTATGCTATCAAATTCAGCACCTTGGATTAACGGGAAGCAAAGATATGCAGTCAACGGTGTGTCGTTTGTTGCTGGAGACACTCCTTTGAAGCTAGCTGATTACTTCAAGATTGGTGGAGTCTATAACCTTGGAAGCATTCCCGACAGCACAACATCCAGCAAAGGAAACGCATATCTTTCGACATCTGTTATGCACGCTGATTTCCGGTCTTTTTCTGAGATCGTGTTCCAAAACTGGGAGGACACCGTTCAATCCTGGCATATCGATGGCTATTCCTTCTTTGTTGTCGGGTAAGCAAAAACTCGTTTGTCATGTCTTTGATTGGTTATCTAGAATAGTTGAATCTTTTTACTAAGAAATGGTTCTTTGTACGCAACAGGATGGATGGTGGGCAATGGACACAAGCAAGTAGGTCTCGCTACAATTTGAGGGACACGGTTGCTCGTAGTACTGTTCAGGTACAACTTGAGCTTTTGAATATATAAGCAACCAATGCATTTGATTTACACGGCACTAAAAATGTTCTGATAATGTTGTGACAGGTGTACCTGAAGGCATGGACTGCAATTTATATTGCATTGGACAATGTGGGCATGTGGAACATACGGTCGCAAGATTGGGTGAGGCAGTACTTGGGGCAACAGTTTTATCTCCGTGTGTATTCACCGGCTCATTCGTGGAGGGATGAGTTGCCAATCCCTAAGAACGCACTACTTTGTGGCAAAGCTAGAGGAAGGCACACGAGGCCATTCTAAGTCTAGATAGCGATCAGTTACATATAACCACGAATGTCACAAGAGGTGGTGAGTGGGATCTCGTTAGGAACTACTTGTTCCAGTTTTATACTTTATACCGGCAGTTTAATTTTCTTTGATATTGGCTGCAACATGACTTGTTGTAGATTTGAACCTTAGTCATTGATTTGTTCAAGTTACTTCAATATTGGAATGTTATCATAGATGGTCGAACCCGGGTGAGTTTGGTGTTTTCATTTGAACATCAAACCCGCGGGTTTGAGATGATCGCTACAAAGCTTTATTGAAACGACGGCTTATCTTTATTCTTTTATTGCGTTATTATTTTGTCTACTATGTTTTAAAGCGATAGTTTGGTTATAATCTGAGTTCGTATCTACATTGGTATGCAAAAATGGTTTCTATGACATGTTAACATTTGCCAAAAATCCTAGTTTGGTTATACATGTACCCTATAGGATTTAAAGAGTCTCAAGATCACGAAATTGATCTTAAGAAGAGAATGTACGTCCAAGAAAAATTCATCCTATGGCTCATGTCACTTAATAATAACGTACTTGGCATCGATTATCAAAGTAGCTTCCATTCCTTAAAAAACAAATGAACATATAAATGGTATGGATTGAAATACCAAATATGCACAAGACAACACTTAGGAACCTTATTAAATTGTTTTGACAAAACTCATTTTAGCCTTATATCCCACATAGGTTGAATAATAAACATGTTCCTTGGTTATATAGTGTACTTTATAGCAATCATATGTGTTAAGTACACTAGTATGTTTTGGGATTCATAGTGTCATCTATGTTTAATAAGCCAATTTGGACATTGTGCATCTCAAAATTTACCTAACTTCTTAGCTTTTTATTTTTACGTAATCAACAAAAGAGTTCTTAACATTTTATTTTCACGTAATCAGCAAAAGAGTTAAAACATATTTAGTAGTAATTAACCTTACTTCATAGTGTCATCTATGTTTAATAAGCCAATTTGGACATTGTGCATCTCAAAATTTACCTAACTTCTTAGCTTTTTATTTTTACGTAATCAACAAAAGAGTTCTTAACTTTTTATTTTTACGTAATCAGCAAAAGAGTTAAAACATATTTAGTAGTAATTAACCTTACTTGAAGGCTAAGTCACCTGGTTTAATTTATAATTTGTTACATATGTGTTAAGGACACTAGTATGTTTTGGGATTCATAGTGTCATCTATGTTTAATAAGCCAATTTGGACATTGTGCATCTCAAAATTTACCTAACTTCTTAGCTTTTCATTTTTACGTAATCAACAAAAGAGTTCTTAACTTTTTATTTTTACGTAATCAGCAAAAGAGTTAAAACATATTTAGTAGTAATTAACCTTACTTGAAGGCTAAGTCACCTGGTTTAATTTATAATTTGTTACATATGTGTTAAGGACACTAGTGTGTTTTGGGTTTCATAGTGTCACCTATGTTTAATAAGCCAATTTGGACATTGTGCATCTCAAAATTTACCTAACTTCTTAGCTTTTTATTTTTACGTAATCAACAAAAGAGTTCTTAACTTTTTATTTTTATGTAATCAGCAAAAGAGTTAAAACATATTTAGTAGTAATTAACCTTACTTGAAGGCTAAGTCACCTGGTTTAATTTATAATTTGTTGTTTGTTTCGACATAAGATCAACAAAAGAGTCAAATACATTTAGTAATTAACCTTACTTAAAGGCTAAGTCACTTGGTTTAATTTCTAATTTGCTACTTATGTGGCTTAACTCGGACTGGGCTTTTTGGCCTTGATCTTTTTTCAAAACTATAAGAATGGGCTTATGTTTTGCCCTGGCTTTATGCATCTATACATCATAGTTAGAGTTAGAGGTGCACTTTTCGATTTTATCCCGAATCAAAACCGGTTTCGGTGCGAGTCAACCGGTAAAAACCGGTTTTGACTCAAACCGACCCGGATTGAAACCGATTTCGGCCTGAGAACATATTCCTTCGTTATCTATTTTCACTTCTTAAAAGATTATACATTCGAATTGTCTCGTTATTATCATGAGAACTCGAACCCGCCTCTTGATGCAAAAGATATACAAAATTAAGAAAGAAACTACAAACTGATAATTTGTACAAAACCAAATGATATTGAGCCTTATCTGAGTTCGTATCCATAATGGTATTCAACATCCATTATCTTCTTGATTAGAAAAAAGTGCAAAAAATGGTTTCTTTGCCAAAACTATGGGTTTGAAAACTGGGCCCATTATTGTTAAATGAAATGAGAAATATGGCCTTAAATATAACATCTTGATTCTTGAACACAAAATATGATGGCCAGTGTTCCAAAAGCATTTCGGTCACCACAAAGGTTCGATGAAGCAATGGTTAATATCGAGGACGGAACTAGAGGTCCGTGGTACCACGGAACAACGATGAAATTTTGTCTGTAGTGTTAATTTTTTCTAAAAACTTTGATTTTGTCTAAAGCTTTGCAGTCTCAAAGCTTGTTTAGTATTATGTTTTAGAAAATTTGTGTGCACCGATCTCTTTTTGTCTTCTTTACATTTTCACAAACCTATCCATTGTCAATGTTTGTGTAACATCATATCATCTTTTGTTAAAATTTCACGGATCGTTTTGTTAAGCAATTCAATTATTCCGAGATGTGAAGCTACTTTGGGTGTATTCTTATTATCGTCTTTTGGATAATACCCATGTCGAAGTGTCATTTATTATGACTTTGTGCTAGCTTAAGGATGTAAATGCATTTTTGGAATGTTTTTAGCTACTATATTTAACTATTTATTCCAAAAATTTTTAGTTGAAAATATATTCATCTATATCTATACTATTTATAAAGGTGTATGGTTAAAGTGAAGCGTTGTGTTGAATGTTGAAAATTAGTTAAAGGTGAAGAAGTATAGTGTAATTAATATTATGGTTAGAACACTCAATTACTTAAAAGTACAATGATTTATTCATATTGTACAACCAACTAATAACATATTTTATCAAATTTGTAAATGCAAACAATTAAAACACACTACAATTAAACAAGCTACAACATAATCCGAATATAAAATAATTAAACACACTAATTAACGTTATTTTTAAAACACTTTAAAATGAAAAGTACATGTTATTATACATATTATACAAATTAATAAAAACACAAAGCTTCATACAAGCTAACAAGTTGATAGTACATATAGTTTTGAAATCCGGACCGGACCAGCGGGTTCAACCGGGAACCAGTGTCGCCACCGGTTCGACTAACCAATAATAGCCATCCGAAAACGAACCAGAGAGGACCCGTTAAAACCGATACAAACTGGTAAATCAGGTCTCATCGAGATCTATTTCTCCGGTTAATCGTCACATTGTACCCGCGTATACTATATACTAGACGAGTACCCGTGCATAGCAACAAGATTTTATAACGACATATCGTTTAGTGATAAAAAAAAGTTTATGGGTTCTAAACGAAAAATAATAAAAGTTTGAAGATTTGGAGATTAAACTTAATGTTTTGATACCGGGGTCGACCTGGGTGGTTCAACCGGTTAAAAACATACATTTTAAAAGGAAGTTATTAATACACATCGAAAACCGGGTTGACCCGGGACGCTTCAAACCCGACGGGTTGGCCCAGTTAAATTTCACCCATGTTCAACCCAACCTGTCGGGTTGACCCGGTTTAAATCGACCCGTTTTTCGACCGAAATGGTCGAGTTGACCCGGGTTTCAAAACATTATGTTTAATCCCCAAATCTTCAAACTTTTGTTATTTTCATTTATAACCCATAAATTTTTTTTATCATTAAACGATATGTCGTTATAAAATCACGTTGCTATGCACGAGTACTCTTCTAGTTTATATAAAAACTTAAGGAATAAATGTGAACTAAAATCCAAAAGGTATTGCACAAAATGCTCCAATGTATGAGAAAAATTGCATCCCTTTGTGAGCATATGATTTTTTTTTCTACATGCCAATTTAAGGAATGTTGACTTCAAAAACGAATTGTTCTTTACAGAAGTTGACAAAGATTTACAATTGTAGTTTCCACTAAATAAATGGTACAGAATGTACACACATCATGTCAAACATATGTTAATTTCAACTATGCATATAATAACACACACTTGTATATTCATGCAGAAAAGTAAACGAAATATGCTCTTGAGCATGTTTTGACAGGATAATTGAAAAGTCAATATTGCCCTTTTCAAAGCTTGTTTACATATGATAAAATTGTCATGTTTGTTTACATCTTTGCATTGTCCTTGCTAGAGCTAGGTTACATATAAAAATTAGTTCAAGTGTTTATATGCATTGCTTTGTATGGGAAAATTTCCAAATACCTCTAGTTATCGTATTAACCACGCGATTTAAACACGTGGTAAGATAAAGAGAGAAAATGAGGAGAGAAAATTTGTATGGGCATGTGTTATCTTTAAGACAAGTGATAATATAGCTTTATCAAGAGTCCGTTTAATCTCGCGTAGGGATGTTGTGACTATCTACATCTCACCTCACCAATAACTCGCTCCAACGAGATTGTGTATTCTTCTTGTTGTTGTTGTTAGCTAGCAAGATATCTTAACAATGAAAAGACTATAGTGCCCTTGGTCACGTAAGAAAAGAATGTATTGACATGATACAACATGAATGCTAATTAGAAAGATTTTGAAAACTTTGCATGCAAAGATGCCTTTCCTCAAAACAATTGAAAACTTGATTGGCTAAAAGCCTAAAAATCACCCTTTCAAATAGTACCTCAAAATGGTCAGAATCTTCTCACAACAACATAAAAACTTCGGTTATGTACCGGACATACTTTTCTTTTATTTAACCTTGAAGTTATGTATGTTTTTTTGTAAAGTGAGGTAACTGATATGGAGTATTTATGTAGTATTTTGTAACACAAACAATCTTTAAATTTAACTCAAAAACCGCTTATGAAATCGATTGGTAGCTAAAATGATTATTTATGTCAGTTACATATCACAAGCTTGCTTTGAGAAGTTCATTACATTGAATTGAATATAGTTGTGTTATGGGCTCATATTAGACATGCTGTTGGGCTGTGACTAATGGGTCAACACTCAAATTAAAAATACATATGGTTCTCCATGAAATAACACTTGACCCATGCAATACCAAATACAAAAAGTTCAAAAAATCAGAAACTTGTTCGTAGGTGGTTAATGTTGGGATGGTTGGGACGCTCTTTCTTGATCTAAAGGTCGAGAGTTCGAACCACCCTAGCATTACCTGCTTCTTTTTAATGTGTAACCAAGGTTTTTTCAAAATTAATTATCCCCGCTACATATCTTGTGAATCGGGTAAAACTCTCTTTTTTAAAAAAGATTTGTGTAACATTTATATTTTGTTTGTTTCTAAGATAATGCACGAGAGAACAAATCAATACACAAAAAAATTGTTATGTATGTTATGTTTGGAAGAGATCAATATGTCTTACAAAACATAATCAAAAAGTTAGTTAAATTCGGTTAAAGTCAGTTAGCCGGAAGGGTCACGAATGTTGGCCCTTGACCCCGACCATGAAGCGCGGCCCGCCCCTTGACCCCCCACATGGTTACGGCATCAAGTTAAGCGTGGTAAGCGCTTTGATCTCAAGTAAATCACAAGTATAAATCATTGTATCCTTTATAAGTTGTTTGAGTTAATAAATTTTTACATTTACATACTATACGCTCAACCATTAGAATATCAGTGGAGCTTAACCTTGCAGTTATGATGGTTGTTTGGTCAAACATGCTTAGCTAAGTACTCAAGTCCCTTTCATTTTCGTCGATAAAAACTGAAACTTTGTGGGATCCATTTATATGGTTGGTACGAGGTGAAAAGAAGATGTGACAGCACAAATGAATGTAAAAATGTAGGGAAACTAGAAATCTTAATGACAAAGTGAAATTTTAGTACTGTCATATATAACGCCAGATATCATGACAATGCTAATAAAATGTACTAGTCAACCCTGCATAAATCGACCTGTAACACATTTTTTAACTGAACGTGTTAAGAATGTGCAAGTTGCCATTGGATAACCTGACCCGAAACTTTTCTTTCCCAGGAACGGGCTAAAACACAGAAGAAACTCATGGCAAGATGGTACTTATGGTACAACTTGCCCAATCCCACCAGGCAAGAAGTTCACATACATGCTTCAAGCCAAGGATCAGATTGGTAGTTTCTTCTACTTCCCGTCACTAGGCCTTCAAAAGGCCGCTGGAGGCTATGGTGGTATTAAAATCTATAGTCGTCCTCGTATTCCAGTCCCTTTTCCTTTTCCTGCTGGAGATCACACAGTCCTTGCCGGTGATTGGTACAAAAGAGGCCACCAGGTTAGCTCCTTAAACTTATGTTTGACTTTTTCTAGTCAACCTTTAGTTTTAAAATGTGAAGTGAAACTTGTTTTACGGTGAATGTAACATGTGCATCTTTCCATGTGTAGCTGTTTTATGTATTACAAAAGTGTGTGTGGAAAGTTTTTCTGTTACAGTATGATTTCTGTATTAGTGTTGATCTTAAAATTGGTCTGTTTGACTTTGAAAGTCAAAGTAGTGTAAACTGTTTGTTTTGTTTTGTAGAGACTAAGACACATATTGGACATGGGTAAAGCATTTCTCATCCTGACGGACTTCTCATTAGCGGGCGTGGATGGAATGGTTACACTTTTGAGGTTCAACAAGGTGTGTGCGTTTATGTGTTTCTACATTGTCGATATATACCTTGTGTCTGGAATTCCGCATCTTATTATATTAACAGCCCTGCTTTGCTTAGCTGAACATTGTACGAATGTATCTTTTTTAAACAGGGAAAACCTACAGATTCAGGATATCAAATGTAGGATTGACTACGTCTATCAACTTTAGGATTCAGGGACACGTCATGAAACTTGTGGAAGTGGAAGGATCACACACAGTCCAGAACACCTACAATTCACTCGATGTTCATGTGGGACAGTCGCTTTCAGTCTTGGTCACCGCCAACCAGGCCGTGAGAGATTACTATGTTGTCGTGTCTTCACGGTTCACACGTCATGTCCTAATGACCACTGCCGTCCTTCACTACCACAACTCAAAGATCGGTGTCTCAGGTACTCCCCCTGGTGGTCCTACACCCAGATTGCTTGGTCCGTCATGCAAGCCCGAACCTTTAGGTAATTTCTATCCCGAGATCATATGCATTGTCGAGTTTTGCTATGCATAAAAATCTGACCTTTTTTGGTTCTTGAATCAGATGGAATCTAACTGCCAGTGGACCCAGACCGAACCCACAAGGCTCATATCATTATGGGATGATCAAGCCTAGCCGTACCATTATGCTATCAAATTCAGCTCCTTGGATTAATGGGAAGCAAAGATATGCAGTCAATGGTGTTTCGTTTGTTGCTGGAGACACTCCTTTGAAGCTAGCTGATTATTTCAAGATTGGTGGAGTCTATAACCTTGGAAGCATTCCCGACAGCACAACATCCAGCAATGGAAATGCATATCTTTCGACATCTGTTATGCACGCTGATTTCCGGTCTTTTGCTGAGATCGTGTTCCAAAACTGGGAGGACACCGTTCAATCCTGGCATATCGATGGCTATTCCTTCTTTGTTGTTGGGTAACCAAAAGCTCGTTTTCATGTCTTTGATTGGTTATCTAGAATAGTTGAATCTGTTTTACTAAAAAATGGTTCTTTGTACGGAACAGGATGGATGGTGGGCAATGGACACAAGCGAGTAGGTCTCGCTACAATTTGAGGGACACGGTTGCTCGTAGTACTGTTCAGGTACAACTTGAGCTTTTAAATATAATAGCAAGCAATGCATTTGATTTACATGACACTAAAAATGTTCTGATAATGTTGTGACAGGTGTACCCGAAGGCATGGACTGCAATATATATTGCATTGGACAATGTGGGCATGTGGAACATACGGTCGCAAGATTGGGTGAGGCAGTACTTGGGGCAACAGTTTTATCTCCGTGTGTATTCACCGGCTCATTCGTGGAGGGATGAGTTGCCAATCCCCAAGAACGCACTACTTTGTGGCAAAGCTAGAGGAAGGCACACGAGGCCATTCTAAGTCTAGATAGCGATCAGTTACATATAACCACGAATGTCACAAGAGGGTGGTGAGTGGGATCTCGTTAGGAACTACTTGTTCCAGTTTTATACTTTTATACCGGCTGTTTAATTTTCTTTGATATTGGCTGCAACATGACTTGTTGTAGATTTGAACCTTAGTCATTGATTTGTTCAAGTTACTTCAATATTGGAATGTTATCATAGATGGTCGAACCCGGGTGAGTTTGGTGTTTTCATTTGAACATCAAACCCGCGGGTTTGGAGATGATCGCTACAAAGCTTTATTGAAACGACGGCTTATCTTTATTCTTTTATTGCGTTATTATTTTGTCTACTATGTTTTAAACGCGATAGTTTGGTTATAATCTGAGTTCGTATCTACATTGGTATGCAAAAAATGGTTTCTATGACATGTTAACATTTGCCAAAAATCCTAGTTTGGTTATACATGTACCGTATAGGATTTAAAGAGTCTCAAGATCACGAAATTGATCTTCAGAAGAGAATGTACGTCCAAGAAAAATTCATCCTATGGCTCATGTCACTTAATAATAACGTACTTGGCATCGATTATCAAAGTAGCTTCCATTCCTTAAAAAACAAATGAACATATAAATGGTATGGATTGAAATACCAAATATGCACAAGACAACACTTAGGAACCTTATTAAATTGTTTTGACAAAACTCATTTTAGCCTTATATCCCACATAGGTTGAATAATAAACATGTTCCTTGGTTATATAGTGTACTTTATAGCAATCATATGTGTTAAGGACACTAGTATGTTTTGGGATTCATAGTGTCATCTATGTTTAATAAGCCAATTTGGACATTGTGCATCTCAAAATTTACCTAACTTCTTAGCTTTTTATTTTTACGTAATCAACAAAAGAGTTCTTAACTTTTTATTTTTACGTAATCAGCAAAAGAGTTAAAACATATTTAGTAGTAATTAACCTTACTTGAAGGCTAAGTCACCTGGTTTAATTTATAATTTGTTACATATGTGCTAAGGACACTAGTATGTTTTGGGATTCATAGTGTCATCTATGTTTAATAAGCCAATTTGGACATTGTGCATCTCAAAATTTACCTAACTTCTTAGCTTTTCATTTTTACGTAATCAACAAAAGAGTTCTTAACTTTTTATTTTTACGTAATCAGCAAAAGAGTTAAAACATATTTAGTAGTAATTAACCTTACTTGAAGGCTAAGTCACCTGGTTTAATTTATAATTTGTTACATATGTGTTAAGGACACTAGCGTGTTTTGGGATTCATAGTGTCACCTATGTTTAATAAGCCAATTTGGACATTGTGCATCTCAAAATTTACCTAACTTCTTAGCTTTTTATTTTTACGTAATCAACAAAAGAGTTCTTAACTTTTTATTTTTATGTAATCAGCAAAAGAGTTAAAACATATTTAGTAGTAATTAACCTTACTTGAAGGCTAAGTCACCTGGTTTAATTTATAATTTGTTGTTTGTTTCAACATAAGATCAACAAAAGAGTTAAATACATTTAGTAATTAATCTTACTTAAAGGCTAAGTCACCTGGTTTAATTTATAATTTGCTACTTATGTGGCTTAACTCGGACTGGGCTTTTTGGCCTTGATCTTTTTTCAAAACTATAAGAATAGGGACGCTAGTAAGTTTTGGGATTCATAGTTGCACTTACGTTTAATAAGCCAATTGAACGTACTCATCTCTGCATCTCACAATTTACCTAACTTCTTAACTTTTTATTTTTACGTAATCAGGAAAAGATTTCTTAACTTTTTATTTTTACGTAATCCGCAAAAGAGTTAAAACACATTTAGTAGTAATTAACCTTACTTGAAGGCTAAATCACCTGGTTTAATTTATAATTTGTTGTTTGTTTCGACATAAGATCAACAAAAGAGTCAAATACATTTAGTAATTAACCTTACTTAAAGGCTAAGTCACTTGGTTTAATTTCTAATTTGCTACTTATGTGGCTTAACTCGGACTGGGCTTTTTGGCCTTGATCTTTTTTCAAAACTATAAGAATGGGCTTATGTTTTGCCTTGGCTTTATGCATCTATACATCATAGTTAGAGATAGTTAGAGGTGCACCGGTTTCGGTGCGAGTCAACCGGTAAAAACCGGTTTTGACTCAAACCGACCCGGATTGAAACCGATTTCGGCTTGAGAACATATTCCTTCGTTATGTATTTTCACTTCTTAAAAGATTATACATTCGAATTGTCTCGTTATTATCATGAGAACTCGAACCCGCCTCTTGATGCAAAAGATATACAAAATTAAGAAAGAAACTACAAACTGATAATTTGTACAAAACCAAATGATATTGAGCCTTATTTGAGTTCGTATCCATAATGGTATTCAACATCCAGTATCTTCTTGATTAAAAAAAAAGTGCAAAAAATGGTTTCTTTGCCAAAACTATGGGTTTGAAAACTGGGCCCATTATTGTTAAATGAAATGAGAAATATGGCCTTAAATATAACATCTTGATTCTTGAACACAAAATATGATGGCCAGTGTTCCAAAAGCATTTCGGTCACCACAAAAGGTTCGATGAAGCAATGGTTAATATCGAGGGACGGAACTAGAGGGCCCCGTAGTGTTAATTTTTTTCTAAAAAACTTTGATTTTGTCTAAACGCACACGGTCTCAAAAGCTTGTGTTTAGTATTATGTTTTAAAAAATTTGTGTGCACCCGGTCTCTTTTAGTCTTCCTGCTTACATTTTCACAAACCTATCCATTGTCAATGTTTGTGTAACACATCATATCATCTTTTTGTTAAAATTTCACAGATCGTTTTGTTCGCTTAATTCAATTATTCCGAGATGTGTAGCTTCTTTGGGTGTATTCTTGTTATCGTCTTTTGGATAATACCCATGTCGAAGTGTCATTTATTATGACTTTGTGCTAGCTTAAGGATGTAAATGCATTTTTGGAATGTTTTTAGCTACTATGTTTAACTATTTATTCCAAAATTTTTAGTTGAAAATATATTCATCTATATCTATACTATTTATAAAGGTGTATGGTTAAAGTGAAGCGTTGTGTTGAATGTTGAAAATTAGTTAAAGGTGAAAGAAGTATAGTGTAATTAATATTACGGTTAGAACACTCAATTACTTAAAAGTACAATGATTTATTCATATTGTACAACCAACTAATAGCATATTTTATCAAATTTGTAAATGCAAACAATTAAAACACACTACAATTAAACAAGCTACAACATAATCCGAATATAAAATAATTAAACACACTAATTAATGTTATTTTTAAAACACTTTAAAATGAAAAGTACATGTTATTATACATATTATACAAATTAATAAAAACACAAAGCTTCATACAAGCTAACAAGTTGATGGTACATATAGTTTTGAAATCCGGACCGGACCAAGTGGGTTCAACCGGAACCGGTGTCGCCACGGTTCGACTAACCAATAATAGCCATCCAAAGCGAACGAGAGGACGTTAAAACCGATACAAGCTGGTAAATCGGTCTCATCGAGATCTATTTCTCGGTTAATCGTCACATTGTACCAGCGTATACTATATCTAGAGCGAGTACGTGCATAGCAACAAGATTTTATAACGACATATCGTTTAGTGATAAAAAGTTTATGGGTTCTAAGCGAAAAATAATAAAAGTTTGAAGATTTGGAGATTAAACTTAATGTTTTGATACGGGGTCGACCGGGTGGTTCAACCGGTTGAAAACATACATTTTAAAGGAAGTTATTCTGCACATGAAAAACGGTTGACCGGGACGCTTCAAACCCGGCGGGTTGGCCCGATTAAATTTCACCCATGTTCAACCCAACTGTCGGGTTGACCCGGTTTAAATCGACCCGGTTTTCGACCGAAATGGTCGAGTCGACCGGGTTTTAAAACATTATATTTAATCCCAAATCTTCAAACTTTTGTTATTTTCATTTATAACCCATAAATTTTTTATCATTAAACGATATGTCGTTATAAAATCGCGTTCTTATCTTGAGATCTTTCTAGTTTATATAAAACTTAAGGAATAAACGTGAACTAAAATCCAAAGGTATTGCACAAAATGCTCCAATGTAAGAGAAAATTGCATCCTTTGTGAGCATATGATTTTTTTTTTTTTCTACATGCCAATTTAAGGAATGTTGACTTCAAAACGAATTGTTCTTTACAGAAGTTGACAAAGATTTACAATTGTAGTTTCCACTAAATAAATGGTACAGAATGTACACATCATGTCAAACATATGTTAATTTCAACTATGCATATAATAACACACACTTGTATATTCATGCAGAAAAGTAAACGAAATATGCTCTTGAGCATGTTTTGACAGGATAATTGAAAAGTCAATATTGCCCTTTTCAAAGCTTGTTTACATATGATAAAATTGTCATGTTTGTTTACATCTTTGCATTGTCCTTGCTAGAGCTAGGTTACATATAAAAATTAGTTCAAGTGTTTATATGCATTGCTTTGTATGGGAAAATTCCCGAATATCTCAAGTTATCGTTTTAACCACGCGATTTAGACACGTGGTAAGATAAAGAGAGAAAATGAGGAGAGAAAATTTGTATGGGCATGTGTTATCTTTAAGACACGTGATAATATAGCTTTATCAACAGTCCGTTTAATCTCGCGTAAGGATGTTGTGACTGTCTACATCTCACCTCACCAATAACTCGCTCCGAGATTGTGTATTCTTCTTCTTGTTGTTGTTAGCTAGCAAGATATCTTAACAATGAAAAGACTATAGTGCCCTTGGTCACATAAGAAAGGAATGTATTGACATGACCCTTCGTGATCTGGCGTGAATCTTAATTAGAAAGATTTTGAAAACTTTGCATGCAAAGATACCTTTGCTCAAAACAGTTGAAAACTTTGATCGACTAAAATCACCCTTTCAAAGTACTACCTCAAAATGGTCGATTCTTCTCACAACAACCTAAAACCTCGGATATGTACCCGACATACTTTTTTTTATTAAACCTTGAAGTTATATGCGTTTTTTTTTTTTTTTTTTTTTTTTTGTAAAGTGATTAAAGTGAGGTAATTGACATGGAGTATTTATGTATTTTGTAACACAAACAATCTTTAAATTTAACTCAAGAACCGCTTATGAAATCGATTGGTAGCTAAAATGATTATTTATGTCAGTTACATATCACAAGCTTGCTTTGAGAAGTTCATTACATTGAATTGAATATAGTTGTGTTATGGGCTCATATTAGACATGCTGTTGGGCTGTGACTAATGGGTCAACACTCAAATTAAAAGTACATATGGTTCTCCATGAAATAACACTTAGACCCATGCAATGCTAAATACAAAAGCTCAAAAAATCAGATACTAGTTTGTAGGTGGTAATTGTTGGAGTGGTTGGGTCGCTCTGTCTTTATATTAAAGGTCGAGAGTTCGAACCACATCTCAGTTATAACCTTTTTTTTAATGTGAAACCATGGTTTCTTTGCTAGCTAATTAAAGGAGGGAACCCGGGAAAATAAGCTTTAAAAATTAACCCCCAAAATTAAATATGTTAACCAAGGTCAGATTGGTTTTTTTTGTTTGGTTAAAAAGGCGGTGGAAAAGGAAAATTTGGTTTTTGGGGAAAATTTTTTTCCCAATCCAAATTTTTTTTAAAAGGGCCCCTTTCTTTAAAATTTGAAAAAATTTTTTTAAAAATGAACTGTGAAATCTTTTTAATTTTTTGAAA
Source organism: Chrysanthemum lavandulifolium (assembly GCA_022545495.1). Classification (NCBI taxonomy): domain Eukaryota; kingdom Viridiplantae; phylum Streptophyta; class Magnoliopsida; order Asterales; family Asteraceae; genus Chrysanthemum; species Chrysanthemum lavandulifolium. Next base: position 4,228,759 of record CM040243.1, on the reverse strand, counting down.
AAAATTTTTGAGTTTTTTTAATTTAAACTGAAAAGGGAAAAATTTTTTGGAAATTATTAAACTGGTTTTTTTAAGACTTAACCATAATTGGAAAAGGGTAAAATTTTTATTTTCCTTCTATTGGTTTTAAAAGGGTTTGGGTTGTGTTTAAACATTTCTTTTTCGGCCCCTTTTTTCGTGGGTACCACTTTGGATTAAAACCCCAATAAACTTTTGATTTTAAAATAAACCTTTACTTTAAATTTGGGGAAAGAAACTTGTTTTGGCAAAGTCCCCTAAATTTTCATGGGGTTTTTATTTTACCCGGTTTTAAAGGGGGTTTTTTACATTTGGTTTCCCAAAGTTTTGGGGTTTCAAAATTTGGTTTTACCCCAAAAAAAGGTGTCTGTTTTTTTTGGGAAAATCTTTGCAGGGAAAAACCTTTCTAGGGATTTATTTGGAAAATTACCTTTTGGGTTTTAAAAAAAGGGGCAGGCACAATTTCTTTTTAATTTGAATGGATTATTAAATTGGTTTGGGAAACGAACAAAGAAAATGGGAAACTTTTTTTCTGGAACCTAAACCCTTTTTCAAGTGGGTTAAACTGCCCCAAAACCCCCCAAAAATTTTCTTTTTGGGAAGGGGGTTTCAAAGGTTTCCAAAAAAAACCTTTCCTAAAAGGGTTTCTTTGTCGGGAAAAATTTGGGGGGAAAATGGGTTTTTTGGGGTTTTTTGGGGTTTTCAACGGGGTTTTAATAACCCTCCTTTTTAAAGGGAAAAGGGTTCTGTTTTTGGGGTAAACGGCTAATTATAAAACCTTTGGGATTTTTACCAAATTGTTTGGGCGGGTTTGGGCAACGAAAAATTCCTTTGGGGGTTTTGAATTGGGAAAAGGCAAATGGGGACCCAGAGGGCCCAACAACTTTTATCCCCTTTGTAAAAGGGTTTGGACCTTTTTAAATAAGGAAACAAATTAATTTTTGGTTTTTTCCCAGACGGGGGAACCTTGGAATTTTTGTTAGTTTTAATTTAATTTACCCATAAGGGAAGGTTTTTGTTTTTGAAAACCGTTTGGTTTTTTAAGGAAAAGGGAGGGTTTTTAATTAACGTTATTTTTTTTTTTGTAAACCTTTGGTTTAAATTTTTGAGGTTATCTAAATTTTAAAATTTTTTCTAAAAAAATTTTTTAAAACCCAAAGGTTTGGTTTCTGACCCAAAAATTTTTCCCCAAAATTTTTAAAAGTCTGGAAATTTATCCTTTAGTTTTAAAAAATTTAAAAAATTTCCCTTTTTTTAAAAAAAAATTTTTATTTTAAAATTACCAAAACAAAAACCAAAATTTTAATTTTTTGACAAAACCATTGGAATTAAAATTGGGTTTGAAAAAAATTTTTTTAAAGGTTTTAAATTCCTTTTAAATTTTTTTGGGGATATTGGAATTTTAAAAAGAATTTTTGGGAAAAGGACCCAAAAACCAATTTGCTTTTATTTTTACTAAAAAAATTTTTTAAAAGAAAAAAGGGAGAAATTTTTTTAAATAAAAAGTTAATTTTTAGAATTTAATTTTTTTTCCCTTGTTTTAAATTTACTTTTAAAAAACCTTTTTTTATTTTTCAAAAAAAAACTTTTATTAAATTTAATCAAAAGGTAAAACCCTAAATTTTTTTTTTTTCCATTTAAAAATGTTTTGTTTTAAAAATTGTTTTAAAAATTTTTATTTTAAAACCAAAAGGTTTTTTTTTTTTTTTTTTATTTTGTTAATAAAAAAGTATTTTATTTTTAATTTTTAAAATTTAAAAATGGTTTTTCATTTACATTTTAAAAACATTTGAAAAAACCTTTTTTGGTTTTTATTCCCTATTTTAAAAAAGCCAAAAGTTCCAAAATTACTTTAAAAAATTTTATTTGAAAACTTTTAATTTTATTTTTTTTTAAAAGTAAACAAATAAATTTCTTTGTAATTCCTTAAAAAAGGGTTATGGTTTAAAATTTAAAAAAAATTATTTACAAAAACCAAATTATTTTTTTTTTTTAAAAATTTTTGTTATTTTTCCCAAACAAAGGTTTGGGTTAAAATTTTCCGGTTTTGTCAACACGGTTAAGTTTGGGATTTTTTTTATTTTCCCCGGGATTTAAAATTTTAATAAAAACCCCCCTTTGAAAAGTTATTAAAAAATTTCAATTTTAAACCCAAAAAATTTTTTTTTAAAAACCAAAAGGTTTTAAATTTTATTTTTAAAAAGAAAAAAAAAATTTTAAAAAATTAAAACCATTTTTTAAATTAAAATTTATTTTAAAAAACAAATTTGGTTTTCCAAAAATTTTCCCCTTTTTATTTTTAAAAAAAAGGTTTTAACTTTTTTTAAACTAAAAAGGTTAAAAATTTTTAAAAACTAAAGAAGGTTAAACGGTTTTAAAATTTGTTAATTTGAAAGAAAATTTTGTTGGTTTTTTTTTCAATTTTTCCCAAACCCCTTTTTAATCCCAATTTTTTTAAAAGGGCCTTTTTCCAAAATTTTCCAAAAATTTTAATTTTGTTAAAAAAATTTTTTAAAACTTTTTTTTTTAAATTTTAAAAAATTTTTAAAACAATTTTTGGATAATTACCCATTTTATTTTAAATTTTTTTAAGGAAATTGTTTAAGGAAATTTTGGTTTGTTTTTTATTTTAACCTATTTTAAAAAATTTTAAAATTTACTTCAAAATTTTATAAAAATTTTAAAATTTTTAAAAAAAAAAAAAAAATTTAATTTTTATTTTTAAAATTTAATAAAAGAAGTTTTTAAAAAAAATTTAAAAAAATTTTAACAAAGAAAAAAAAATTTTTAAAATTTTAAATTTTTTTTTTAAAAAAAAAAAAAAGGGAAACAATTTAAAATAAAAAACCTTTAAAAGTAAAAGTTTTTGGTTTTTTTCCCGGGCCCTCAAAAAAGGGGGCTTTTTAAACTTTTAAAAAAAAAGAAAAATTTAAAAGGGTTTTCTTTTCCCCATTTTAACCCTAAAAAATTTTAAAAAGTTAAAATAAACCGAACGAAACCCAAAGGTTTTTAAAAAGTTCAACCCAAAAAAGGGGTTTTTGATTTAAAAAGGGGGTTTAAACCCTTTGGGTTTTTAAAATTTTTTCTTTAAAAATTTTTTTTAAAAATTAAAATCAAAAGGGTTCCCTTTTTAAAATTAAAATTTAACCCCCGGGAAAAACCCTTTTGGAAAAATTTCCCGGGGTTTTTTCAAAACCAAAATTTATTTTCTTAAATTGGGAAATTTTTTAAACCCATAAATTTTAAATTATTAAAAATAAATAAACACATAAATGGTATGGTTTGAAATACCAAATATGCGACAACATTTAGGAACCTTATTAAATTGTTTTGACAAAACCCATTTTAGCCTTATATCCCACATAGGTTGAGGAATGAACATGTTCCTTGGTTATATAGTGTAGTGTATATCAACCATATTTGTTAAGGACACTAGTATGCTTTGGGATTGATAGTATCAGTCGAGTTTCTTATAACTCAACTGGTTCGTCAATATCAAAATTTGCTTAACTTCTTAACTTTTATTTATGTACTAGCTTATAGACCCGATTCCACGAGATTTTAGAGGGTTCTTGCATAAAAAAATTAAGTACGTGAATAAAGTAAGAAAGAACAACGAACGTAAACGCTATGAAATTTTTTTGTAACGCAATAATAAGTTATAAGTGAATGATAGTATAAGATACAATGCTTGTAAATATCTATGTAATAAACGTTCATTGCCTCGTGATATCCAATATGTTTGTCTTCAGAAGCAAATCTATGTTGTTACAATTCTAACACTTCAACAAAAGGTCCATTACGTGAGCACCTAATAAGTTAAAAAAATATGTAATTAAAAGAAGTTTGGGATTTATAATATGCATAAATAAGAAAAATACCACAAAACATGTAATATGTATACTTTACATACCTATTGACCGTTTGATCATAGACCTTAAAGAAATTCTTTATATACCACATCTATAGTAGTTTTTGATAGGTTACCATCCGCATCTGAAACAACAACCTTCAAACCTTTTGTTCTTTTGACACGTGAAAGAGCCACATATAGCTATCCATGTGTGAAAACAGGACGTGGCAGATACAATATGTCTTTTGAAAGTGATTGCCCTTGGCTCTTGTTTATAGTCATGGTGAATGACACCGAAATGGGATATTGTTTCCTCACGATCTTTAAAGGTAAACATTTATCAGATGGAGTAATTCTCAATCATGGTATGATAACCTTATTTCTAAAATGTGTCCCATTAATGATATGTGCTTGAATAGAAGTCCGTGATAATCATAGAACTTGAATTCGTGCCCCGTTACACAATCCATTAGATTGATCAATATTCTTCAGCAACATTATCGGGACACCAACTTTTAACACCAACCTATGGTTTGGAACACCCGAGAACTTTAGTCCATTGATAAAATCTGTTGAGAAAAAAGATTCATCGATTGATGTCCCACGATTAGTTTTATCAATACTATCACAACTGAGGTAAATCATTTCCTCACCTAGAAATGTCTTAAGCAAATGATCATTTATATTGTCGACCACTTCATTGGTCGAAGCAAGAATGGCCTTTTCTTAAAACCCGTGGAATCACAGGAATTTAAAAAAAAAGAAAAATCTCATTAAGGAGTTACGTATGTGATTAAAGTAACAAAAATCAATGAACATAAATAGGTTTCATTATTTCTTGAATCAATGAACATAAATAGGTTTCATTATTTCTTGAAGGGGATAATAAATAATATATCAATGAACGATAAACAATTTGGTTTGTAACTATTAAGAAAATAAACGTGCATGTATTGTCTCCTCCAACTGGTAGATACTCTTGGAGAGCAAAGTTATGTATTCAACATCAAACACTTTCATTCTATGAACACCTAAATGTTAAAAGAATAAACAAAATTCACACCAAAAAGAAGTTGTTAATATTAACCTGTTGAACATATGTCATTTATACGGTTATACATACTTGTTGAACATTGATCAAATAGCATGAAGTACTTCTTTATAGACAACGTTTGTAGTACTTTTAGATATATTATCTTTATTGTGACAATCCGTACTTTCAGGTCATTTCTCGACACCGTTCATGTTTCATTATTTCAACATTTTAGTAAACTTGGTTTACTTGTTTCAAATTCGCGTAACCTTGGAGGTTTAGCGGCGAATTCATGATCATGACATTCACGTACATTTCATATGGACTCGAGTAGTCTACATTTCATTGACATCATGTGCATTTCATTAGTTCATGCACGACATTTCATTTCACCCTTCAACGCGTGATTTTATGTTTATTAAATTTTATCGCGTGAGTTTTATTTTGATTATTTAACCGTTACTTTCAAAAATGATCCCGAGGTATTTTAAACTCACATTTGGTTTATAAAACTATACTTTTAGTTTTCCTAGTGTTTCTAATTCATTTGGTATTTTAAATCGTTAAAGTTTAATTATTACGTCGTTTTCTTAAAATCTTACGATAAATATTTTATCACCCGATTTTCACGAGGAAAGTATTTTACAATTTTATCACCTCAATACATTCTATTTTGACTTAATAAAAGTTACTTGCACCAAAATTTACCTTTTACTTACAAGTCACATTTACTTATACATTTACTCAAAAATTTCTACAAATTACACAAAATATCTACAACTTGCAAGAAGTAAAAAAAAAAAAAAAAATATCAGGGTAGACAACCCTCCCCCAAACCGCCAAGGGGAGGAAGTCTTAATTGATTGGTATGGTTTCTCTTTAAACTTGTCTACTAATAATTCAAGGTATACAAAAGTCTTACACTCCAAAATTTTTCACATACATTACACATACTCAAAGTGTTTTACAAAAATCTTTCTCTCCTCTTTTGTTCACTAAGAACCGGCCATCAACAAGCTCACAAGGGATCAAGAAAATTTTTCAACTTCAAGTGTTATTTACAACCTAGAACATATCCTCTTTGTGGTTTTGAAATAAAAACCAAGGATATTTAAGATAAACCTTTGTTACCTACACCTCTTCATATCACTAGTAAGCATGTTTTTATCATCCTTATGTTTCCTTATCATTTTTATATGCTTCTTGTCATTTTTGAAGCTTATATGCATGTATTGTAGTTTATACCATTTATTTCTTGATTTTAAGGTTTTATATACATAATAGTCATCCTATAATTATCCCCAAGTTAATCTTTGGTCTTGATGATGATTAGGAACCCATGACACCCTAAGAAGGTGTATGGTAGGATTTAGTTAGCTTTGGAGTTGATTTGAAGGGATTAGAATAGGTTTTGTCCGTGAAAAACTATTTTCGTAAACTTTATTTTGTAATCTGTCCTTAAAATGGAATTCTGGAAAAACCCACTGATGGTACGACCCTTTGGCCTTGATTTTAGAAAATACACTTTAAAACGAATCCGTGGCCTTTTGAACGGATAAAACGGAGTTATAACGGCCGTGGTGAATTTTTAAAGTTTTACGATTTAAAAGTATATTTTTTCTGAAATTGACAGCTTGCTGTTTTGTACATTTCGGGTCAAAACGAGCCTTAAGCTTCACAAATTATTTCGACTTCTCAAAAATATATTAGTTTACTTCGACACGAAGCTAAGGACATATTTTACGTAGAAAACGGAGTTAAAACGACAAATCTATGGCCATTTTCATAAAGTTGCCGTAAAGTATTAATTTCGAAAATTATATTATTTTGACGTAACAAGTATTTTATTAGCTCTATCGTCCATGTTTATGCGCTTTTACCCATGATGCAAAACTTTTATAACAAAGTGTCTTCTAGTAAAATCAAGTTCATCGACCATATTTTTCAAAACAAAAGCCGTTTGTCAAGCGGAGTTATGGTTATTTATTTACGGATGTTCAAAGATTGGCGAAACTTATTTTACGCACAACATTAACTAAAACCACCATCTTTAGCCTTGGATATCTTCATGATCGAGACCTTTTGGACGAAAACTCTGAATGAAACTTTTAGATATCGATACAAACTTTCCAAAAGCGTCGAGTTCGTTCTCTAACGATCGACGACACCATTTTCGACTACTTTTCCGAGTCATTTTGTTGATTTCATGGTTTTTCCGACGACATTGTTTTGCGACGAAAATGGTAATTTCACCAAAAATCATTATAAAACCATTGTAGGATGACATTTTGACGTAAAACATGTAAAGTCATTTTGAAGGGTTAAGGCGTCAAAAGAGTATTTTAAACGACGTAGTAGTATTTTCAAAACCCGTAAATGGTATAAATAACATACGAAGTGCATGCATAGCATTACATTGCAATTCATGACATATCATATCATTGATAATAGGTCCCGGTTGACGCATCATTATAAACCTCGGTGTACTCACTATTGCCGTTATTTCCAGTTTATCCAAGTGAGTTTTCATAGCCCGTTTTACATGCTTTCGATTATTTTCAAACCCACGGGGGAGAATACATTGCACTACATTTTTGTAACGATACCAAGTATGTTAAATTCATTACATTGCTTAAGTTACCACATTTGCCAATTTGAAAGTCCCCAAGACATGAACATGAACCGTTAATCTTTGAGAGCGAGGATGAGTGGATAGATCTATCGAGGGTGACGCTCCATCCGGGTTGGTGAATCCCAACCAAGTGAACGGATGCATTTCATTTGATTACATTACGGAGTTGTCCGCAAACACTCTGCAGGGCATACATTATTGAACAGTCTAGTTTCGGGGTCATGGGCTTAGAGCAATTGTAACATTATTTTTACGTGACTTGATTGTCATGCATGGTCTATACTTGTGTAGTCGTATAAAACATTTACATAAACCTATGATTTCTCACCAACATTATTGTTGACGTTTTAGCAATGTATTTTCGTAATCGAGGCACGTGCATCATGACATGGTTAGGGACCTATATTTTGAGTCATGGCGTCGACTTACATTATGTACATTATGGCTTTATCTTCAAAACATCGTTTGATTGTAACGTATTTGTATTTTGGCAAACTTGTTAAACTTTTGGGACCGATGTGTACTCGATTATGTTTTATGAAATATCCAACGATGTGTTTTTAAAACGACACTTTAGGTCGTTCAATATAACCGTGATGTGGTGCTATGATGATCGTCCCTGTGAATTCCATTCACCGCAAAGCATGTAAATTGGGGTGTGACAGATTGGTACCAGAGCTACAGTTATAGAGAACTAGGATTGCATCATTGACCCTAGACTATAGCTACATTATCATAGCATCTCATCATTTCATCATTGTACATGTTCATTGTTTTCATGCGGATTCACTTACACTTTGTTCGAGATTATTTACATTTATTTCATATCGGTTGTCACAGACATGTCTTCAGATTCTCACCCTATTACCATATCATCGGATGATGATCCATCACATTCCACTGAGGTTGTATCTTCTATCGGATCCACTGCAGCCTTCCCACTGATCATGACCGACACCGAGACCGAACCCTTCGAGAGGGGAAGTCGCACCTACACCTCACGTTAGCCTGCGCTTAACCCGTTGCTTGCACCATCACCACCACCAAGACCACTACCATCACCACCATCATCACCATCATCGCCATACTTTCTTAGAGATCCTGCACCAAGATCGGACTTGCCGCCCAAAAAGCGTGCGCTTCGATATCCCTACACCACCGCCGACCGAGCTGGCCGCCTGTTAGATTTGAGATAAAGCGAGAGTTCTAGGGCATTCTTTGACGACTGACCTTCCACTGCAGGCATTAGGTGCCCGTGTCGATGCAATGCAGATTCTGATTGATAGTTTGACTCGACAGTTAGGGGAGCTATCGCTGTTGTGAGATTGAGCCCATCGCCGAGGAGGTCGAGGGTTTGATATTAAGCGTGGTTAGTATTGACTTAGAGTTTCGTGGTCTTCAAGACCGGCATGATTGAGGATAGAGGCACATCACGAGTTGAGGCGGTGAGATGCCCGAGTTGTTTGATCGGTGAGATGACTCGGGATGAGTTTCAACGATCACAGGAGTTAGCTTTAGCCCGTGAGCGTATTGTTTCTATGCAGGTCGGATGGATGAGATGAGGAGTTTGGTGGATAGTTTGGTTCTTGAGTTCGTGATCTCCGTGATAGAGGCGCGGAGCACCATGAGGTGCCTTACGAGACTTGTATTATGTATAGTTTTGACCATTATTATCCTAGTCACAAGGTGTGTGGCGTAGTTTAAGGAACTTGTTGTATTTTGGTTGTTGTACAAACAAATTATCAAGTATTGACTCTACTATGTAGGAATGGTTATTATTATCTATGATATCGGTCCATGTAGGCGAAATTTTCATGTATATTATCCACGTGTTGTGATTATATTTGTGATATTTCATTATTGTTCCGTTGTGATTCCATTTATCTTTATGCATGTTGTGGTTGTGGATATATTTGCATGATGGTTGTTTCTACTACGAGTTCTCATGATTGTTTCATCTTGTGATTTTGAAGAGTTATGGCAATCAAGAAAGCTACAGTTGAGATGAGTCAAGCGCAATTCGTGGTTAGTGAATGATAGCATTGCTAATGCGATAAGAGTCGAAGAGAAACAATACGCCGCCGCCGAAGTCATGTCAGCTTGAAGCCGCGAGGCTTGCTACTGCAACTGGTAACGCCGGAGGATCTGGGGTTAAGAAGTGCTCATACAAAGATTTCAAGAGTGGTGAACCCACTAAGTTTCGAGGTACGGAGGGAGCAACAGCGATGATTAGATGGTTTGAAAAGTTGGAATCGGTATTTTTGCTTTGTAACTGTCCGGATGACAGTAAGGTTAAATATGCTACGAGCACTTTACTCGATGGAGCGTTGTCATGGTGGAATTCATACGCTCAACCAATTGGTATGGAGAATGCTTTTAAGCTTTCGTGGGAGGAATTTAAAGGCTTGGTGACTAAGAAGTTTTGTCCTCGAACGGAAATCAAGAAGTTAGAGACGGAGTTCTATGAATTGGTCACGATTGGGTATGACATTGACACATACATTCGGAGATTCCAGGAATTAGCCGCATTATGCCCGTCAATGGTATCGGATAATGAAAAGTTGCTAGAGGCTTTTGTTGGAGGACTTCCCGAAGTGATTCAAGGTGACGTGACATCTTTCGATCCACAAACTATCGAAGAAGCTATTCGAGTTACTCAGAAATTGATGGCACAAGTGGTGAAGCGAGGCAAGTACACCACTACTAACCGAAACAACAACAACAACCCCAACAACCGTTTCAACAACAACAATCGAGGCAACTACAACAACAATAACAAGCGCAAGTGGGATAACATAAGGGGTAGGAATGCTACTCAACAACCGCCCAAAAGGCAAGACGTTGCTAAGGTTTATGCCGCGGGTCAAAAAGAAGGAAAAGGATATTCGGGGGTTTTGCCGAAGTGTAATAAGTGTTTGAGCCACCACAATCCGGGTCGATGTCCTGATCCGTGTGAGAAGTGCAAGAAGATTGGTCACCGTACTAGGGATTGCAATGCACCACAAGTTACATGTTTTGGTTGCGGGGAAATTGGACACTACAAGAGGGATTGCAAGAAAGGAAAGAATCAAGCGAATCCGAATCAAGGAGGTATGGCTCATGGAAGAGTTTATGTTATTGGAGGCGGAGAAGATAAGGAGGACCCGAATGTCATTACGGGTACGTTCCTTCTTAATAATCGTTACGCTTCAGTTTTATTTGATTCGGGTGCCGATAAAAGTTTTGTGTCCATTGCATTTGCACCTTTGCTCAACATTAAGCCAACTACACTAGACATATCATACAACGTCGAATTAGCTAATGGTAGCGTAGTTTGCACCAACACCATTGTTCGCGGTTGCACATTCAATTTTCTTAATCATCCATTCAACATAGACCTCATGCCGGTAGAGCTTGGTAGTTTTGACGTCGTCATCGGCATGGATTGGTTATCTAAGCATCGCGAAAGATCATTGTGATGAGAAAGTTGTACATCTTCCCTACAATGGCGAAACTTTGATTATTCGTGGGAGCAGTGGAACTCAATTAGTATCATATCGAGTATCAAACGGAGAAGTACATTAAGAAAGGTTGTCTTGCTTTCTTAGCTCATGTAACCGAGAAAAGTCGGAGGAGAAGCGACTTGAAGATGTTCCTATTGTCCGTGAATTTTCCGAGGTATTTCCAGGATTTCTGGGACTTCCACCCGCACGTCAAGTAGAATTTCAAATTGACTTAGTGCCGGAGTCGCACCGATTGCACGAGCACCGCATCGTTTAGCGCCATCCGAAATGCAAGAGTTGTCTAATCAATTGCAAGAGCTTCTAGACAAAGGATTCATTAGGCCGAGTTCCTCGCCTGGGAGCACCGGTCTTGTTTGTGAAGAAGAAGGATGGATCCTTCCGAATGTGCATAGATTATCGAGAATTGAACAAATTAACGGTGAAGAATCGTTATCCACTCCCCGAATTGACGATTTGTTCGATCACCGCAAGGTTCTAGTATTTATTCCAAGATTGATCTTCGTTCGGGTTATCATCGACCGAGTTCGGAAGAGGATATTCAAAATGCTTTTAGAACACGTTACGGTCATTACAATTTCAAGTGATGCCGTTTGGATTGACTAATGCACCGGCGGTATTCATGGATCTTATGAATAGAGTTTGTAAGCCGTACTTGGACAAGTTTGTTATTGTGTTCATCGACGACATTTTGATCTACTCCAAGAGCAAAGAAGAGCATGAAGAGCACTTAAGGACGATTTTAAGTCTACTCAAGAATGAGAAGTTGTATGCCAAGTTTTCGAAGTGTGATTTTTGGAACCACAAAGTGCAATTTCTTGGTCACATCATTGATAGTCAAGGACTACAAGTTGATCCATAAAGATTGAAGCCGTGAAAGATTGGGCTACTCCAACAAATCCTACGGAAATTCGACAATTTCTAGGACTTGCGGGTATTACCGAAGGTTCATGAAGGTTTTTCGAAGATAGCGAGACCTTTGACCAAGTTGACACAGAAAAACAAAAGTACAGTGGGAAAGAAACAAGAAAGCGCTTTTCAGTTGTTGAAGCAAAAACTTTGCGGTGCGCCGATTTGGCACTACCCGAAGGCATTGAGAACTTTGTTGTATATTGCGACGCTTCGCATAAAGGACTTGGGGCTGTTTTAATGCAAAATGAGAAGGTGATAGCGTATGCTTCTCGACAACTCAAGACGCATGAGAAGAACTACACCACACATGATCTCGAGTTAGGAGCCGTTGTTTTTGCGCTCAAGATTTGGAGACACTACCTTTATGGTACAAAGTGCACAGTGTTTACCGACCACAAGAGTTTGCAATACATTCTTGATCAAAAGGAACTTAACATGAGGCAACGTCGTTGGTTGGAGTTGCTCGTGACTATGATTGTGAAATCAAGTATCACCGGGAAAAGCCAATGTTGTGGCCGATGCTCTTAGTCGGAAAGAGAGGCCTAAACCTTTAAGAGTTCGTTCATTGGGAATGACAATTGTTTCTCCTTTACCATCGAAAATCCATGAACACAAGTGAAGCACTTAAGGAGGAAAACCGACCAAGTGAAAAGCTTTATGGTATGCCCGAAAGCGCAAATGGTTTTGTGAAGAGAGCAGATGGAGTACTATGTTTCAAAGATAGAATGTGGGTTCCATTGTATGGCGGAATACGGGAATTGATTATGCATGAGTCGCATAAGTCAAAATATTCTATTCATCCAGGATCGGATAAGATGTATCAAGATCTTAAGAAGCTTTATTGGTGGCCGAACATGAAAGCGGAGATTGCCACGTACGTTAGCAAATGTCTTACCTGTGCTAAGGTGAAAGTTGAATACCAGAAGCCGTCAGGATTGCTCCAACAACCAGAAATTCCTCAATGGAAATGGGAACGCATTACTATGGACTTTGTTACGAAACTTCCTAAGACATCGGGAGGTTACGATGCTATTTGGGTAATTGTTGATCGCCTTACCAAGTCAGCTCATTTCATACCGATTAGAGAGACTTATTCCATGGAGCAACTCACTAGACTTTATGTCAAAGAAATAGTCTCGAGGCACGGAGCACCGATTTCTATCATTTCCGACAGAGATAGTCGATTCACTTCAAACTTTGGAATTCATTGCAAGATTCATTCGAACCGAGTTAGAGATGAGCATGCGATATCACCCACAAACCGATGGTCAAAGTGAAAGGACCATTCAAACATTAGAAGACATCTTTGAGAGCATGTGTCATTGATTTTGAAATGGTTGGGCTAACCATTTGCCATTGATTGAATTCTCGTACAACAACGGTTATCACACGGTATCAAGATGGCACCATTCGAGGCACTATATGGTCGTAAGTGCCGATCACCGCTTGTTGGGCGAGGTAGGAGACGACGTACCATCGGCCCGAAATGGTACGGAAACCACCGAAAAGATTGTTCGATTCGTGATAGACTTAGAACCGCAAGGAGTCGATAAAAGTTATGCGGATGTTAGACGAAAGATTTGGAATTTCAAGTGGGTGACAAAGTGATGTTGAAAGTATCGCTTGGAAGGCGTGGTACGCTTTGAAAGCGTGGAAAGTTAAACCGAGATACATTGGACCATTCAAGATTTTGAGCCGAGTTGGTCCGGTAGCTTATCGACTTGATCTTCCGTCGAACTTAGTCATGTACACAACACGTTTCATGTTTCAAACTTGAAGAAGTGTCTTTCGACGAATCGCTCGTTATTCCATTGGACGAAGTTCGATTGACGACAAACTCAACTTTGTGGAGGAACTGTAGAAATCATGGACCGCGAGGTCAAGCGGTTGAAAGCAGTCGTATTCCCATTGTTAAAGTTCGTTGGAATTCTCGACGAGGTCCTGAGTTTACTGGGAACGGAAGACCGGAGATGACGCAAGTATCCACATCTTTTCGCCGACACCGTTAGACCTAATAACGATTGAATTCGTGGATGAATTCCTTTTTAGGTGGCGAATGTGACAATCCGTACTTCGTGTCATTTCTACACCGCTCATGTTTCATTATTTCAACATTTTAGTAAACTTGGTTTACTTGTTTCAAATTCGCGTAACCTTGGAGGTTTAGCGAATTCATGATCATGACATTCACGTACATTTCATATGGACTCGGTAGTCTACATTTCATTGACATCATGTGCATTTCATTAGTTCATGCACGACATTTCATTTCACCCTTCAACGCGTGATTTTTATGTTTATTAAATTTTATCGCGTGAGTTTTTATTTTGATTATTTAACCCGTTACTTTCAAAAATGATCCCGAGGTATTTTTAAACTCACATTTGGTTTATAAAAACTATACTTTTAGTTTTCCTAGTGTTTCTAATTCATTTGGTATTTTAAATCGTTAAAGTTTAATTATTACGTCGTTTTTCTTAAAATCTTACGATAAATATTTTATCACCCGATTTTCACGAGGAAAGTATTTTTACAATTTTTATCACCTCAATACATTCTATTTTGACTTAATAAAAGTTACTTGCGCCAAAAATTTACCTTTTACTTACAAGTCACATTTACTTATACATTTACTCAAAATTTCTACAAATTACACAAAATATCTACAACTTGCAAGAAGTAAAAAAAAAAAAAAATATAAGGGTGACAACCCTCCCCCAAAACCGGCCAAGGGGGAGGGAAGTCTTAATTGATTGGTATGGTTTCTCTTTAAACTTGTCTACTAATAATTCAAGGTATACAAAAAGTCTTACACTCCAAAATTTTTCACATACATTACACATACTCAAAGTGTTTTACAAAAATCTTTCTCTCCTCTTTTGTTCACTAAGAACCGGCCATCAACAAGCTCACAAGGGATCAAGAAAATTTTTCAACTTCAAGTGTTATTTACAACCTAGAACATATCCTCTTTGTGGTTTTGAAATAAAAACCAAGGATATTTAAGATAAACCTTTGTTACCTACACCTCTTCATATCACTAGTAAGCATGTTTTATCATCCTTATGTTTCCTTATCATTTTATATGCTTCTTGTCATTTTGAAGCTTATATGCATGTATTGTAGTTTATACCATTTATTTCTTGATTTTAAGGTTTTATATACATAATAGTCATCCTATAATTATCCCCAAGTTAATCTTTGGTCTTGATGATGATTAGGAACCCATGACACCCTAAGAAGGTGTATGGTAGGATTTAGTTAGCTTTGGAGTTGATTTGAAGGGATTAGAATAGGTTTTGTCCGTGAAAAACTATTTTCGTAAACTTTATTTTGTAATCTGTCCTTAAAATGGAATTCTGGAAAAACCCACTGATGGTACGACCCTTTGGCCTTGATTTTTAGAAAATACACTTTAAAACGAATCCGTGGCCTTTTGAACGGATAAAAACGGAGTTATAACGAAGCCGTGGTGAATTTTTAAAGTTTTAACGACGAAAAGTATATTTTTCTGAAATTGACAGCTTGCTGTTTTGTACATTCGGGTCAAAAGCGAGCCTTAAGCTTCACAAATTATTTCGACTTCTCAAAATATATTAGTTTACTTGATACGAAGCTAAGGACATATTTTACGTAGAAAACGGAGTTAAAACGACAAATCTATGGCCATTTTCATAAAGTTGCCGTAAAGTATTAATTTCGAAAATTATATTATTTTGACGTAACAAGTATTTTATTAGCTCTATCGTCCATGTTTATGCAGCTTTTACCCATGATGCAAAACTTTTATAACAAAGTGTCTTCTAGTAAAATCAAGTTCATCGGCCATATTTTTCAAAACAAAAAGCCGTTTGTCAAGCGGAGTTATGGTTATTTATTTACGGATGTTCAAAGATTGGCCGAAACTTATTTTCTGCACAACATTAACTAAAACCACCATCTTTAGCCTTGGATATCTTCATGATCGAGACCTTTTGGACGAAAACTCCTGAACTGAAACTTTTAGATATCGATACAAACTTTCCAAAAACGTCGAGTTCGTTCTCTAACGATCGACGTACACCATTTTACGACTACTTTTCTCGGAGTCATTTTGTTGATTTCATGGTTTTCCGGCGACATTGTTTTGCGACGAAAATGGTAATTTCACCAAAATCATTATAAAACCATTGTAGGATGACATTTTGACGTAAAACATGTAAAGTCATTTTGAAGGGTTAAGACGTCAAAGAGTATTTTCGACGACGAGTAGTATTTTCAAAACCCGTAAATGGTATAAATAACATCTGAAGTGCATGCATAGCATTACATTGCAATTCATGACATATCATATCATTGATAATAGGTCCCGTTGACGATCATTATAAACCTCGGTGTACTCACTATTGCCGTTATTTCCGTTTATCCAAGTGAGTTTTCATAGCCCGCTTTTACATGCTTCGATTATTTTCAAACCACGGGAGAATACATTGCACTACATTTTTGTACGATACCAAGTATGTTAAATTCATTACATTGCTTAAGTTACCACATTTGCCAATTTGAAAGTCCCCAAGACATGAACATGAACCGTTAATCTTTGAGAGCGAGGATGAGTGGATAGATCTATCGAGGGTGACGCTCCATCCGGGTTGGTGAATCAACCAAGTGAGCGGATGCATTTCATTTGATTACATTACGGAGTTGTCGGCAAACACTCTGGGGCATACATTATTGAAGGTCTAGTTTCGGGGTCATGGGCTTAGAGCAATTGTAACATTATTTTACGTGACTTGATTGTCATGCATGGTCTATACTTGTGTAGTCGTATAAAACATTTACATAAACCTATGATTTCTCACCAACATTATTGTTGACGTTTTAGCAATGTATTTTCGTGTAATCGAGGCACGTGCATCATGACATGGTTAGGGACCTATATTTTGAGTCGCAAGGATCGACTTACATTATGTACATTATGGCTTTATCTTCAAAACATCGTTTGATTGTAACGTATTTGTATTTTGGCAAACTTGTTAAACTTTTGGGACCGATGTGTACTCGATTATGTTTTATGAAATATCCAACGATGTGTTTTAAAGCGACACTTTAGGTCGTTCAATATAACGTGATGTGGTGCTATGACGATCGTTGCCCTGTGAATTCCATTCATTGCCAAAGCAGTAAATTGGGGTGTGACATTTATCACAAATGACAACCTTCAAACCTTGTTTGTTTTTTACCCTTCAAACTAGGGCCGAGCGTCGGTCCAAAACCGACCCGACCCGAACCGACAAAACCGAAAACCAAAATTCAAGAAAAACCTAAACCGAAAACCGAAAAACATAGAAGGCTTTTAAAATGTACTAGTCAACACTGGCATGAACATTTCACCTTACATAGGAGGCTTTTAAAATGTATTAGTCAGCACTGCATAAATCGACCGAAATAGATTTTTAACCGAACGTGTTAAGAATGTGCAAGTTACCATTGGATAACGACCGACACTTTTCTTTCGAGGCAGGCTACAACACGGAAGAAACTCATAGCAAGACGGTACTTATGGTACAACTTGCCCGATCCCACCGTGCAAGAACTTCACATATATGCTTCAAGCCAAGGATCGATTGGTAGCTTCTTCTACTTCCGTCATTAGGCCTTCAAAAGGTCTTTGGAGGCTATGGTGGTATTAAAATCTATAGTCGTCCTCGTATTCAGTCCCTTTCCCTTTTCTGCTGGAGATCACACAGTCCTTGCGGTGATTGGTACAAAAGAGGCCACAGTTAGCTCCTTAAACTTATGTTTGACTTTTCTAGTCAACCTTATAGTTTTAAAAATGTGAAATGAAACTTGTTTTACTGACTAATGTAACATGTGCATATTTCAAGTGTATTTGTTTTATGTATTACAAAAGTGTGTGTGGAAAGTTTTTACATTACGAGTATGATTTACGTATTAGTGTTGATCTTAAAATTGGTGCATTTGACTTTAAAAGTCAAAGTAGTGTAAACTGTTTGTTTGTTTTTGTAGAGACTAAGACACATATTGGACATGGGTAAAGCATTTCTCATCCTGACGGACTTCTTGATATGTGTCTAAATACACATATATTTTATATTATTTAAACCCATAAAACGATCAAAACACACAAATGACCATACAAATGTTACAAATATCATTGAAATGTGTTTTATGTGACTCGGTACAAAAGATTGAAAACAAGTGAAAAGCATGCAAAGTTCACAAAGCTCATTTTCATCCACAGAGTTTCACAAATTGGCAAAACTAGTCCACGAAGGCTTAAAATGGAAGAAAAGTCAACTTTAGTACTTGGATAATCAAACATGTTCAAAATAGTCCCTGGATGAAAGTTTTCTACAAATGGCAACTTTACCCCTCAAGTTACAAAAATGGCAAAATTAGTCCTCAGGTATTTAAAAATATAATTTATCAAATAATACCCTTGTACTATTCATAACTTACAATTTGGAACCTTTTGATAACTTTTGGGAAAATTACAATTTCACCCTCAACTTTTGAAAATGTCATAAAAGGTCCCCCGGGTGTTTTAAATTGTAATAAATACAACAAAGGTCCTTTGGTTTATCTAACTTGGCAGGTATAGTCCCTTGAAGGAAATTTGGAAGCTTGTCACATCAAGTCCCTCAAGTTTCAGAAATTACAACTTTAGTCATTGGGCTTCTATACACTATAAACCAACCGGACCTTATTACTTCATAAAAACCTAAACCCAATATCCCAGCCTTTTAAATATAAGCCCACAACCCATCCCATCCTTTTATAAATAATACCGGGTTGACCCCAGTCAAACCCACCACCCATCTCCTTCCTCTCACATACCCCGCCAAAACCAAAACCACCCCTCCACCTTGTCGGGTTTCTTCACCACCTCATCACACCAGCTCACTACCTACTCCACCCTACCATCTCCTATACTACTCCACCAGCCTACAATGCATTTAATGCATTCCCACACCATCGACACCTCTTTCACCTCACATTCCCCTGCTTTTGTTACCAACTCTCCAACTAGGCTCTAAAACCCACCAAACATGTCCCCTCCACCTCTACATGTGAGCAAGAAGCATTAATTGCAGTAGAACTGCCTCAATCTACTAGTATCACTTTTGGCGCCAAAAGTGAATTCAAAGGCTAGGATCATCTCTGCTCAATCAATGGTCAAGAATTAAAGTGGGATTTGACCAGGAAGCTAGTGGGAACTCAAATGACTATAAAGATCAGAGGAGAGGCAAAGAAAAGAGTACCTTGGGCTAGCCTTGGTCATGTAGTGTAACGATTTAAAAGCTTTCTTTAAATTCATTGTCTTTTAATGTTTTAATGTTGTAATCTTTCTCAAATTAGTGTAATGAAACTTTATTTCCAGTTTAATTTTAAGTTTCTTTCCAGTTTCATGTTTTGCTTAAATTTCCTTTAATTTTCATGTTCTTTAATTTCATGTTAACTGGTTGTTTAATGGACTTCTATAGCTCATATAAGCTTCGACAAAAGCTTTAAAGCTTTTAGAAACCTTAATTCAAATTTTTAGTATTTAAAATTGAAAACACTAAAAATCAAGAAAAACAAATGAAAAACCAAAAATAATAAAGTGTTCTCGGTGAAACTGCATGGAGCAAGGTTAATTGTGGATTGCCTTTGGTTTAGAAGCTTTGTGGAAAGCCTTAGTATGTGTTCTGTGGCCATGATTCTCAGTTTCAACTTGGATGCAGTTGTAAGTCTCTTTTATCCATTTTTTTTTTTGCATTTCTTAGTTCTAGTCTCTTAAATGCTTTAATTTTCATGTTTCTGTGTTTCTTTGCTGTTTGTTAATGATGTTATAGCTTAATCTTAGGTTGGTATGTTTTGGATTGCATTGTGGTTTGATATTGCATTTTGACTGTCATTATGCTTGTTTTTTAGAAACCTAGGTTTAGACTTGTGTGACTACTTGTTTAAGCTTAAAAGGGTCCATTTTGACACTTTGGTACCTCTGGATTTGATGGAATAGGTTTACATAATCTTTTGCTTTGAAAAACTTCATAACAGTCCATTAAAGGATTGTTTGGATTCAATGGTGATTCTGTGTTTAAGGCTGTGTTAGTGGTTGTTCTTGTTTGATATACTCCTCATTTGGGCTAAACAACTCAGTTGAACCTTAATCTTGCAGTTTTACATATAGAATAGTCAAGATGACACTTGATTTTATGTCTAGGTTGACTGTGAGGATATTAGATCCAATAATCTTGCATACTTGTTTAAATCTTGTTTATCTTTGTTAATTTCATGTTTTTATTGCTTAATATAACATATTAAATCAGTAGTTTAAGTTTTAAATTCAGTTTAGTCAACTTTTTAGTTTTTAGTTAAAAGTCAAATTTTCCTTTTGTCATTTTGAATAAACAAGATAATTTTCTCTAGGCTTTAATATTGAATTTCATAACTGTGCTTTTAGGATGTTTTAGTTTTGTTGCTAATCTTGCTTATTCTATTTTGTTAATTTTATATGTCATGTTTAATAGCTTATTTATGTGCTTATTCTTAGTTGTTTTGCCTGTACCTTTGTCTAGGCATCAATTGCATAAGCCTTATGGAATTGATCTTAGCCCCAGTATTTGGCTTCTTGTGTTGCTGTGTGTCTTATTTGTTATGTTTATGCTTGCTTTTACATTTGTAGCTTATCTAGATAGCTTAATCACTTTAACCTTTTGTCCCTTAAACTCACTTCTTTGAAGCAAGCAAAGGAAGTTGAGTTGTTTTCAAGCTTATAAAAGCTCCTCATCGAGCTTGATGTTGTGAGCTTTGGCTTTTCACAAAGCCAAGCAACCATAATCTCTAGTTTAGTGCCTGTTGAGCTATTACAAGCTTATTTGATAAGTCTATAGGAGCTTGTTGTTTGCCCACTCATAACAGTTCACTGAGTAATCCATGAACTTACACCATTTCCAACAGCTCCTCAAAAGCTAATATGTGGACCCTACAGGTTGAGCTTGGGCTTTTTGGAAAGCCAACCAACCCAGCTTGCTACTCCCATACTTAGTTGGTACTTGTGAGCTTATTCTTTTAGCTTAATTTGCCAATCAAGTCAGCAGTACCTTGCAATGGTTCAGCAGTACTTTGGATTTGGAATTGCTTATTAGCTTATGTGAGCTTATTTGATGAAATCCAGTACACATGCTTGTTTATACTTGTTCATATCACTTGTACATATATTATTTTTCCTTTACTTTCCTGTGTGGAGATTATACCAGGCTTATTCAAGCCTTCACTCCATCCAAGTTAAGCCCAAAAAGCTTAACTGTCTAAACCATAAGCTCACACTTGTGCACCATTCCAATGCATAAATCTTGTTCATACTTGTCCATTGGACTTGTGTACATCTTACTTTTTATTTTGTTTCCTTTGTAAAGCTTTTTCCAAGCTTATTCTGAGCTTTAGTTCAACTGTTAAGCCAAAAGCTTAACTATGGGAGTCATAAGCCCATGAATTGCTTATTTCTTAGTTTGTAAAGTTTTGTTTTCATTAAACATGTATAATATCAGTATTTAGTTAGTCCAGAAAAAGAAAAAAACCAAAAGCTCCACTTTAAAGCTAAGTGATATCTTCTATTTAGAAGCTTAATTGCTTATTAGCTTATTTTTGTTAAGGACATATAGTTTTTAGATTTTTCTTAGGTTCCTTTATTTATTTAATAATTATGTAAAAAGTTTCAGATTTTTGTTTATTCATTTAATACTTTTAATAAATCAATAATAGTTCTTAGTAATTAATAATAGTAAATAATTCATAATAAATAGAATAATTGTGTAAAAATATACATTTTCAGTTTCAAAAATTATTTTATAATATTTTAGATTTTTCTTAGTTTTAATTTTATTTTTTCTCAGTTAATTTTAGATTTTCTTATTATTTAATTCATTATTAAATACATTTAATTCATTTTTAATTTATATTAATTAATTTAATAGTGTAAAAATTTATTTTAATTTTCCAATGACTTTCTTATCTTTTTAGGATTTCAAAAATATGATTTTAACATTTGTGGGAGTTGTATTGGACCGAATTCACCTTTTATTTTTGTTACGTTTACGTAATTGTTACGTACACGTACGCGTTTTAGTTTTTTAGGTTTTCTTAACTTTTATATAAGTTTGTAAATTATAAATAAATTTTTTTAAGTTTGTTTAATTTGCATTTAAGCCCCTAAGGCATGCAAATCCCTACTATAGTTATAATAGTTTTGTTTTTATCGTTTACGTTTAATTTAAGTTAAACGACGTTTGTATATCTTTTACGTTTTAGGTTTCTTATTGCACGTTTTTAACGACATAGGTGTGACTGAGCTATCACTATTCACATTCCTAGTGTTAGTCAATCAGATTCCTGTTTTAGTATATTCAATATCATTTCAGCACGCACATTCGTTGTATTACAGTGTTCACACCTCGTTGGGACTTAACGACCCAGGGATACACTAAACTCCTCTGGACTTAATTGCATTTTGTTCTGAGTTGTTTGACTTTTATGGTTGACCATTCATAAGTGGTTGACTAATAAAAGATAGACCGTTCGGAGCCAATCACTTCTCATTAACGGGCGTGGATGGAATGGTTACACTTTTGAGGTTCAACAAGGTGTGTGCGTTTATGTGTTTCTACATTGTCGATATATACCTTGTGTGCGGAATTCGCATCTTATTATATCATATCACCGCTTTGCTTAGTCGAACATTGTGCGAATGTATCTTTTTAAACAGGAAAACCCTCTGATTCGGGATATCAAATGTAGGATTGACTCGTCTATCAACTTTAGGATTCGTGGACACGCGTCATGAAACTTGTGGAAGTGGAAGGATCACACACACCCGTAACACCTACAATTCACTCGATGTTCATGTGCTGCGATCGCTTTGGTCACCGCCAACCAGCCGCCGAGAGATTACTATGTTGTCGTGTCTTCACGGTTCACACGTCATGTCCTAATGACCACCGCCGTCCTTCACTACCACAACTCAAAGATCGGTGTCTCGGGTCCTCCCCGGTGGTCCCACCATTCGATTGCTTGGTCCGTCATGCAAGCCCGAACCTTTGGTAATTTCTATCGTGATATCATATGCATTGTCGACTTTTGCTACGCATAAAAATCGACCTTTTGGGTTCTTGAATCGATGGAATCTAGCGCCGGTGGACCCGGACCGAACCCACAAGGCTCATATCATTATGGGATGATCAAGCCTAGCCGTACCATTATGCTATCAAATTGACACCTTGGATTAACGGGAAGCAAAGATATGCGATCAACGGTGTGTCGTTTGTCTTTGGAGACACTCCTTTGAAGCTAGGCGATTACTTCAAGATTGGTGGAGTCTATAACCTTGGAAGCATTTCGAGCGGCACAACATCCAAGAATGGAAAGCATATCTTTCGACATCCGTTATGCACGCGATTTAGGTCTTTTCTTTGAGATCGTGTTCCAAAGCGGGAGGACACCGTTCAATCACGGCATATCGATGACTATTCCTTCTTTGTTGTCGGGTAAGCAAAACTTCGTTTTCATGTCTTTGATTGGTTATCTAGAATAGTTGAATCTTTTACTAAAATGGTTCTTTATGCGAACAGGGATGGATGGTGGGCAATGGACACAAGCGAGTAGGTCTCGCTACAATTTGAGGACACGGTTGCTCGTAGTCTCGTTCGTGTACAACTTGAGCTTTTGAATATATAAGCAACCAATGCAAAAATGTTCGATAATGTTGTGGTGTACCGAAGGCATGGACGCAATATATATTGCATTGGACAATGTGGGCATGTGGAACATACTGATGCAAGATTGGGTGAGGCGATGATTGGGGCAATGTTTTATCTCCGTGTGTATTCACCGGCTCATTCGTGGAGGATGAGTTGCCAATCCCCAAGAACGCACTACTTTGCCGCAAAGCTAGAGGAAGGCACACGAGGCCATTCTAAGTCTAGATAGCGATAAGTTACATATAACCACGAATGTTACAAGAGGGTGGTGAGTGGGATCTCGTTAGGAACTACTTGTTCCAGTTTTATACTTTTATACCGACAGTTTAATTTTCTTTAATATTTGGTTGCAACATAACTTGTTGTAGATTTGAACCTTAGTCATTGATTTGTTCAAGTTACTTCAATATTGGAATGTTATCATAGATGGTCGAACTCGGGTGAGTTTGGTGTTTTCATTTGAACACCAAACCAGTGGGTTTGAGATGATCGCGACGGCTTATCTATATTCTTTTATCGCGTTATTATTTTGTCTACTATGTTTTATACAAGATAGTTTGGTTATACATCTAAGTTTGTATCTATGGTATTCAAAATCCATTATCTGTTGATAAAATGAAAAATGCAAAAAATGGTTTCTATGACATGTACCATATAGGATTTAAAGAGTCTTAATATCACGAAATTGACTTTATGAACAGAATATGTGTATAGCTTCCATTCTTCAAAAGATAACATTTAGGAACCTTATGAAATTGTTTTGACAAGACTCATTTTAGCCTTATATCCCACATAGGTTGAATAATAAACATGTTCCTTGGTTATATAGTGTACCGTATAGCAATCATATGTGTTAATGACACTAGCATGTTTTGGGATGGATAGTAGCACTTGTGTTTAATAAGCCAATTGAACATATGTGGGCATTATGCATCTCAAAATTTGCCTAACTTCTTAGCTTTTTATTTTTACGTAATCAGCAAAAGAGTTAAAACATATTTACCTAACTTCTTAGCTTTTTATTTTTACGTAATCAGCAAAAGAGTTCTTAACTTTTTATTTTTACGTAATCAGCAAAAGAATTAAAACATATTTAGTAGTAATTAACCTTACTTAAGGGCTAAGTCACCTGGTTTAATTTATGAGTGTTGATATATAGACCTAAAACATAGACCTATTATTAGACCTAATCCATACAATTCATGACAAGTGTCATACACTTATTCTCTCTCATTATTTTTAACCAATTAAGTTTTCAAATTAACCAATCACATTTTTAGGTCTAAATTTAGGTTTTAGTTTTAGGCCTACAATTCATTAGATTTATAATTTGTTACATAATTTGTTGTTTGTTTCGACATAAAATCAACAAAAGAGTTAAATACATTTAGTAATTAACCTTACTTAAAGGCTAAGTCACCTGGTTTAATTTATAATTTGATACTTATGTGGCTTAACTCGGACCGGGCTTTTTGGCCTTGATCTTTTTTCAAAACTATAAGAATGGGCTTATGTTTTGCCTTGGCTTTATACATCTATACATCATAGTTAGAGGTGCACTTTTCGAATTTATCCGAGCTCGAACCGGTTTTGGTGCGAGTCAACGGTAAAAGCGGTTTGACCCAAACCGACCGGATTGAAACCGGTTTCGCCATGAGAACATATTCCTTGGTTATGTAGTTTCACTTCTTAAAGATTATACATTCGAATTGTCTCGTTATTATCATGAGAACTCGAACCAGCCTCTTGATGCATAGTATGAATATGTGAAGAAATTGAGCCATATTTAGCTAAATAAACTTGAAGCATTTTTTAAAAAGCATTGTTAAAGCGAGCACATCGACGAGTATGATAGTTTCGGTCATCGTCGGACAAACACAAGTCATAACCAATGTTAAAATCAAAGCCACAACCCCGGTTCAGTTTAGAACCACATTCAAAGCGGCGGCACAAGGTATAACGAGAGGAATTATTGAAAATATTTTTTCTAACTTTTCTTTCATTGGTTTCACGATATCTCTAAATAAATAGGTTTTCGGGATCGGTTTTTTGGAAACCGGTTTTCCCTAAACCAATTTTTAAGGAAACCGGGTTTCGTTTTTTTTTTTTTTTCGGATCGATCGATTTTCGATTTTATTAGCCTCTAATCATAGTGATAGTTAAGACTTAAGATTGTAGGGTCAATTTGTCACTTGATCTAACATGTATCCTTTTGATTAGTTTGTGGAACAAAGTATCTTTTTATGATAAAGGAGATAGGTGTTCGCTTTTGCCATGTAACTCTGCGCTACTTTCAACCAAAGCCTTTACATAAAGTTGCAAGTTAGAAACATGGTGAGAAAAAAAAAAAAAAAAAAAAACTAACTAACAATATGATGCAAAAGATATACAAAACTAAGAAAGAAACTACATGCTCTGTTGATATTTGCAATGATGATTTGAGCCCTTAGACTAACATTGGGGTTGAATCTGAGCAAGGTCGGGTTTTCATCCGGACGTTACTCCAAAGAAGGAAAACTTGTGTGAGGCGGTGCAGTTTCCTCGCGACACCGAGAGCCATACATCGTGCAGCGTGGACCCGGTTAAGACAACTGTTGATACAAAAGATGGGCGTTCGATTTGGAGCTCGGTTCTCGTACCAATTGAAATTCTTGCTTGAGACTGCGCACTAAGAGACAAGAAACACCGTTAGGCTTACCGTGGGATTGTCTCCCACGATTATCCTCCGGCGTGAGAGTAAGTAATCGGTTTAGGGTTTAAGGAGTTTAGGGTTATGAGATCGTACCTTCAACGAGGGGTATCATACCCTTTATATATGCACGGAATCCTTGTTGGTTCCGTGTTCCCCAACCTTCGGCGTATCCCGCCTAAGTCGGTTGGGAATCATTATCTTCATATTTTAGAAGATATCTATATCCATTCCGTAAATAGATTTGGGCTTGGGCTTTCATGAGCCCAAACCGTTATTGAAAGTGGCCCAGGTCGTACCGGGCTTTGTTAGTAATGGAGCGTGGTCGGGTTTATGACCCGACACCAGACTATACGTCATCATGTCCCCAGGTCTAGTATGCGCGATGCGTAGCTGCGGATGCTAGACTAATGACCGTAGTCCCAAAAACAAATAATATAAAAGCGTATCCAAGAAGCCATATACTTACCCGTAGGTACAATGTATCGAGACATCCATGTGAATAGTCAAAGCCTCGTTAATCGGGGGAAAGTTACTGCCCCGCTGTCACATCAAGGCATCTCGTCCACACAATGAAGCCTAGTGGGATCCACGTGTCACCAATCGTGTGGAAGGGGAGAAGTATATAACTTGGGGACTCATTTTCACCGCAATTCTCACAGTAAAAACACCTTCCGCCATTTCTAAAGCAAAGCAAGAGTCTTTATCCAAGAGCAACCAACCACAAAGGTAACCGCGCGTGCGTGATAACAGAAAAATATATCACCATGGTGAAACAGTTGTCTGACTTCACCTCCGACCTTAATTTGATCGAACTGATGGAATTTACCTATGATTATTTTATACCCCGGGACGTGCATCCAGTGGTCCCGGATGCACGTGCTACGATTGCGGATTTCCCCGAAGGGAAAGTGGGTGTATATACACGGTTATTCGAATTTGCGAATCAACGTGTGCCCCTATCACGCTTTCTGTGCGATGTGTTAAACTATTACACATTACACATATCGCACTACATTGTATTGGCGGCTAAAATTACCAATTTCGAGGTAATATGCCGTGCATTGGGATTAACCCTACCATCCACTTATTCGCGCTTTTTATCACACCACATGGGCGCATGGGTGGGTTTCCTTTCAAAAGCGGGTAGATTTGATGCTACACCGATAAGTTAGATGCGCTTAGGAATTGGAGGAATACTTCTTACGGGTAGATGATACATGTTTTCCTTGGAATTATGATTTTTATACCAAGGGGCCTTCTGAGAGGATGAGTACCCAGTGCAGGTCGTATAACGTCGAGGATGCGGGCGATAAATGCAAACCGCATCCCCATCGGTCGTATCTGAGGATTTTGGTGCACATGGGAATCAGCCGCAATTATTATGGCCCTGAAGATGAGATCCCTATATTCTTAGACGCCAATGGCCAGGGTGGGTACTTGTTCCTCTGTACTTCAATGTGTAAATATTGTAAGAACAATCTTCCGTACATGTTGCGCATAATATAACTTGTGTGTATATGCGTTTTGTCTTCTTGAGAGATGGATCATTTACGGTTATACACTAGCGAAGCCCAGCGGCCGTGAAGCGAGTCGACCGGCGAGGATGACGAGGAACCAATATTAGGCTGCGGCGGGGGCGGGTCATGGGCGGCGCGGGGATCGAGGACCAGTTCCTCCGTTGCGGTGGAGGCAACGCCTTTGCAAAGTCGTCCTAATCCTGAGGTGACTCCGGTGGTGGCGCAGTCATCTCTCATAGCTGTGGCGCAGCCTGAAGAGGAAGAAGAAGAAGTCGCGCTGAGTCGCAAAAGGACTCGACAAGATCATGGTGCAGGCCCGTCAAGGAAGAAGCGTCCTGTGATTCAAACTGTGGAGTTGTCCTCCACGGATGAAGCATCGTCGCACCCGTCCGCCGATGATGCGGAGCCCAAGTAAGTAAAACCATACATGTATATCCTCCTGTTTAGTTGGTGTATGTGCTATTTGTGATTTTAACATGGCGCTGGTGATCATTCGCAGGGTAGAGCAGGTCATAGAAACACCCCCCAAGGTGAGCCCAACGATCGGCGCGCATTCGCGGAGGCGAAAATCAGGCGATGCCGATCGCCCCCTGAATCAATTAGTTGAAGAATTGGTTCAAGTTTCCGCCCATCAAGCTTCGTTGATTGTGGTGAAAGATCAAGTATCCGGTGGGAGGACCAAAGCTCAAGAAGGACCAAACCATAGTTACATTGGGGCGGTGGCAAGTACCAAGCACAAGCTGGATAGCGCCTGCGAGGCTAGTGATCTCGGTGCTTATCTTGAAAACGGTCAGAGGACAAGATGGCGCTCATGTGTCAAATAAGTCGGGATCGCGGTGAGGTTGCGGTATAAGTCTGCGTGCATTGGGCCTTAAACATCTAGGCGGGGCAAAGAAAATATGTTTGCAGTTGGGGAACTTGGGACCCTTTGTAAGGTGGTCCTTGGAGGTGCGAGGAGGCCAAGCTGCGCAAGATGAGCATTGAGTACGACGAGGAATTGTATCCTCAGCTCATGACCACCATAGCAGAGCGCAGATGGCTCATAGGCCACGGTCTTCGCCTTGCTGCGCTTAGCACTCTGGAATCATCGGAGGTAGTTAATGCCTTTGGAGAAGTTGTGCAGTGCGCTCTTCAGCGTGGTAAATCAGAGGCGATTGAGGAACTTCACGAGGCCAAACTGCTGAAGTCACCCATTGATAAGGTACCTAATTATGACGCTGAGTCCTATGACCACTTGGTTGCTGCCATGCAGAAAATGAAGGACTTGGAGCTGCCCATGATTTCTGAGATGGAGCGCGATCAAGATTATCCCATAAATGTGATTATGGCGGGGTTGACCTTGGCGCGTCATCGTGCCGAGAGTGCTGAAGCGCAGCCAGACTATTACTTGAAACCGCATGAGTCTCAGCTCCAAGTTCCTGTTTTTGCGCGTCCCAGGGATAGTCAGAATCCCTTTGCTTTGGAGAAGGAAGTACCTCTGAAGGAGGTCTTGGAGGCGCATGCGACCCGTCTTGCGAAGAAAAAGGGGATCGCCGGTAAGGCCATTTTGTGTGGGGTCGGTGCGGCTCACTTGCCAAGGTCTGATGGAGTGCCTGTTAGTGTGGCTACCGTGTCGCGTCAGGGTGCGGATGTGTTTAGTGAGGTCAAAGATGTTGGGACCTCTTCCCTTAAGCGTTGTAGCAGTTGGTAGTAGATCTGTTGCAAAATACTTTATCTTTTGTAATAACTCGTAGTCATAAATGAAAGTATCTGTTGTTTTGCTGTGAACTTCGTGATGTATATATATCTGTTTGTCTTTATGTAAAAGATGTATTTGTGGCCGAAGGAACAAACATGTGCTTTGGTGCGGCTACAGGAAATCCATAATCATGTATGAAAAACCGTATTATACTTTCTAAATACTTTGTCATAATCGTGTATGTTATGATTCACAGCGTACTGTAAATGTCGCAATAAGGAAGCAAGTATCTTGGTTCCTAAGTTTGTTAAACGTGCACGTATGCATTGATGCGCAACCGTCGTGGGATGCGCAAATGGCTTATTCCAACGTCTTGAGAACAAGGTGTTTAACAAGGATACGTGATCCATTATTGATGGGTTTGCAACCCTCTTACTCAACAAGTCAGTTAGTAGGTCAACTTATCCTGTTACCATCGTGGGTTTACTTGTGGTGCATGCACGCCATCGTGGGCAAGAAATAAAAAATTGTTAACACATACAGTATATGGAGATAACAACTTTAAAATGTGTCGCGGAGTTAGCTAGAAACCGCGACGTTTTTATTAATACTTGCAAGTTTATCAAGTAACAAAGAAAAGCAGTAAATATGAAAAATAAAAGCGAGTACATGAATGTTTATTGAGCATTGAAAGTGCGGAGCGTCTGCGCTATCGTAGCAATCCTTATAGGTAGCACCTCTTGAGGTTCTTGATATTCCATGTCTTGTGGTGAATCACGACCATCCAAACCTCGTGGCCGATGCAGCGCTTTGTGCCCGTTGCTTGATAACCTCATAAGGTCCTTCCCACTTTGGTCCGAGCTTACTGTATCTTGTTGTGGCTCGCCTCATTGGTAGTGGTAGACAAAGTCGCAGTGCGAATGAAACACTGCGTACCTTGGCATCATAGTATCCTTTCATCTTTGACTTGACCTTGCCTCCCGTATGGCGCGCGTTCGCGTCTTTCTTCCATGGGTCCAAGTCGACCGTCTTTCGTCGTCGTTTGTAGTCACATTAATCTCGCAGCGGATAGTTGGCATGCCGATCTCGGTTGGTATAACGGCTTACATCCCATAGACAAGAGAAGGGGTATCCCATCTTGGATTTAAGCGAGGTGCGGTGCGCCCATAGTACATGTGAAAGTTCTTGACCCACCTTCCTTTGTGCTTGTCCAAGCGTGCTTTGATTCCTTCACCCGGACTTGATTTGCGCGCTCGACTAAACCATTGGTTTGTGGGTGTGTAACCGACGCAAAGTCTTTGGGTGATGTTTAGCTTTCGCACCAATCCTTGAAGGATTGTCGCGAGTGTTTCCGTTGTCGAGATGATTTCACCGGGTAATCCGAGCGGCATACAATGTTGTCCCGGACAAAGCGTTTCACACGGTTGCCGATAATTGTCGCCTTTGCTTTTGCCTCTATCCACTTGGTAAAGTAGTCTATAGCTACTATGAGAAACTTGAGACCGCTTCTTGCTATTGGGAAAGGACCGGCGATATCAATGCCCCATTTGTAGAATAGGCGGCGGCGTGATTGGTGTTAACTCATCTTTGTGGTTTCGCGCGATGCAGAGTGCGTGGACTTGGCAATCATTGCACTTCCTTATCAAATCCCGCGCATCTTTATGCATGGTTGGCGATAGTATCCCGATCGCATGGCGCGTGCTACAACGAGACCGTGGTCGGCGTGCATCTTGCATGAACCTTCATGGATTTCGCGACACGTGGTTAGCTTGTAGGGGCCGCCGCGGTGAGCCATGGTTGGAGGAAAGAGCGTCGATACGATATGTTGTCTCGCAATTGAATCTCTGCGGCGTGCGCCGTATTCTGCGAGCCACATGCATTCTTGGGGTAAGGTACCTTTGCTTAGGAATTCGCAATCGGTGTCATCCATGTAGGACCATCCTCCTCCATGATTGCGGAGACTTCCATCTCCGCTATTGACTTGCTTTTCGGTGTTTCCACCAGCACTTGCTTTGATAAGTGTGCGAAGCTTGTCGAGGCTATCTTGCTCGGTGCATACGCTGCGATTTTCTCCTCTAGGGACTTGCTTGATAGTAAATCATCAAAGCCTTTGATCGATGCCTTAGTCTTTTCAAGATCTTGGATCATATTTTCTTCTTTGTGCGTATTCACCCAACACATGGTTGGCCACTAGCGAGGAGTCCACATTTGCTTCCAAGTTACGTACACCCATTCGGTGCAATCGTAGTCCGTGATCGGGGCTTCATATTACGCCTCGTTGTTTGTCGAGGTAAATTCAAAGCGCATGCGTAAGTGAATTCCATTCCTACGGGTTTGTGAGAATAAGGCCGACTCTGAGCCATCCACGCATGAGGACCCATCGTAAACAAAATCCATGGATCTTGTAGTGCTTTTTCGCTTGGTGTAGGTATCTCGTCGATGTCGGCTTCTCGATGATGAAGTCCGCGAACTTGTCCCTTTATTGCGGTGCGTGGTGCAGTAAGAGATGTTATGTTCGCTAGCAACACACTCCATACGGAGTCGTCTGCGCGTCGGGTTTGGAGATGATCGCTTGATGGCTTGATGCGTGATTACCGCTATCGGGTGCGCTTGGAAGTATCGGTAGCAGGGCGGCAGCGGCAAACACTAATGCCAAGACCAATTTTTCCATGGCACTATAGTTCATCTCCGTCTTCTTGAGAGCTTTTGCGACAAAATAGATAGGGGTTTGCAGAGTCCCTATCTGTTAGTAACCTTCTGTTGGCCCCATGAGTTCTTGATAGATACATGATCGGCTCTTCCTGGTCGGGTGCCACGAGTGTTGGGGCGTTGCTAGGTCTTTGTTTGAGTGTGGTGAAAGCTTCTTCCGCCTCCGTTGTCCACGAAAGTCACCCTTTTATACACTTCTTGAGTGTTTTGAAAAAGCGATGACTTTTCTGGCGATTAGATAGGAACTGTTGAGACCGGCCGTTTTCCATTGAGGATTGGACCTCCTTGATGCGTGGTGAAGGAAGTTCTATTCTTGCCTTGGTCTTTTCGGACAAGGTTTTATGCCATCGGGTTCTATCAGTACCCTAAGAACATGCCTTGGTGGCGCGAAGGTGCATTTCTTAGGGTTTAGCTCATGTTGATCTCGTAGAGTCTTGAATGTCTCTCTATGTCGCGCACAAGTTCACTTTCGGTGTGACTTTTAATGACCAGTCATCCACGTAGACTTCTAGGTTGCGCCCACTTTTTTTCAAAGGCATTGTCTACCAACCACCGGTAGGTGGCACCGCATTCTTCAAGCCAAGCGGCATTTTGTGTAACAATTACGCCTTGGCTTGTGTGGAAAGCTGTCTTTTCCTCGTCTTCTGGGCCATTTGTATCGGTGATACCCTTTGTGCGTCAAGAAAGCACTTTAACGGTATCCACACAAGGACTCTACTTTCCAATCTATCTGCGGTAGCGGATAGCGATCCTGCGGGCATGCCTTATTGAGATCGGTGAAGTCTACACACATTCGCCGGTGCCATCGCTTTTTAACCATTCTTTGGATTAGAGAGCGGTCGTGGTAATAGACTTCACGCATGATTCGCGTTTACCAATTTACGTACCTCTGCCGGATTGCTGCGCCTCTGCGGAGCTTGACCACGCTTCTTACGGCGTATGGGTAAGTATCCTTGTCGGATTCGAGTTTATGCTCCGTGATCGGCGTGGTACTCGGTCGTGTGCAGGCTCCCATGCGAAAATATCCACGTTCTTTTGTAGGAGCGCGCACGTAGCTTTGCCGTTGTCCGACAATGATCCTCCAATGGTTATCTCTGGTCCGGATATTACGGGTGAATGCGACCTTAAAGTTTGGAATTTTGGTTGCGCCTTTGCTTGGGATTGGTTCCATTTCGCATATAGCGTGTTACATTCTCTGTTTAACACCGTGGCATTGTAAGAGTGACAATGCCCCTTCAATTGGGAATTTAAGCATCCGTCTTGTTGTTGATGGCACCGTAGCGCATGGGCGATATCCGGGTCTCCCAATAATGCCATTATATGATGAAGGGATTTGATCACCATGAAATCCATCCGGTTGTTGTAGAGTGCTCTATGTTGCCAACACCGACTAGCAATCGCGATTGGCCCATAGGCCATATCTTCTCACCGTGAAACCGGTGAGTGCGGTGTTGACAGTTTAGCGACTACGTATTTGGTCGTAGTCTTTTAAAGCAATGCTCATACATAATATTTGCGATGCCCCACCATCGATGTACATGCGGTGTATGTCGTGACCACCGCGCTAATTTCAATGGTGAGGGC
Source organism: Chrysanthemum lavandulifolium (assembly GCA_022545495.1). Taxonomy (NCBI): domain Eukaryota; kingdom Viridiplantae; phylum Streptophyta; class Magnoliopsida; order Asterales; family Asteraceae; genus Chrysanthemum; species Chrysanthemum lavandulifolium. Next base: position 4,194,890 of record CM040243.1, on the reverse strand, counting down.
TCACGATCTGCGTTGTCCATGATCAAAGTAGGAAAGAGATTTCACTTCTTGGGAAAACTCTTGGTGACCTTCGTCTCGGTGGTTCGTTGCCGCGTCGTATCATATAGATTGTGTCGGCCTTATCCTTGGGTGTCTCCTTCTTGCTTTCATTCTTTGCTTATCTCTTCCTCTTTAATGTTTTTAACTAAGTGGTCTAGCCTACCCCTTTGACCATCTTGTCGATGAGTTGGCGCATTTGGACACACTCATTAGTGGTGTGACCCTTTTGTGCATGGTAGTCACGGTATCCATTCCCGGTCGCTTATCTTACGGTGTGCGCATCTGCGGCGGTCTTGGGAAATTCGCTCCTTCCTGCTGAGTATTTCCTTTGGGGTTTTGATCGGGAGTATACTGTCATTATCCCTATCTCTCGCCGCTCCTCGGCTGCGATAGCTCGATTACGGTTATTACCTCGGTCATTGGATTGTCTCCGAGTTGTTCCTGTGACCGTGCTTGGAATGGTTCTTCTTGCTATCCGCCGCGGCGGCTTCTCCCTGGACAAAAGATCGAGGCGCTTCATGAGTTCATCGAAGGTTTCGGGGATCTTGTCGTTCAATCTCTTGATGAGTTACGGGTTGTTAATCCCATTCATGAAGCCCGAGATCTTTAGGACTTGAGGCGCTTTAACTGCATGCATTCATCTTTGAAGCGTTCCATGAATGCGCTCGTGGATTCTCCTTGGTTTTGTTTTACCTGGCGAGTTCGGCGGGGTTTTGCTACACTTTTGCGTTGAGTAAAATTTAGGCGGGCGCCTTTCAACTCTTCAAAACCATTCACGCTCGCCGTGGGAGTTTGTTGAACCGATTCCGCGCTTCCACCGGTGTGGAATTAAACATGTGGCACCAAACTGGTTGTGGCGATTTTCGATGGTCGTGGTGATTCAAAAATTTTAGGTGATCATCGGGATCACTGTCCCATCATAGGTTTTAACATTTGCGGGCATGCGCCTTTTCTTGTTCTCGGAGAAATCACTAATGCGTCGGTGAGCGCATCCACTTTCGGCGGCGCCATGGGAGACATGTCTTCCTCTTGGCTATCGCGTCGCCACGGATTTCAATGCCCGGTATCACTATCCTCGTTGTCCGAGGGTTGTCGGAAGATGAGTTTGCCTTCTTACGGCGTTTGCGCGGCCATCCTCGAATCGACTCATAGTCCGGATCGAAGGGCTTTCACTTGGGAATACTTTCGCCCCGGTCATCATGCACTCTCGGCTACCCGGTCTGGCGTAAACACCGGTGCGCGTTCTTCTCTATCACTATCACTCAAGTGTTGCGGTGAGATGTCTCATCACCTCAATTCTCCTCCCAATTACATTGAATCACGGGGTTTATGCCCGCTTCTTCTGCGCTTTTCATACGGTGGCGCGGTGGGGAAGTATCATACTCGAGTCGAAATTGAGTCGGGCTTTCGGGTTCCATACTGTTCTATTCTTCTCTTCCTCTTGCATGAGGTCGAGCCAATGCTCGTAGTTTTGGGATCGAAAGCTTACGGTGCTAATGCAGTGCGACTCCTCGAGGTGAGTGCGTTTGTTTCTCTTCTTTGCACTCTTATCCCGACCATGTGCCTCGGTACCTTTGTCGGTCGGTTTCTAGCACCGATTGGAAGGGAGTAGTAAAGGCGGGTTGTTCCCGAGTGCGCAATGGGTCTACTCCACTCGTGGTGGTTGTAGTGATTTGGGTTACTCCAGTGCGGTTCTACGGAGGAAAATCAAGTCTTGACTGATCCCTTATTTTTAGCGGTATTTGGTTGTCCCAGTGCAGCTTGGGGTTGATCCACTCTGTGATTTCTTCCCATAAGATCCGGCTGCGGTCGATTGCCGTGTTTTGTCATTCTAGTGTCGATTCTTAGTGTAGGGTCCCGGATGGCGCCACTTGTTGATACAAAGATGGGCGTTCTCGATTTGGAGCTCGGTTCTCGTACCAATTGAGAATTCTTGCTTGAGACACTGCGCACTAAGAGACAAGAAACACCGTTAGGCTTACCGTGGGATTGTCTCCACGATTATCCTCCGGTGTGAGTAAGTAATCGGTTTAGGGTTTAAGGAGTTTAGGGTTATGAGATCGTACCTTAAGCGAGGGTATCATTCCCTTTATATATGCACGGAATCCTTGTTGGTTCCGTGTTCCCCAACTTCGGCGTATCCGCCTAAGTCGGTTGGGAATGATTATCTTCATATTTTAGAAGATATCTATATCCATTCAGTAAATAGATTTGGGCTTGGGCTTTCATGAGCCCAAACCGTTATTGAAAGTGACCCGGTCGTGCGGGCTTTGTTAGTAATGGGCGTGGTCGGGTTTATGACCCGACACGGACTATCGTCATCAACAATCGATGTGGTGGTTAGGGCCCCTTGATTTGAGGGGTGGTAAAACCTAAGTTGGAAAAGTTACCTGTCAAAAAAAAAAGAAAGAAACTACAAGCTGATAATTTGTACAAAACCAAATGACATTGAGCCTTATCTGAGTTCGTATCCATAATGGTATTCTTCAACATCCATTATCCTCTTGATAAAAAAAAAATTAGTTGAAGTTATTGTTAATTGAAATGAGAAATATGGCCTTAAATATATCATCTTGATTCTTGAACACAAAATATGATGACAAGTGTTACAAAAGCATTTCGGTCACCACAAAAGGTTCGATGAAGCAATGGCTTACATTGAGGGACGGAACTAGAGGGTCCCATTGTGTCAAGGGACACTGATAAATTTTGCTCCGTAATGTTAATTTTTTTCTAAAAAACCTTGATTTTGTCTAAACGCACCCTGTCCCAAAAGCTTGTGTCTTTTTTTTTTTACCCGGCATCTTTTAGTCCTGGTTCCATCCCCGCCCACATTTTCACAAACCTACCGATTGTCACTGTTTGTGTAACACATCATATCATCTTCTGTTGAAATTTCACGGATCGTTTTGTTCGCTTAATTCAATTGTTTCGAGACGTGTAACTGTTTGGTGTGTCATTTTGTTATCGTCATCTGGATAAACCCCATGTCGAAGTGTCTTATTTTAACAAGTTTGTGCTAGCTTAAGGATGTGAATGCATTTTGTTTGGAATGTTTTTAGCTACTATAAAGAATGTTGACTTCAAAACGAATTGTTCTTTACAGAAGTAGACAAAGATTTACAATTGTAGTTTCCACTAAATAAATGGTACAGAATGTACACATATCATGTCAAAACATATGTTTTCAACTATGCATATCATAACACACACTTGTATATCTATTTCATTTCATTCAGAAAAGTGAACGAAATATGCTCTTGAGCATGTTTTGACAGGATAATTGAAAAGTCAATATTGCCCTTTTTAAAGCTTGTTTACATATGATAAAATTGTCATGTTATACTTGTTTACAAACTTTACATTGTCCTTGTTAGAGCTACCTAGTTTACATATGAAAGTTAATTCAAGTGTTTATATGCATTGCTTTGTATGGGAAAATTCCCGAATATATCTAGTTATCGTATTAACCACGCGATTTTCACACGTGGTAAGATAAAGAGAGAAAATTTTGTATTGGAGACGACAACAATACTCAATCCCGTATGAGTGAGGTATGTGAAGTGAAGTGCATACATAATATATCCCTGCTCTAAGGTAAACCTAGGAGTAGGGAGCTGAGAGTGCTTCTATGCATGCGTTATCTCTTAAACACGTGATAATAGAGCTTTATCGACTAACAAGTAACCTAACAATGAAAAGACAACGGTGCCCTTCGTCTCGTAAGAAAGGAATGTTGTGACATGACCCTTACATGATACAACATGAATGCTAATTAGAAATATTTTGAAAATTTTGCATGCAAAGACGCCTTTCCTCAAAACACTTGGAAACTTGACTAACTAAAATCACCCTTTCAAATAACACCTCGAAATGTCTTCTCACAACAACCTAAAAATCGGGTTATGTACCCGACATACTTTTCTTTTATTAAACCTTGAAGTTATGTATGTTTTTTTTTGTAAAATGAGGTAACTGACATGGAGTATTTATGTAGTATTTTGTATCACAAACAATCTTTAAATTTAACTCAAGAACCGCTTCTGAAATTGATAGGTAGCTAAAGGGATTATTTATGTTTTTGAGAAGTTCATTACATTGAATTGAATATAGTTGTGTTATGGGCTCATATTGGACATCCTGTTAGGCTGTGAGTAATGGGTCAACACTGAAAAGTATATGGTTCTCTATGAAATAACATTTCACCCACGCAATACCAAATACAAAACTTCAAAAAAGCAGAAACTTGTTCGTAGGTGGTTAATGCTGGGATGGTTGGGACGCTCTTTCTTGTTATAAAGGCCGAGAGTTCGAATCACACTAGCATTGCCTCCTTCTTTTTAATGTCTAACCAAGGTTTCTTTGCCAGCTAATTATCCAACCGCTACATATGCACATTTATATTTTGTTATAAACTCTCTTTTTTTAAAAAGATTTGTGTAACATTTATATTTTGTTTGTTTCTAAGATAATGCACGAGAGAACAAATCAATACACAAAAAAATTGTTATGTATGTTATGTTTCGAAGAGATCAATATGTCTTATAAAACATAATCAAAAGTTAGTTAAATTCGGTTAAAATCAGTCAGCGGGAAGGGTCACGACTCACGACTCTTGGCCCTTGACCCTGACCCTGCAAGGGGGCGTGGCTCCTTGACTCCCACACATGGTTCTGGTGGCATCAAACTAGCTAGAATGAGTGTTCACTTCACATCTCCTAACTTGACTATAAGCTAAACCAGACTAAGCCCTTGATCTCAAGTATGAATCACTGTACATGTAACCTTTAGAATATCGGTGGATCTCGACCTTGCGATTATGAGGTTGTTTGGTCAAACATGCTTCGCTAAAACGCCTAGCCATAATTGGGACCAACTATACATATGATCGTTTGCTTTACTTGCACTCATAATAATGTCTTGTGAGCGATGAACAAGGAGTTGATATTATTGTCTTGTATCGTTTTGAAACTTCTATATATGTTTGTAAATGATAGTGTTACACAATATGATCATGTATTTCCTTTCAACTCGGATGCCTATTAAAATCTTTAGTAATCATGACATTAGCAAGGCATGCGATAAGAAATGACTGAAAACTTACTTAATGAGCATAAACGAAACCGGGACCAAGAAATGAATATAGAGGAAGTATGGCGGTGTTGAGAAAAGCAGACTATAGTATTTAAGTCCATTTCATTTTCGTCGACGAAAACTGAAACTTTGTGGGATCCATTTATATGGTTGGTATGAGGAGAAACGGAGATGTGACTGCAGAAATGAATGTAAAAAATGTAGGGAAGCTAGAAATCTTCATGACAATGTGATATTTCAGTACTGTCATATATAACGCCAAATATCATGGCATGAACATCTAACCTTACATAAAATGCTATTTAAATGTACTAGTCAACACTACATAAATCGACCCGAAACATATTTTTTAACTGAACATATTAAGAATGTGCAAGTTACCAATGGATAACGACCGAAACTTTTCTCTCAAGGGCAGGCTACAACACGAAGAAACTCATGGCAAGATGGTACTTACAGTACAACTCGCCCAATCCCACTGTGCAAGAACTTCACATATATGCTTCAAGCCAATGATCGCTTCTACTACTTCCCGTCACTAGGCCTTCAAAAGGCACTTGGAGGCTATGGGGTATTAAAATCTATAGCCGTCCTCGTATTCCATTCCTTTCCCTTTCTTCTTTGGAGATCACAGTTACTTGCGGCTATTCCTTCTTTGTTGTTGGGTAAGCAAAACTCGTTTTCATGTCTTTGATTGGTTATCTAGAACAGTTGAACCTTTTACTAAAAATGGTTCTTTATGCGAACGAGGATGGATGGTGGGCAATGGACATGGCGAGTAGGTCTCGCTACAATTTGAGGACACGGTTGCTCGTAATCTTGTTCGGTACAATTTGAGCTTTTAAATAAAATAGCGAGCAATGCATTTGATTTACGACACTAAAAATATTCGATAATGTTGTGACGAGGTGTACCCGAAGGCATGGACGCAATATATATTGCATTGGACAATGTGGGCATGTGGAACATACGGTCGCATGATTGGGTGAGGCGAGACTTGGGCACAGTTTATCTCCGTGTGTATTCACGGCTCATTCGTGGAGGATGTGTTGCCAATCCCAAGAACGCACTACTTTGTGGCAAAGGCGGAGGAAGGCACACGAGGCCATTCTAAGTCTAGATAGCGATCGATTACATATAACCACGAATGTCACAAGAGGGTGGTGAGTGGGATCTCGTTAGAACTACTTGTTCAGCTTTTATACTTTATCTGGCGGTTTAATTTTCTTTGATATTTGGTGCAACATAACTTGTTGTAGATTTGAACCTTAGTCATTGATTTGTTCAAGTTACTTCAATATTGGAATGTTAGCATAGATGGTCGAACCGGGTGAGCTTGGTGTTTCATTTGAACACCATATCCATGGGTTTGAGATGATCGCTACAAAGCTTTATTGAAACGACGGCTTATCTTTATTCTTTTATTGCGTTATTAGTTTGTCTACTATGTTTTAAACGCGATAGTTTGGTTATATATCTGAGTTGGTATCTATAATGGTATTCAAAATCCATTGTTCTGTTGATTAAAAAAAATGCCAAAAATCGTATCTAGTTTGGTTATACATGTACCGTATTGGATTTAAAGAGTCTCAAGATCACGAAATTGATCTTAAGAAGAGAATGTACGTCCAAGAAAAATTCATCCTATGGCTCATGTCACTTAATAATAACGTACTTGGCATCGATTATCAAAGTAGCTTCCATTCCTTAAAAAACAAATGAACACATAAATGGTATGGATTGAAATACCAAATATGCACAAGACAATATTTAGGAACCTTAATTATTAAATTGTTTTGACAAAACCCATTTTAGCCTTATATCCCACATAGGCTGAATAATAAACATGTTTCTTGGTTATATAGTGCATTGTATAGCAACCATATGTGTTAAAGGACACGAGTATGTTTTGGGATTGATAGTATCCATTGAGTTCAATAACCGAACTCATCGGAAATAATAACCCCAAAATTTACTTAACTTCTATAACTTTTTATTTATACTTGTTGTTTGTGTTGAATTTTGGGGTAATAATCTGTGGCAAACATGTCACTCTATCAATTTCTAATGGCTTTCAAGTTATGTTCTTTGCAGGCTTAATACAAGGGTTAAACATGGACAAAGCATTTGTGGTTTAAAGTTCCAAGATTATCATTTCTGCTGAAGCCTTCTCTGTTTCTGCTGAAGAGCATTTTATATAGCCGTTAGAGGGGTCTTAATGTAACTTAATCCTCTATTTAATAAGTCCCTTATTCTAGGGTTAAAAACACTGAGTGTGCGGTCTTTTGTATCACTCTCTTCTCTTCTCTTAGATCATTTCATGATCTTGTCTTGTCTTTACATTCATATGATTATTGTCTCATTGACATTAATCTAATCTTGTAACATTTGGATACTATTAATCTAAGGCGACTATTGCAACTTAGATCCGAATAAAGTTTACATTGTTTATCTAGTGTTGCCTATACTTTCGTACATGGTATCGAGCTTGTGCTCATTGATTTTCTTTAGCAACAAAGGTGTGGTTTGGGGTTACCGCTATTGGCGTAATCCTTGGTTATCTTCTGTTTCATAATTACCTAGACTAAGTGAATCTAGGGTGAGTGTGATTGTTCTTCATGCATATTTCTCGTAAGTCTAAATCTTATCTTCTCTTTAAACATCAGATACTTAAGTCTCGTGGGTGCAAACGGGTAGACTAACATCTTGATCTGCCACCTTTGAGTGGTACGAATACCTGCTCTGGTTTACCCTAGTCCACAGGCTTGGTGCTTGTTGTTCCTTATTACAAAGTCTTATCTTCTTGTCTATTTATTCTTATTATTATCTCTGTCTGTTATTCTTTGTCTGATTATTCTTATTATTCTTATTGTTTGTCTGCAATATTATTTCTGTCTGTAATTCTTGGTCTGTGTTATTATATCTGTCTCCTATTTGTCTATTTGTCCTGTTATTCTTTCTCTGTATTATGGGTGCTGGTGATGACTTATATTTACACCCTAACAATAGAGGACCAAACATGAATCTTAAATGCACTAACTGCAAAAAATCTGGTCACACTATTGATAGATGTTATGATCTTGTTGGTTATCCTGATGGATATGGCAAAAGGAACTTTAATACTAAACCTGTCAGCAGAAACATTGTTTCCACTGAAGTTAATTATGTCACTGATAAAATTGCTAGCAACTCTCATGTCTCTTTGTCTAAAAAGCAGATCTCCGCACTTATGAGTCTTCTTAATGAGTCTTTCTTTAATGGCGATATCAAGTTTAACCTAAACTTCAACAAATTTTTAACAACAACACAAAACCTTATCACGGAAACATCGGCCTTGGTTGGATTGTTGACTCGGTGCAAATCGACACATATTGTTTCGCCAATTTTTAATTAATGTTGTTGACATTTCAAATCTTGGTCTAAGCTGTTGGACATCCCAATGGTACTCAGGCCTTAATTACTAAAATTGGTGATTTAAAGGTCAATAATGACCTAACTCTTTTGATGTTACGGTTGTTCCCGAGTACAATGTCGGTCTTCATGTCATTCATAAGATTGCTAGAGACAATAAAATGTTTGTTGGGTTTAATGATTCTAATTGCTATATCTGATTTACATAAAAGGATTGTGGGATTGGTAAACAATGCAATGGGCTATATATGTTTAATATTGATTCCACATGTAAGATTGCTTCTAATAAGCTGTATTTGTTTGTCACGTCTCTAGAAATCTCGGCATCAAAGACTTGGTCATCCTACGATCAAGTCCTACATATTCTTAAATCCACTCTTAAACTTGATAATTCATCCGAATCGATCATCTTTGTGATACTTGCAATAAAACCAAACAAACCAGGGAACCATTCCCTCTAAGTGAACATATATCTACTAAAATTGGTCAACTTGTTCATCTTGATGTATGGGGACCTTACAAGGTCACTAGCAGAGAAGGATACAAATATTTTTTAACCATTGTTGATGATTATTCTAGGGCTGTCTGGGTGTATATGCTTAAAGGGAAGGATGATGTCTATGTTTCCATTGTTAATTTCACACATATGCTATCTAATCAATTTGAACACAATGTTAAGATATTCGGAAGTGATAATGGGACAGAATTTGTCAATAACAAGCTTCAACTCTTTTTTCACGAAAAAGGAATTTTACATCAAACCTCTTGTGTCTATACTCCTCAACAAAATGGTATTGCAGAAAGGAAACATAGGCATCTCCTTATTGTGGCTAGATCCCTCATGTTTCGGAATTACCTCTATATCTTTGGTCCGAATGTGTTCTAAGTCTTTGTTTATATCATAAGCAGTTACCATCTTCAATGTTGTCTGGCAAGTCTCCCTTCTTCCGAGTATATGGGCATGACCCTTCACTCTCTCTTCTTAGAGTCTTTGGCTGCTTATGCTATGCCACCATTCTCAACAATTCTGATAAACTTGGTAGTAGATCTGAAAAAAGTGTTTTTATTGGGTATTCAAATGAAAAAAAAGGTTATAAACTTTTAAGCTTAGAAACAAAAAATATCTTTTACTCCAGAGATGTCAAATTTTATGAAACTGTTTTTCCCTTCAAAATGAAAAATACTGTGTCAAAACCTTTTGTTGAAACTTATGTGCCTAAAGATTTAAATCATAAAAATTTCTTTGATTCCCGTGATGATAGCACGGTTTGAGTCATCCTACTAGGGATGATGAACCCGTTGCAACTTCCATAGATGAAAATACACACTCGAGGTCACTATATCACATGAATCACATCCTGCGATTCACCTTCCGATTCTGGCGATACATCTTCCGATTCAACTCAAAATTGCATTTCAAGAAGAAGGCTTGCCGTACCACTCTTGCTAGAAGGTCAACTAGAGTTTCTAAGTTGCCCGATAATCTAAATGACTTTATTGTTGAAGGAAAAGTCAAATATGGTGTTGAAAAAGTTGTTAATTACTCTAATCTTAACAAAGATAATTCTTGCTTTGCTTCTAGTCTTAATAAAGTATTGAACCTACATTACGAAGAAGCTATCCTTGATAGTAATTGGGTAGATGCTATGAATTAAATTGAAGCCTTAAATGAAAACCATGCTTGGGATATAACCGATCTACCTCTAATAGAACTCCTATTGGTTACAAATGGATTTTAAAATCAAATATAAAGCTAATGGTGAAGTTGATAGATACAAGGCTAGATTAGTTGTTAAAGGCTACAACCAAAGGAAGGAATAGACTATGATGAAACCTTTTCTCCTGTTGTAAAATGTCATCGTTAGATGTCTTATTGCCTTAGTGTAAAAACAAATGGCCTCTTTTCAACTTGATGTTAACAATGCTTTCTTGTATGGAGATCTTGATGAGGATATCTATATGACCATTCCCAAAGGGTTACGTAATGAGAACAATAAAAATAAAGTTTGTAAACTTGTTAAGTCTCTATATGGTCTAAAACAAGCTCCCGGAAAATGGAATGAAAAACTTGTCGGTGTTTTAAAGGAGAATAACTTTGTCCAATCATTAATGATCACTCTTTGTTCACCAAAAGAGAATGACAAGTTTATTGCTCTTCTTGTTTATGTGGATGATATTGTTCTTCTTGAAGCGTATTGATGAGATAAACCTATTCAAAGAGTTTCTAAAATCAAAATTTCATATCAAAGACTTGGGAAACCTAAAATACTTTCTTGGCATTGAGGTTTTAAAATTGGGAATGACATCTGTCTCTCCCAAAGAAAATACTTGTCTTGAACTCCTCAAAGAATTTGGTCTTCTTGGTGCAAACTGTGTCCACTCCTATGGAACCCAACTCGTGCTTCCATACATTCCCACTCTTGATGATCCCTTACTTGTCAACATCATCGGTTATCGGGTTACTTGGGAAACTTATCTATCTCACCCATACAAGACCGACATCTCATACTCGGTTCATTGTGCAGCACAATATATGCATTCTCCTTGAAATCTCATCCGGAATGTGCCCTCAATGTTCGAGGTATCTAAAAGAGCTCTGGAAAAGGTCTAAGGTACAATTTTAACAACTCGAAAATTATCTTGAAGGATATAGTGATCTTGATTGGGCCAAATGCAAGAAAACCGGAAAATCATCACGAGTTATTGTGTTTTCTTTAATGACTGCTTAATCTCATGGAAAAGTAAAAACAAAACACTCTTTCAAAATCTTCCACGTAAGCGAGTATAGATCTATGTCTCTGCTGCTGTGAAATCATTTGGATTCAAAAATCCTAAAGGATCTAAAAGTTGACATCAATCTTCCTGTCAATCTATTTTGTGATAACAAATCGCTTTACAACTTCTTTGTCAACCCGCTTTTCATGAAAGATCAAAACATTTTGAAATTGATGTTCACTTCATCGGGAAAAAATTGCTAGAGGTGTTATAAATGCTAAAAGATTAACTCTTCAAACCAAACTGGCGACATACTTACAAAGAACCTCCACGTCTATCGGCATAAATTTTGTGTGAAAAATTGATATTGTTTGATATGTTTGCCCATCGTTAAGGGGAATGTTGAATTTTGGGTAATAATCTGTGGCAAACATGTCACTCTATCAATTCTAATGGCTTTCAAGTTATGTTCTTTGCGAGGCTTAGTACAGGGGTTAAACATGGACAAAGCATTTGTGGTTTAAAGTTTCAAGATTATCATTTCTGCTGAAGCCTTCTCTGTTTCTGCTGAAGAGCATTTTATATAGCCGTTAGAGGGGTCTTAATGTAACTTAATCCTCTATTTAATAAGTCCCTTATTCTAGGGTTAAAAACACTTGAGTGTGCAGTCTTTTGTATCACTCTCTTCTCTTCTCTTAGATCATTTCACTGATCTTGTCTTGTCTTTACATTCATATGATTATTGTCTCATTGACATTAATCTAATCTTGTAACATTTGGATACTATTAATCTAAGCTGACTATTGCGACTTAGATCCGAATAAAGTTCATTGTTTATCTAGTGTTGCCTATACTTTCGTACAGTTTGTTTCTTAACGAATACTTTTATGTGTTAAAGGACACGAGTATGTTTTGGGATTGATAGTATGAGTTCAATAACCCAACTCATCGGAAATAACAACCCCAAAATTTACTTAACTTCTATAACTTTTTATTTATACTTGTAGTTTGTTTCTTAACGAATACTCCGAACTTTTATGTGTTAAAGGACACGAGTATGTTTTGGGATTGATAGTATCCATTGAGTTCAATAACCCAACTCATCGGAAATAACAACCCCAAAATTTACTTAACTTCTATAACTTTTTATTTATACTTGTTGTTTGTTTCTTAACGAATACTCCGAACTTTTATTTGCATACATTAGGGTGAGCATGGTGCTTTTATTTGCATACATGTTTTGGGATTGATAGTATCAATTGAGTTCAATAACCCAACTCATCGGAAATAACAACCCCAAAATTTACTTAACTTCTATAACTTTTTATTTATACTTGTTGTTTGTTTCTTAACGAATACTCCGAACTTTTATTTGCATACATTAGGGTGAGCATGGTGCTTTTATTTGCATACATTAGGGTGAGCATGGTGCGGCTTCTTGCGCTTTTTTGTAAAACCAACTTGCATCTGCAATGCGTTTAAAAAAATAAGAATCCACATCCAGCGCAATTTTATGGTATTTGCGATTTTTTTTTTTTTTTCAAATTTTAATTTTTGGTATATATTTATTATAGAATACATATATCATAAGCTTATATGATGGGTTGAAACACATATACAAAATGTTCTGTATTAATATGAATTTATAGATCTATACAATAATAAAAGTCGAATTAGATGTAAATTTTTATAAACTTTGATAATAAATTGAAAGAAAAATAAAGTTATATTACCAAAAAAAAACTCAAACAATAATCAATCATTAGTATGTGTTTGAAATAATTAATTATAAAAGTATAGATATAAACATTTAATCATAAAAAAATTATAAATTTAGTGGGTTATTTAAAAAAAGTATATATATAATTGAATATGACGGAGTGATGCGGTGCGGTTATTTTAGTGCGATTTTTCGATGAAAACCTAACCCGAACCACAAAACGCGATTTTTATATTTTCAAAAACCACGCCGTCGGTTTTTTTTATGGATTGGTTTTTGCGGTCTGGATTTTGCGGTTTATGGTGTCGTGCGGTTCCTGCTCACCCCTATCATACACAAAGATTAGAGTCTACAGTTTTTGTTTATATTACTAAAAAGTAGATGATCTAATGACATAATATAACGATTTTGCTATAAGTTAAAAAGAAATATTGGAAAAATAATGTTAAAACACATTTAGTAATTAAACTTACTTAAGGGTTAAGTCACATGGTTTAAATAATAATTTGTCACTTATGTGACATATCCTGGACCGGGCTTTTTAGGCTTGAACTTTAAAAAAAGGTAAAAGAACATGGTTATATGTTTTGCTGGGCTTTATGCATCTATACATCATGTGATAGTTAAGACTCAAGACCGTAAGGTCTATTTTTTTAACGAACATTGGTTGTTAGTGGTTCGGTGTTGATGATATTTGGGCGATCGCGATCCTGAACTCCGCCTGTATTTCCTCCTATTCCGCCTAAAGGGGTAAAAGACCGTAAGGTCTATTTGTCACTTGATCTAGCAAACAAGAGTATCTTTTTATGATTAAGGCGATAGGTGGTTGCTTTTGAGATGTAACAGCCTTCGCTACTTTCAACCAAAGCCTTTACGTAAAACTTGCAAGTCAGAAACATGAGTTCGAAAAGTAAAAAGAGCATATACAATTACATTTAATACTATAATGCAAAAGATATACAGAACTAAGAAAGAAACTACATACTCATAAGTGAAATGAAACCAAATGACATTGAGCCTTATAAAACATCATCGGCGTTTGACCAAATGACATTGAGCCTTATCTGAGTCCGTATCTATAATGGTATTCAATATCCATAATCTGTTGATAAAAAAAAATACAAAAAATGGTTTCTATGACATCATTTGCCAAAACTATGGGTTTGAAGACTGGGCCCATTAATGGGCTGAAGTTATTGTTTATTGAAATGAGGAACATGGGATTAAAAATAGCATCTTGAACACAACGTATGATGATAAGTAGTTTTATGGGTTTAAAGTTTGCGGATGATTTTATATGGGCTCATCTGTTTCAAACATGCACATTGAGATCACATAATATTATGGGCTCATCTGTTTCTGTCATTGTATAGGTTTGGTAGCCTAACTTGTGCTTGGATGAGTAAACAAACTATATATAGCTCTTTTAAAGCTTGTCGTGTGCCTCGAATCAGAGGTGCACAAATTAATTGGTTTTTTAACTGGTAAAAAAAGTGAGACCGGTCTTTTCAAAAACCAGTTTTAGTATAACCGAACTCGCGGTTTAAATCGGTTTTGCATATTTAGATGTCAACCGGTTTGAGAGCCGGTTTCATCTCAAACCGTTTAAACCGAACCGGTTCAGGGTCATGGAACCGATTTTTCATATCCAAAACCGTTTAAGTCACTCAAACCGAAACCGGTTTGAAAAACCGGTTCGGTTGTGAATTTTAACCGATTGGTGCAGTTCTATCCGGAAGCTTGGACTTGCAAAACTCTTTGATAAGTCGAGTCGTAAGATCCCAAAAGCTAGTATCACTTGTTTAAAACCGAGGTTAATGAAATTTTTATAGGCTTAATTAGATATGTCAATTAAATTACACACTGAAATTTCATTGTTGGGTCAAAATAACTTATAAGGAACATTGAAATATCAATGTTCTTTTACTTGTATAATTGAACAAAAACCAAAACTCTAGTGGAAGAAATATTGAGATGGATTTGATCATATACCATTACAAACAGTTTATGTTCAATTCTTCCGATAATAATTCGATCAAAAGAATGTAACTGATATAATCTTTACAAGAATGAGCAACCATTGGTGAAGATCCACGGAGCATGACCTGGAGGATCACTCATAACTGATATAGTCGTGTTGTTTTGTACAATTCCTCCACTCCAAATGGAACGAGATTCACCTCCCGGTTTATACTTGTAGAATATAGGATTCAAAGAGTCTCAATATCACTTGGACCTCAGCAGGCTGCCGCCTGGACCTCTACAGGGCGCCGCCCGGACCCCGTCCCTTGGGGCCGCCTAAGATCATAATAAATTCAAGTAGGTGTGCCTCCGCACCTCCAAACCTAAATGATGTATTATTATGATGAAATTGGTCAAAACAAGTTAATCAAATTACACTAAAATATCCAACATTCACCTCCCGGTTTATACTTGTAGAATATAGGATTCAAAGAGTCTCAATATCACGAAAATAACAGAATGCCAAACTAGGTTTTCATGTCCAACAAAAATTAGTACTTCATACAGTCATTTAATCGCGTCTGTTACTTAATAATAACATACTTGGTATCAATCATCCAAGTAGCTTCCATTCTTCAAAAGATAAGCTAAAACAATGAAGCGTTCAAAAAATATTTAGCGCTAAAATATGTCATAGTAAAGTGTTGATGGTTTGAAGTTTTATCTTAACTTAGGGTTCACATAGCGGTTAGCAACCTTCAAATTGGAGATGAGTTGAGAGGACCCTTTTTGTCATCAGATCTGATGGTTTGAAGTAAAGAGCTATTGCTTTGTCTAATACTTTTTTCTGTTTTAATATTTTTTATTTTGTGGGTCTTGTTCATACAATGCGAAAACATTTTTCTGTTTTAATATTTTTCATTTTGTGGGTCTTGTTCATACAATGCGATAAGAAACGAATACTTACTTAATGAGCATAAACGAAACCGGGACCAAGAAATGAATATAGAGGAAACATGGCTAGTGTTGAGAAAACAGACTATAGTATTTAAGTCCCTTGCATTTTCGTCGACGAAAACTTAAATTTTGTGGGGTCTGTTTGATATGGTTGGTTTGACGAGAAACGCAGATGTAAACTGCAGAAATGAGTGTAAAAATGTCGGGAAACTATATAATAAATCTTCGTGACATTGTGAAGTTTTAGTACTGTCATATATAACGGTAGATATCATGGCATGAACATCTCACCTTACATAAAATGCTATTTAAATGTAGGATTGTCTACTTCTATTAACTTTAGGATCCAGAACACCTACAACTCACTCGATGTCCATGTGGGACAGTCACTTTCAGTCTTGGTCACCACGAACCAGGCCGTGAGAAATTACTATGTTGTTGTGTCTTCACGGTTCACACGTCGTGTCCTAATGACCACTGCCGTCCTTCACTACCACAACTCAAAGATCGGTGTCTCAGGTACTCCCCTGGTGGTCCTACCACCCAGATTGCTTGGTCCGTCATGCAAGCCCGAACCTTTAGGTAATTTCTCTCCCGAGATCATATGCATTGTCGAGTTTTGCTATGCATAAAAATCTGAGCTTTTGTGGTTCTTGAATCAGATGGAATCTAAGTATCTAACTGCCAGTGGACCCAGACCGAACCCACAAGGCTCATATCATTATGGGATGATCAAGCCTAGCCGTACCATTATGCTATCAAATTCAGCTCCTTGGATTAACGGGAAGCAAAGATATGCAGTCAATGGTGTGTCGTTTGTTGTTGGAGACACTCCTTTGAAGCTAGCTGATTACTTCAAGATTGGTGGAGTCTATAACCTTGGAAGCATTCCCGACAGCACAACATCCAGCAATGGAAATGCATATCTTTCGACATCTGTTATGCACACTGATTTCCGGTCTTTTGCTGAGATCGTGTTCCAAAACTGGGAGGACACCGTTCAATCCGGGCATATCGATGGCTATTCCTTCTTTGTTGTCGGGTAAGCAAAAACTCGTTTGTCATGTCTTTGATTGGTTATCTAGAATAGTTGAATCTTTTTACTAAAAAATGGTTCTTTGTACGGAACAGGATGGATGGTGGCCAATGGACACAAGCGAGTAGGTCTCGTTACAATTTGAGGGACACGGTTGCTTGTAGTACTGTTCAGGTACAACTTGAGCTTTTGAATATATAAGCAACCAATGCATTTGATTTACACGACACTAAAAATGTTCTGATAATGTTGTGACAGGTGTACCCGAAGGCATGGACTGCAATATATATTGCATTGGACAATACGGTCGCAAGATTGGGTGAGGCAGTACTTGGGGCAACAGTTTTATCTCCGTGTGTATTCACCGGCTCATTCGTGGAGGGATGAGTTGCCAATCCCCAAAAACGCACTACTTTGTGGCAGAGCTAGAGGGAGGCACACGAGGCCATTCTAAGTCTAGATAGTGTTCAGTTACGTATAACCACGAATGTCACAAGAGGGTGGTGAGTGGGATCTCGTTAGGAACTACTTGTTCCAGTTTTATAGTTTTATACCGGCAGTTTAATTTTCTTTGATATTGGCTGCAACATAACTTGTTGTAGATTTGAACCTTAGTCATTGATTTTTTCAAGTTACTTTAATATTGGAATGTTATCATAGATGGTCGAACTCGGGTGAGTTTGGTGTTTTCATTTGAACACCAAACCCGCGGGTTTGAGATGATCGCTACAAATCTTTATTGAAACGACGGCTTATCTTTATTCTTTTATCGCGCTATTATTTTGTCTACTATGTTTTAAACGCGATAGTTTGGTTATATATTGGGCAAAATGCACAAAAAGGTACCCAACTTACTTTCAATATCTAATTGAGGTATCCAACTTTATTTTTAACAATTTAAGGTACTAAAGTATCAAAGTTGATTAAAATTGTACAAGTAATAGGTTTCCCACAAAATTAGTAGATTACTTCAACTATGTCATATTCATTATTTTGTACATACTCTCACGTATGCAATTATTTGATTATTCCTTTTCAATTATATTTTTTGATTAGTAGTTGCTATATACTTTTCCATCAACATGTCTTACTAAATTTACCCATCAAAAAATATTACTAGCTAGTTTACTAATTTTAACATTGGATTTCAAAGTATTACTATTCAACTTAGGGGTGTTGATCGGTTCGGTTTTCGGGTTGTTCGGTTAGTTCGGTTCGGTTAATTCGGTTAAAATATTTTTTTAGGTCAATCCGAGAACCGAACCGAACTAAATTCAAATTCGGTTTTCGGTTCGGTTCGGTTGAGTTCTAATTCGGTTCGGTTTTCGGGTTGACCCGAATAACCCGAATTTCATTATTCTTTTTTTAAAAAATTAACAATTAGATAGATATTTAGCAAAAAAAATATATTTCAAGCATAAAAAGTATTTTATTATATTATGATAACCTTTTAATAGTATTTATTTATATATAAATATACTTAAAATATATAAATATATATATAAATATATAAAAATATATATATTTATATGAATTCGGTTTTCGGTTCGGTTTTGGTTCAAACTGCAAACCCATACCAAACCGAGAACCAATTAGTAATTCGGTTTGGTTGATTTAGCAAATTCGGTTCGGTTATTAGTTCGGTTCGGTTATTTTCGGTTTGGTTCGGTTTCGGTTTTCGGTTTATTCGGTCTTTTCGGTTTTTTTCGCTCACCCCTAATTCAACTTAGTAACCAAAATACGTGGATATCAACAATACCACAGCCAACACAAGGTCAAATATAGCATGAAAAGTATAGTCTTACCATTAACAATAAAATAGTGGTTTCACATATGATGCCAGTGACATGGGCTTACTACAAAATAAAGATGCCATGTAAAATCCAAAAAAGATCAAGTTACAAAAAAGACTAAACAATTCATACTTTTGGTACTAAACCACATATGATTTTTCAACAGATGAACCTTCTCTATTTCTTGCAGCAGCTTTGGATGCAACTTGTTCATTTTCAACTTGCATTTCAGCGCAGCTTGAAAGGCACTTTCATTCATTTCACCCTTCAATACAGTAGTAGACTGAACTTGTACATCGATCAATGGTTCTTCATCAAATAACATGAATTGATCTACCTACAAAAGTACATATTTGATTTCAGTTACATGGTGTAAAAAAAAAGATTTTTATTAACATTTAAACTAACCCCTCTTCCATCGCGACCACCCCTCCCATTTCGACCACCTCTTGCACCCCCTCTTGTACTTTGAGATCTTGCATTAATAGGGTTATCAACCAATGGTCTGCCTTTTTTGACTGGGACCTTAGTTGGTGGATCTGCTTCTGGGAACTTACAACCTGAGCTATTATGACCTTTTCTATAACATTTTTGACATGTCATGGTTCTTGAAGGCCTAATCATATGTTTTTGAAGCTCAAATTTATCTTTTCTCCTATTCACAGTTGGTCTACCTGGCATTCTCTTTTCTTTTGGTGGTAAACATGGCCCAAACCTATTTATCTTTGGCCACATATCAATGCCACCTACTGGTGCAATATTAAAGTTGTATATTGCTTTGTAGGTGTCTACTTTAGCTAACCATGACAAGTTAAATTACCTTTGTGTTCATCAAAACATCTTCAATTTTTGTTCTTTTTGCCTCCTTTGTTGGAATAGAATAGATTAAGGTTTTATATTGGTTTGTATTTGGGGATTTGAAGAAAGGGATTTAAGAATACCAAGTAAAAACATGGCAAAAGAAAAATGTGATAACTTGGAACCTCAAGTGAAGGTAATTTTTTCCCAAATTTGAACAATACTTTAAAAGGTGATAGTTTGGCTACAATTTTTGTAGCCAATTAGCTACAATTTCATAAAAAAATACACTAGCAATGAATCAGGACTCACAGAAAAGAATCAGGACCCACAAAAAAGAATCATAGACTCATTTATAGCACAATATTGTAGCTAATTGGCTACAATAAATTGTAGCTAATATTTTCCCTACTTTAAATTGTTAAAAATAAAGTTGGATACCTCCATATTAAAGATTGAAAGTAAGTTGGGTACCTTTTTGTGCATTTTACCCTTATATATTTGAGTTCGTATCTATAATGGTATTCAAAATCCATTATTTTGTTGATAAAATGAAAAATGCAAAATGATATCTATCACATGTTACCATTTGCCAAAATCGTATCTAGTTTCGTTACACATGTACCATATAGGATTTAAAGAATCTAAATATCACGAAATTGACCTTAAAAGAGAATGTATGTCCAAGAAAAATTCATCCTATGGGAGTCATGTCACTCAATAATATGCATCGATCATCCAAGTAGCTTCCATTCCTTAAAAAATAACTGAACACATAAATGGTATGGATTGAAATACCAAATATGATCAAGTATGGTTGGATCAGTTGGAAAACCTGCTTTCTCAACCGAGAGGTCGGAGGATTCGATCTCACTCCCTACAAAGGTGGAGGTCCTTTCTACCTTTGGTAGGCCCAAGAACCTCTACCTTAGATAGGGTAAAATTTGTCTCACATCTTAACCTCCTCAAACACCTGGAAGCGGTGTTGGGTACCATAACCCGTGAAAGACGGCGTTGGAAGTTACTTTACTTTACTTTATTGAAATACAATATATGCACAAGACAAAATTTAGGAACCTTATTCAAATGTTTTGAAAAAATCCATTTTAACCTTAACATCCCACATAGGTTGAATAATAAACATGTTTCTTGGTTATATAGTGTAATGTATAACAACCATTTGTGTTAAGGACACCAGCATGTTTTGGGATTGATAGTTCACTCATGTTTAATAACCCGATTAAACATGTCTGAAAAATCAACTTCAAAATTTGCCTAACTTCTTAACTTTTTTTACGGTTGTTTGTTTCGACATTCTTAACTTTTCATTTTTAAACATGTGTGAAAATCAATTTCAAAATTTGCCTAACTTCTTAACTTTTTTTACGGTTGTTTGTTTCGACATTCTTAACTTTTTAATTTTACGTGTCATTGTTTGTTTCGACATAAGAGTTAAACCACATTTAGTAATTAATCTTACTTAAAGGCTAAGACACGGTTTAATTAATAATAAACACATTTAGTAATTAATCATACTTAAAGGCTAAGTCACGGGTTTAGTTAAGGACACCAAGATGTTTTGGGATTGATAGTTCACTCATGTTTAATAACCCGATTAAACATGTCTCAAAAATCAACTTCAAAATTTGCCTAACTTCTTAACTTTTTTACGGTTGTTTGTTTCGACATTCTTAACTTTTCATTTTTAAACATGTGAAAATCAATTTCAAAATTTGCCTAACTTCTTAACTTTTTTTACGGTTGTTTGTTTCGACATTCTTAACTTTTTAATTTACGTGTCTGTTTGTTTCGACATAAGAGTTAAACCACATTTAGTAATTAATCTTACTTAAAGGCTAAGACACCTGGTTTAATTAATAATAAACACATTTAGTAATTAATCATACTTAAAGGCTAAGTCACCGGGTTTAGTTAATAATTTGCTACTTATGTGGCTTAGCCCAGACCGGGCTTTTTGGCCTTGATCTTTCCTAACTTCTTAACTTTTTATTTTTACGTAATCTGTTGTTTGTTGCGACATAAGATCAGCAAAAAAGTTAAAACATATTTAGTCATTAATCTTACTTAAAAGCTAAGTCACCTGGTTTAATTAATAATTTACTACTTATGTGGCTTAGCGGACCGAGCTTTTGGCCTGAGCTTTCTTCTAAAATAAAAGAACGGCTTTTGGCCTTGCGCTTTCTTCAAAAATAAGGACACTAGCATGTTTTGGGATTGATAGTTCACTCATGTTTAATGACCCAATTATCGCCGTTTAACCAAATAACATTGAGCCTTATCTGAGTTCGTATCTATAATGTTATTCAACATCCATTATTCAAAAATGCAAAAAATGGTTTCTATGATATGTTACCATTTGCCAAAACTATGAGTTCGAAGATTGGGCCCATTAATGGGCTGAAGTTATTGTTAATTGAAATGAGGAACTTGGGCTTAGAACTAGCATCTTTAACACAAAATATGTTGGCAAGTGTTCGAAAAGCAATTCGGTCACCAAAAAAAGGTTCGATGAAGCAATGGCTAATATCGAGAGATGGAGCTAGAGGGTTCCATGGTGTCACGGGACACCGATGAAATTTTGCTCCGTAGTGTTATTTTTTTTTAAATACTTTGTTTTTTCTTAACGCTTGTGCCTCAAAAGCTTGTGTACAATATTAGAGTTTAAAATTGTTTTTGTGCACCGGTCTCTTTTAGTCTTCTGCTTACATTTCCACAAACCTACCCATTGTGATTTGTTTGTGTAGCACATCATATCATCTTCTTGTTGAAATTTCACTGATCGTTTTGTTCGCTTAATTCAATTGTTTCGAGACGTATAACTGTTTGGTGTGTTATTGTTATCGTCTTCAGGATAAACCCCATGTCGAAGTGTCTTATATTAACAACTTTGTGCTAGCTTAAGGATGTGAATGCATTTTGTTTGGAATGTTTTTAGCTACTATAAGGAATGTTGACCTCAAAACAAATTGTTCCTAACAGAAGTTGACAAAGATTTACAATTGTAGCTTCCACTAAATAAATGGCACATAATGTACACAAATCATGTCAAAACATAAGGTTTTCAACTATGCATATGATAACACACACTTGTATGTTCATGCAGAAAAGTTAACGAAATATGCTCTTCTGATCAAATATTATGAACATGGTTTGAAGGATAATTGAAAAGACAATATTGCCCTTTTGAAAGCTTGTTTACATATGATAAAGTTGTCATGTTATACTTGTTTACATCTTTACATTGTCCTTGTTAGAGCTAGGTTTACATATAAAAATTAATTCAAGTGTTTATATGGATTGCTGTGTATGGGAAACTCCCGAATACCTCTAGTTGTCGTATTTACCACGCAATTTTGACACGTGGTAAGATAAAGAGAAACAATAAAGAGAGAAAATTTGTATTGGAGACAACAAACTATACTCAATCCCGTATGAGTGAGGTATGTGGGAAGTGAAGTGTAGACAGAATATATCCCTACTCTAAAGTAAATCCGAGAGTAGGGAGCTGAGAGTGCTTCAATGCATGCGTTATCTCTTAAACACATGATAATAGAACTTTATCGACTAGCAAGTATCCTAACAATGAAAAGACAACGGTGCCCTTCGTCTCGTAAGAAAGGAAATTTATGACATGACCCTTACATGATACAACATGAATGCTAAATAGAAAGATTTTGAAAACTTTGCATGCAAAGACGCCTTTCCTCAAAACACTTGGAAACTTGACTAACTAAAATCACCCTTTCAAATAATACCTCGAAATGTCTTCTCACAACAACCTAAAAATCGGGTTATGTACCCGACATACTTTTCTTTTATTAAACCTTGAAGTTATGTATGTTTTTTTTGTAAAATGAGGTAACTGACATGGAGTATTTATGTAGTATTTTGTATCACAAACAATCTTTAAATTTAACTCAAGAACCGCTTCTGAAATTGATAGGTAGCTAAAGGGATTATTTATGTTTTTGAAGAAGTTCATTACATTGAATTGAATATAGTTGTGTTATGGGCTCATATTGGACATCCTGTTAGGCTGTGAGTAATGGGTCAACATTGAAAAGTATATGGTTCTCTATGAAATAACATTTCACCCACGCAATACCAAATACAAAAGTTCAAAGAATCAGAAACTTGTTCGTAGGTGGTTAATGTTGGGATGGTTGGGACTCTCTGTCTTTATATAAAAGGACGAGAGTTCGAACCATGTCGGCAATAACATCTTTTTTTTTTAATGTGTAACCATGGTTTCTTTGCCAGCTAATTATCCACCGCTACATATGCACAAACCGGGTAAAACCTTCTCTTTTTTGTTTGTTTCTAAGGCACGACGCACGAGAGAACTAAACAATACACAAAAAATAGTTATGTATGTTATGTTTGGAAGAGATCAATACGTCTTATAAAACATAATCAAAAGTTAGTTATACTCGGTTAAAATCAGTTACAGGTTAAAATTGTTATGTATGGTTGGTATGAGGAGAAACGAAGGTGTGACTGCAGAAATGTATGTAAAAATGTAGGGAAATGAACATTTCACCTTACATAAAATGCTTTTAAAATGTACTAGTCAGCAATGCATAAATCGACCCGAAAAACATTTTATAACTGAACGTGCTAAGAATGTGCAAGTTACCATTGGATAACCTGACCCGAAACTTTTCTATCCCAGGAACGGGCTACAACACAGAAGAAACTCATGGCAAGATGGTACTTATGGTACAACTTGCCCAATCCCACCAGGCAAGAACTTCACGTACATGCTTCAAGCCAAGGATCAGATTGGTAGTTTCTTCTACTTCCCGTCTCTAGGCCTTCAAAAGGCCGCTGGAGGCTATGGTGGTATTAAAATCTATAGCCGTCCTCGTATTCCAGTCCCTTTCCCTTTTCCTGCTGGAGATCACACAGTCCTTGCCGGTGATTGGTACAAAAGAGGCCACCAGGTTAGCTCCTTAAACTTATGTTTGACTTTTTCTAGTCAACCTTATAGTTTTAAAAATGTGAAATGAAACTTGTTTTTACGGCGAATGTAACATGTGCATCTTTCCATGTGTAGCTGTTTTTATGTATTACAAAAGTGTGTGTGGAAAGTTTTTCTGTTACGAGTGTGATTTCTGTATTAGTGTTGATCTTAAAATTGGTCTGTTTGACTTTAAAAGTCAAATTAGTGTAAACTGTTTGTTTTGTTTTTGTAGAGACTAAGACACATATTGGACATGGGTAAAAGCATTTCTCATCCTGACGGACTTCTCATTAACGGGCGTGGATGGAATGGTTACACTTTTGAGGTTCAACAAGGTGTGTGCGTTTATGTGTTTCTACATTGTCGATATATACCTTGTGTCTGGAATTCGCATCTTATTATATTAACAGCCCTGCTTTGCTTAGCTGAACATTGTGCGAATGTATCTTTTTAAACAGGGAAAACCTACAGATTCAGGATATCAAATGTAGGATTGACTACGTCTATCAACTTTAGGATTCAGGGACACGTCATGAAACTTGTGGAAGTGGAAGGATCACATACAGTCCAGAACACCTACAATTCACTCGATGTTCATGTGGGACAGTCGCTTTCAGTCTTGGTCACCGCCAACCAGGCCGTGAGAGATTACTATGTTGTCGTGTCTTCACGGTTCACACGTCATGTCCTAATGACCACTGCCGTCCTTCACTACCACAACTCAAAGATCGGTGTCTCAGGTCCTCCCCCTGGTGGTCCCACCACTCAGATTGCTTGGTCCGTCATGCAAGCCCGAACCTTTAGGTAATTTCTATCCTGATATCATATGCATTGTCGAGTTTTGCTACGCATAAAAATCTGACCTTTTTGGGTTCTTGAATCAGATGGAATCTAACTGCCAGTGGACCCAGACCGAACCCACAAGGCTCATATCATTATGGGATGATCAAGCCTAGCCGTACCATTATGCTATCAAATTCAGCACCTTGGATTAACGGGAAGCAAAGATATGCAGTCAACGGTTTGTCGTTTGTTGCTGGAGACACTCCTTTGAAGCTAGCTGATTGCTTCAAGATTGGTGGAGTCTATAACCTTGGAAGCATTCCCGACAGCACAACATCCAGCAATGGAAACGCATATCTTTCGACATCTGTTATGCACGCTGATTTCCGGTCTTTTGCTGAGATCGTGTTCCAAAACTGGGAGGACACCGTTCAATCCTGGCATATCGATGGCTATTCCTTCTTTGTTGTCGGGTAAGCAAAACTCGTTTGTCATGTCTTTGATTGGTTATCTAGAATAGTTGAATCTTTTTACTAAAAATGGTTCTTTGTACGGAACAGGATGGATGATGGGCAATGGACACAAGCGAGTAGGTCTCGCTACAATTTGAGGGACACGGTTGCTCGTAGTACTGTTCAGGTACAACTTGAGCTTTTGAATATATAAGCAACCAATGCATTTGATTTACATGACACTAAAAATGTTCTGATAATGTTGTGACAGGTGTACCCGAAGGCATGGACTGCAATATATATTGCATTGGACAATGTGGGCATGGGGAACATACGGTCGCAAGATTGGGTGAGGAAGTACTTGGGGCAACAGTTCTATCTTCGTGTGTATTCACCGGCTCATTCGTGGAGGGATGAGTTGCCAATCCCCAAGAACGCACTACTTTGTGGCAAAGCTAGAGGAAGGCACACGAGGCCATTCTAAGTCTAGATAGCGATCAGTTACATTTAACCACAAATGTCACAAGAGGGTGGTGAATGGGATATCGTTAGGAACTACTTGTTCCAGTTTTATACTTTTATACCGGCAGTTTAATTTTCTTTGATATTTGGCTGCAACATAACTTGTTGTAGATTTGAACGTTAGTCATTGATTTGTTCAAGTTACTTCAATATTGGAATGTTAGCATAGATGGTCGAACCCGGGTGAGCTTGGTGTTTTCATTTGAACACCAAATCCGCGGGTTTGAGATGATCGCTACAAAGCTTTATTGAAACGACGGCTTATCTTTATTCTTTTATCGCGTTATTATTTTGTCTACTATGTTTTATACAAGATAGTTTGGTTATACATCTAAGTTTGTATCTATGGTATTCAAAATCCATTATTCTGTTGATAAAATGAAAAATGCAAAAAATGGTTTCTATGACATGTACCATATAGGATTTAAAGAGTCTTAATATCACGAAATTGACTTTATGAACAGAATATGTGTATAGCTTCCATTCTTCAAAAGATAACATTTAGGAACCTTATGAAATTGTTTTGACAAGACTCATTTTAGCCTTATATACCACATCGGTTGAATTATAAACATGTTCCTTGGTTATATAGTGTAAGCAATCACATTTGTTAAGGACACTAGCATTTTTTGGGATGGATAGTAGCACTTGTGTTTAATAAGCCAATTGAACATATGTGGGCATTATGCATCTCAAAATTTACCTAACTTCTTAGCTTTTTATTTTTACATAATCAGCAAAAGAGTTAAAACATATTTAGTAGTAGTTATAATTAACCTTACTTAAGGGCTAAGTCACCTGGTTTAATTTATAATTTGTTACATAATTTGTTGTTTGTTTCGACATAACATCAACAAAAGAGTTAAATACATTTAGTAATTAACCTTACTTAAAGTCTAAGTCACCTGGTTTAATTTATAATTTGCTACTTATGTGGCTTAACTCGGACCGGGCTTTTTGGCCTTGATCTTTTTTCAAAACTATAAGAATGGGCTTATGTTTTGCCTTGGCTTTATACATCTATACATCATAGTTAGAGGTGCACTTTTCGATTTTATCCCGAAACTGAACCGGTTTCAAAACCGGTTTTGGTGCGAGTCAACCGGTAAAAACCGGTTTTGACCCAAACCGACCCGGATTGAAACCGGTTTCGGCCATGAGAACATATTCCTTCGTTATGTAGTTTCTCTTCTTAAAAGATTATACATTCGAATTGTCTCGTTATTATCATGAGAACTCGAACCCGCCTCTTGATGCATAGTATGAATATGTGAAGAAATTGAGCCATATTTAGCTAAATAAACTTGAAACATATTTTAAAAAGCATTGTTAAAGCGAGCGCATTGACGAGTATGATAGTTCCGGTCATCGTCGGACAAACCCAAATCATAACCAGTGTTAAAATCAAAGCCTCAACCCCGGTTTGGTTTAGAACCAGATTCAAAGCGGCGACGCAAGTTATAACGATGAGAATTCTTGAAAATATTTTTTCTAACTTTTCTTTCATTGGTTTCACGATATTTCTAAATAAATCGGTTTTCGGGATCGGTTTTTGGGAAACCGGTTTTCCCTAAACCAATTTTTAGGGAAACCAGTTTTTGATTTTTTTTCCAGATCACCTCTAATCATAGTGATAGTTAAGACTTAAGACTGTAGGGTTGTCACTTGATCTAACATGTATCTTTTTGACTACTTTGTGGAACAAAGTATCTTTTTATGATAAAGGAGATAGGTGTTCGCTTTTGCGATGTAACATCCTGCGCTGCTTTCAACCAAAGCCTTTAGAGCATGCACAATCGTAACACCATAACACCAATAACACCATCCACGTCAGCGCCACATCAGCTTTAACATTTCACCTTAACATCCCCAAAAAACACCCACAACAATAACATCCCAATAACATCAATAACATTCCCAACAATTTACAAAACCAACCCCTCATTTAGGGGCAGGGAAAAAAAAACTCGCGTTACTAACCCAACGTGCAGGGACTAACGGCGTCATTTCACAAACCCTCCAACGGAGTAACGCCAATAACGGCGTTATTAGCATCAAAAACGGCGTTATGCCGTTAGGATTGTACATGCTCTTACATAAAGTTGCAAGTCACAAACATGAGTTCGAGGAAAAAAAAAAAAAAACCCCATTACCTTTAACACTATGATGCAAAAGATATACGAAACTAAGAAAGAAACTACAAACTGATAATTTGTACAAAACCAAATGACATTGAGCCTTATCTGAGTTCGTATCCATAATGGTATTCAACATCCATTATCTTGTTGATAAAAAAAATGCAAAAAATGGGTTCTATGCCAAAACTATGGGTTTGAAAACAGGGCCCATTAATGAGTTGAAGTTATTGTTAATTGAAATCAGAAATACGGCCTTAAATATAACATCTTGATTCTTGAACACAAAATATGATGGCAAGTGTTCCAAAAGCATTTCGGTCACCACAAAAGGTTCGATGAAGCAATGGCTAACATCGAGGGACGGAGTAGGGGTCTCACGGTGTCACGGGACACCGATGAAATTTTGCTCCGTAGTTTTAATTTTTCTATAAAACTTTGATTTTTTTTCTAAACGCACACGGTCTCAAAAGCTTGTGTCTAGTATTATGTTTTAAATTTTTTTTGTGTAGCACATCATATCATCTTCTTGTTGAAATTTCACTGATCGTTTTGTTCGCTTAATTCAATTGTTTCGAGACGTGTAAATGTTTGGAGTGTTATTGTTATCGTCTTCTGGATAATACCCATGTGGAAGTGTCTTTATCTTAAGGATGTGAATACATTTTGTTTGGAATTTTTTAGCTACTATGTGTTTAACTATTTATTCCAATCTTTTTTAGTTGAAAATATATTCATTTATATAAAAACTTAATGAATAAATGTGAGGTAAAATCCAAAAAGGTATTGCACAAAATGGTCCTCTGTATGATAAAAAAGTGCATGCCTTTCTGAGCATATGATGTTTTTTTCTACATACCAATTTAAGGAATGTTGACTTCAAAAATGAATTGTTCTTTACAGAAGTTGACAAAGATTTACAATTGTAGTTTCCACTAAATAAATGGTACAGAATGTACACATATCATGTCAAAACATATGTTTTCAACTATGCATATCATAACACACACTTGTATATCTATTTCATTTCATGCAGAAAAGTAAACGAAATATGCTCTTGAGCATGTTTTGACAGAATAATTGAAAAGCCAATATTGCCCTTTTTAAAGCTTGTTTACATATGATAAAATTGTCATGTTTGTATTGGAGACGACAACAATACTTAATCCCGTATGAGTGAGGTACGTGGGAAGTGAAGTGTAGACAGAATATATATCCCTACTCTAAGGTAAACCCGAGAGTAGGGGGCTGGGAGTGCTTCTATGCACGAGGTGGATCAAAGAGACCGCATCAATGTTCACCTCACGCCGCGAATACGACGGAAGACGAAACGAGACTTTGATCAATCCAACCGATACCATTGATTAGGTATTCAACACAGAAAACCCACAATACGCTCAAGGCGATACAAGCCTTGCCGCTGGTGAAGAGGTCGAAGCATGGAAGTTGTTGCAAGCGCCGCACCAACCACACGTAACAAACCAAACACCACTCATCCACCTTTACGGTCAACATCCCCGAAGCCACCAGACTAGAAGCCACCCGTTCGGCTCAAGACCAAACAAGCAACCAATAGCCAAAAGAAATTTGAATGCCCGAACGATGGCGAAGCCTCCATTTTTTGTAAACCTTGCGCGTTCCGTTGCATCCTTTCCTGCTTATGAATGCGAGATCAGCAACGGAACCCACAAGAGGACGGTTTACCCCGAGCTTGAAAATATCAATCAAACTCGGTTTGCGTTATCTCTTAAACACATGATAATAGAGCTTGTGTCTAGTATTATGGTTTAAATTTTTTATTGTGCACCCGGTCTCTTTTAGTCTTCCTGTTTACATTTCCACAGACCTACCCATTGTCACTGTTTGTGAAACACATCATATCATCTTCTTGTTGAAATTTCATTGATCGTCTTGTTCGCTTAATTCAATTGTTTCGAGACGTGTAACTGTTTGGTGTGTTATTGTTATCGTCATCTGGATAAACCCCATGTCGAAGTGTCTTATTTTAACAAGTTTGTGCTAGCTTAAGGATGTGAATGCATTTTGTTTGGAATGTTTTTAGCTACAAGGAATGTTGACTTCAAAACAAATTGTTCTTTACAGAAGTTGACAAAGATTTACAATTGTAGTTTCCACTAAATAAATGGTACAGAATGTACACATATCATGTCAAAACATATGTTTCCAACTATGCATATCATAACACACACTTGTATATCTATTTCATTTCATGCAGAAAAGTGAACGAAATATGCTCTTGAGCATGTTTTGACAGGATAATTGAAAAGTCAAAATTGCCCTTTTTAAAGCTTGTTTACATATGATAAAATTGTCATGTTATACTTGTTTACAAACTTTACATTGTCCTTGTTAGAGCTACCTAGTTTACATATTAAAGTTAATTCAAGTGTTTATATGCATTGCTTTGTATGGGAAAATTCTCGAATATCTCTAGTTATCGTATTAACCGCGCGATTTTGACACGTGGTAAGATAAAGTGAAAAAATTTTGTATTGGAGACGACAACAATACTCAATCCCGTATGAGTGAGGTATGTGAAGTGCAGACAGAATATATCCCTGCTCTAAGGTAAACCTAGGAGTAGGGAGCTGAGAGTGCTTCTATGCATGCGTTATCTCTTAAACACGTGATAATAGAGCTTTATCGACTAACAAGTAATCTAACAATGAAAAGACAACGGTGCCTTCGTCGTAAGAAAGGAATGTTGTGACATGTGCTTCGTGATCTGACGTGAATGCTAACTAGAAATATTTTGAAAATTTTGCATGCAAAGGCGCCTTTCCTCAAAACACTTGGAAACTTGACTAACTAAAATCACCCTTTCAAATAATACCTCGAAATGTCTTCTCACAACAACCTAAAAATCGGGTTATGTACCGGACATACTTTTCTTTTATTAAACCTTGAAGTTATGTATGTTTTTTTTTGTAAAATGAGGTAACTGACATGGAGTATTTATGTAGTATTTTGTATCACAAACAATCTTTAAATTTAACTCAAAAACCGCTTCTGAAATTGATAGGTAGCTAAAGGGATTATTTATGTTTTTGAGAAGTTCATTACATTGAATTGAATATAGTTGTGTTATGGGCTCATATTGGACATGCTGTTGGGCTGTGACTAATGGGTCAACACTCACAAATTAAAAGTATATGGTTCTCTATGAAATAACATTTCACCCACGCAATACCAAATACAAAAGTTCAAAAAAGCAGAAACTTGTTCGTAGGTGGTTAATGCTGGGATGGTTGGGACGCTCTTTCTTGTTATAAAGGTCGAGAGTTCGAACCACACTAGCATTACCTCCTCCTTTTTAATGTCTAACCAAGGTTTCTTTGCCAGCTAATTATCCCAACGCTACATATGCACAAATCGGGTAAAACTCTCTTTTTTTAAAAAGATTTGTGTAACATTTATATTTTGTTTGTTTCTAAGATAATGCACGAGAGAACAAATCAATACACAAAAAAATTGTTATGTATGTTATGTTTGGAAGAGATCAATATGTCTAATAAAACATAACCAAAAGTTTAGTTAAATTCGGTTAAAGTCAGTTAGCGGGAAAGGTCACGAATGTTGGCCCTTGACCCTGAACCTGCAAGGGGGCGCGGCCCCGGCCCCTTGACCCCCACACATGGTTCTGGCGGCATCAAGTTAAACGTGACTAAGCCTTTGATCTCAAGTAAATCACAAGTATAAATCATTGTATCCTTTATAAGTTGTTTGAGCTAATATATTTTTTACATTTACATACTATACGCTCAACCATTAGAATATCAGTGGAGCTTAACCTTGCAGTTATGATGGTTGTTTGGTCAAACATGCTTCGCTAAGTACTCAAGTCCCTTTCATTTTCGTCGATAAAACTGAAACTTTGTGGGATCCATTTATATGGTTGGTACGAGGTGAAAAGAAGATGTGACAGCACAAATGAATGTAAAATGTAGGGAAACTAGAAATCTTAATGACAAAGTGAAATTTTAGTACTGTCATATATAACGCCAGATATCATGACAATGCTAATAAAATGTACTAGTCAACCCTGCATAAATCGACCTGTAACACATTTTTTAACTGAACGTGTTAAGAATGTGCAAGTTGCCATTGGATAACCTGACCCGAAACTTTCTTTCCCAGGAACGGGCTAAAACACAGAAGAAACTCATGGCAAGATGGTACTTATGGTACAACTTGCCCAATCCCACCAGGCAAGAAGTTCACATACATGCTTCAAGCCAAGGATCAGATTGGCAGTTTCTTCTACTTCCCGTCACTAGGACTTCAAAAGGCCGCTGGAGGCTATGGTGGCATTAAAATCTATAGCCGTCCTCGTATTCCAGTCCCTTTCCCTTTTCCTGCTGGAGATCACACAGTCCTTGCCGGTGATTGGTACAAAAGAGGCCACCAGGTTAGCTCCTTAAACTTATGTTTGACTTTTTCTAGTCAACCTTTTAGTTTTAAAAATGTGAAGTGAAACTTGTTTTTACGGTGAATGTAACATGTGCATCTTTCCATGTGTAGCTGTTTTTATGTATTACAAAAGTGTGTGTGGAAAGTTTTTCTGTTACGAGTATGATTTCTGTATTAGTGTTGATCTTAAAATTGGTTTGTTTGACTTTAAAAGTCAAAGTAGTGTAAACTGTTTGTTTTGTTTTTGTAGAGACTAAGACACATATTGGACATGGGTAAAAGCATTTCTCATCCTGACGGACTTCTCATTAACGGGCGTGGATGGAATGGTTACACTTTTGAGGTTCAACAAGGTGTGTGCGTTTATGTGTTTCTACATTGTCGATATATACCTTGTATCTGGAATTCCGCATCTTATTATATCAACAGCCCTGCTTTGCTTAGCTGAACATTGTACGAATGTATCTTTTTTAAACAGGCAAAACCTACAGATTCAG
Source organism: Chrysanthemum lavandulifolium (assembly GCA_022545495.1). Lineage (NCBI taxonomy): Eukaryota > Viridiplantae > Streptophyta > Magnoliopsida > Asterales > Asteraceae > Chrysanthemum > Chrysanthemum lavandulifolium. Next base: position 4,161,561 of record CM040243.1, on the reverse strand, counting down.
GATATCAAATGTAGGATTGACTACGTCTATCAACTTTAGGATTCAGGGACATGTCATGAAACTTGTGGAAGTGGAAGGATCACACACAGTCCAGAACACCTACAATTCACTCGATGTTCATGTGGGACAGTCGCTTTCAGTCTTGGTCACCGCCAACCAGGCCGTGAGAGATTACTATGTTGTCGTGTCTTCACGGTTCACACGTCGTGTCCTAATGACGACTGCCGTCCTTCACTACCACAACTCAAAGATCGGTGTCTCAGGTACTCCCCCTGGTGGTCCTACCACCCAGATTGCTTGGTCCGTCATGCAAGCCCGAACCTTTAGGTAATTTCTATCCCGAGATCATATGCATTGTCGAGTTTTCTATGCATAAAAATCTGACCTTTTTTGGTTCTTGAATCAGATGGAATCTAACTGCCAGTGGACCCAGACCGAACCCACAAGGCTCATATCATTATGGGATGATCAAGCCTAGCCGTACCATTATGCTATCAAATTCAGCTCCTTGGATTAATGGGAAGCAAAGATATGCAGTCAATGGTGTGTCGTTTGTTGCTGGAGACACTCCTTTGAAGCTAGCTGATTATTTCAAGATTGGTGGAGTCTATAACCTTGGAAGCATTCCCGACAGCAAAACATCCAGCAATGGAAATGCATATCTTTCGACATCTGTTATGCACGCTGATTTCCGGTCTTTTGCTGAGATCGTGTTCCAAAACTGGGAGGACACCGTTCAATCCTGGCATATCGATGGCTATTCCTTCTTTGTTGTTGGGCAACCAAAAGCTCGTTTTCATGTCTTTGATTGGTTATCTAGAATAGTTGAATCTGTTTTTACTAAAAAATGGTTCTTTGTACGGAACAGGATGGATGGTGGGCAATGGACACAAGCGAGTAGGTCTCGCTACAATTTGAGGGACACGGTTGCTCGTAGTACTGTTCAGGTACAACTTGAGCTTTTGAATATATAAGCAACCAATGCATTTGATTTACATGACACTAAAAATGTTCTGATAATGTTGTGACAGGTGTACCCGAAGGCATGGACTGCAATATATATTGCATTGGACAATGTGGGCATGTGGAACATACGGTCGCAAGATTGGGTGAGGCAGTACTTGGGGCAACAGTTCTATCTTCGTGTGTATTCACCGGCTCATTCGTGGAGGGATGAGTTGTCAATCCCCAAGAACGCACTACTTTGTGGCAAAGCTAGAGGAAGGCACACGAGGCCATTCTAAGTCTAGATAGCGATCAGTTACATTTAACCACAAATGTCACAAGAGGGTGGTGAATGGGATATCGTTAGGAACTACTTGTTCCAGTTTTATACTTTATACCGGCAGTTTAATTTTCTTTGATATTTGGCTGCAACATAACTTGTTGTAGATTTGAGCGTTAGTCATTGATTTGTTCAAGTTACTTCAATATTGGAATGTTAGCATAGATGGTCGAACCGGGTGAGCTTGGTGTTTTCATTTGAACACCAAATCCATGGGTTTGAGATGATCCTTCTAAAGCTTTATTGAAACGACGGCTTATCTTTATTCTTTTATCGCGTTATTATTTTGTCTACTATGTTTTATACAAGATAGTTTGGTTATACATCTAAGTTTGTATCTATGGTATTCAAAATCCATTATTCTGTTGATAAAATGAAAAATGCAAAAAATGGTTTCTATGACATGTACCATATAGGATTTAAAGAGTCTTAATATCACGAAATTGACTTTATGAACAGAATTATGTGTATAGCTTCCATTCTTCAAAAGATAACATTTAGGAACCTTATGAAATTGTTTTGACAAGACTCATTTTAGCCTTATATACCACATCGGTTGAATTATAAACATGTTCCTTGGTTATATAGTGTACTGTATAGCAATCACATGTGTTAAGGACACTAGAATGTTTTGGGATGGATAGTAGCACTTGTGTTTAATAAGCCAATTGAACATATGTGGGCATTATGCATCTCAAAATTTACCTAACTTCTTAGCTTTTTATTTTTACATAATCAGCAAAAGAGTTAAAACATATTTAGTAGTAATTAACCTTACTTAAGGGCTAAGTCACCTGGTTTAATTTATAATTTGTTACATAATTTGTTGTTTGTTTCGACATAGCATCAACAAAAGAGTTAAATACATTTAGTAATTAACCTTACTTAAAAGGCTAAGTCACCCTGGTTTAATTTATAATTTCTTCTTATGTGAAACTTACTTCGGATAGAACTTTTGGCCTTGATCTTTTTCAAAACTATAAGAATGGGCTTATGTTTTGCCTTGGCTTTATACATCTATACATCATAGTTAGAGGTGCACTTTTCGATTTTATCCGGCGAACCGGTTTCAAAACCGGTTTTGGTGCGAGTCAACCGGAAAAAACCGGTTTTGACCCAAACCGACCCGGATTGAAACCGGTTTTGGCCATGAGAACATGTGTTAAGGACACTAGCATGTTTTGGGATGGATAGTAGCACTTGTGTTTAATAAGCCAATTGAACATATGTGGGCATTATGCATCTCAAAATTTACCTAACTTCTTAGCTTTTTATTTTTACATAATCAGCAAAAGAGTTAAAACATATTTAGTAGTAATTAACCTTACTTAAGGGCTAAGTCACCTGGTTTAATTTATAATTTGTTACATAATTTGTTGTTTGTTTCGACATAGCCTCAACAAAAGAGTTAAATACATTTAGTAATTAACCTTACTTAAAGGCTAAGTCACCTGGTTTAATTTATAATTTGCTACTTATGTGGCTTAACTCGGACCGGGCTTTTTGGCCTTGATCTTTTTTCAAAACTATAAGAATGGGCTTATGTTTTGCCTTGGCTTTATACATCTATACATCATAGTTAGAGGTGCACTTTTCGATTTTATCCGGCGAACCGGTTTCAAAACCGGTTTTGGTGCGAGTCAACCGGAAAAAACCGGTTTTGACCCAAACCGACCCGGATTGAAACCGGTTTTGGCCATGAGAACATATTCCTTCGTTATGTAGTTCTCTTCTTAAAAGATTATACATTCGAATTGTCTCGTTATTATCATGAGAACTCGAACCGCCTCTTGATGCATAGTATGAATATGTGAAGAAATTGAGCCATATTTAGCTAAATAAACTTGAAACATATTTTAAAAGCATTGTTAAAGCGAGCACATTGGCGAGTATGATAGTTCCGTAATCGTCGGACAAACCCAAATCATAACCGGTGTTAAAATCAAAGCCTCGACCCGGTTTGGTTTAGAACCAGTTCAAAGCGGCGACGCAAGTTATAACGATGAGAATTCTTGAAAATATTTTTCTAACTTTTCTTTCATTGGTTTCACGATATTTCTAAATAAATCGGTTTTGGGATCGGTTTTGGGAAACCGGTTTTCCTAAACCAATTTTAGGAAACCAGGTTTTAGTTTTTGGATCACCTCTAATCATAGTGATAGTTAAGACTTAAGGCGTAGGGTTGTCACTTGATCTAACATGTATCTTTTGACTACTTTGTGGAACAAAGTATCTTTTATGATAAAGGAGATAGGTGTTCGCTTTTGCGATGTAACATCCTGCGCTGCTTTCAACCAAAGCCTTTAGAGCATGCACAATCGTAACACCATAACACCAATAACACCGTCGCGTCGGTATGCATCGGCTTTAACATTTCACCTTAACATCCCTAAAAACACCACAACAATAACATCCTAATAACATCAATAACATTCCAACAATTTACAAAACCAACCCCTCATTTAAGGCGGGGAAAAAAAACTCGCGTTACTAACCCAGCGTGCGGGGACTAAACTTCATTTCACAAACCCTCCAGCGAATAACGCCAATAACGGCGTTATTAGCATCAAAAGCGGCGTTATGCCGTTAGGATTATACATGCTCTTACATAAAGTTGCAAGTCACAAACATGAGTTCGAGGAGAAGGAAAAAAAAAAAACCCATTACCTTTAACACTATGATGCAAAGATATCTGAAACTAAGAAAGAAACTACAAGCGATAATTTGTACAAAACCAAATGACATTGAGCCTTATCTCGAGTTCGTATCCATAATGGTATTCAACATCCATTATCTTGTTGATAAAAAAATGCAAAAATGGGTTCTATGCCAAAACTATGGGTTTGGCGGGCCCATTAATGAGTTGAAGTTATTGTTAATTGAAATCAGAAATACGGCATTAAATATAACATCTTGATTCTTGAACACAAAATATGATGGCAAGTGTTCCAAAAGCATTTCGGTCACCACAAAAGGTTCGATGAAGCAATTGCTAACATCGAGGGACGGAGCTAGGGGGTCTCACGGTGTCGCGGGACACCGATGAAATTTTGCTCTGTAGTGCTAATTTTTCTAAAAAACTTTGATTTTTTTCTAAACACACACGGTCTCAAAAGCTTGTGTTTAGTATTATGTTTTAAAAAAAATTTGTGCACCCGATCTCTTTTAGTCTTCCTGCTTACATTTCCACAAACCTACCCATAGTCACTGTTTGTGTAACACATCATATCATCTTCTTGTTGAAATTTCATTGATCGTCTTGTTCGCTTAATTCAATTGTTTCGAGACCTGTAACTGTTTGGTTTGTTATTGTTATCGTCCTCTGGATAATACCCATGTCGAAGTGTCTTATGATGTTTTTTTCTACATACCAATTTAAGGAATGTTGACTTCAAAAATGAATTGTTCTTTACAGAAGTTGACAAAGATTTACAATTGTAGTTTCCATGCAGAAAAGTAAACGAAATATGCTCTTGAGCATGTGTTTTGACAGGATTATTGATAAGTCAATATTCCCCTTTTTAAAGCTTGTTTACATATGATAAAATTGTCATGTTTGTATTGGAGACGACAACAATACTTAATCCAGTATGTAATGGTAGATATCATGGCATGAACATCTCACCTTACATAAAATGCTATTTAAATGTACAAGTCAACTCTGCATAAATCGACCCAAAACACATCAACGGATAACCTGACCCGAAACTTTTCTTTCGCAGGAACGGGCTACAACACAGAAGAAACTCATGGCAAGATGGTACTTATGGTACAACTTGCCCAATCCCACCAGGCAAGAACTTCACATACATGCTTCAAGCCAAGGATCAGATTGGCAGTTTCTTCTACTTCCCGTCACTAGGACTTCAAAAGGCCGCTGGAGGCTATGGTGGCATTAAAATCTATAGCCGTCCTCGTATTCCAGTCCCTTTCCCTTTTCCTGCTGGAGATCACACAGTCCTTGCCGGTGATTGGTACAAAAGAGGCCACCAGGTTAGCTCCTTAAACTTATGTTTGACTTTTTCTAGTCAACCTTTTAGTTTTAAAAATGTGAAATGAAACTTGTTTTTACGGCGAATACAACATGTCCATCTTTCCATGTATATCTGTTTTTATGTATTACAAAAGTGTGTGTGGAAAGTTTTTCTGTTACGAGTATGATTTATGTATTAGTGTTGATCTTAAAATTGGTCTGTTTGACTTTAAAAGTCAAAGTAGTGTAAACTGTTTGTTTTGTTTTTGTAGAGACTAAGACACATATTGGACATGGGTAAAAGCATTTCTCATCCTGACGGACTTCTCATTAACGGGCGTGGATGGAATGGTTACACTTTTGAGGTTCAACAAGGTGTGTGCGTTTATGTGTTTCTACATTGTCGATATATACCTTGTGTCTGGAATTCCGCATCTTATTATATCAACAGCCCTGCTTTGCTTAGCTGAACATTGTACGAATGTATCTTTTTTAAACAGGGAAAATCTACAGATTCAGGATATCAAATGTAGGATTGACTACGTCTATCAACTTTAGGATTCAGGGACACGTCATGAAACTTGTGGAAGTGGAAGGATCACACACAGTCCAGAACACCTACAATTCACTCGATGTTCATGTGGGACAGTCGTTTTCAGTCTTGGTCACCGCCAACCAGGCTGTGAGAGATTACTATGTTGTCGTGTCTTCACGGTTCACACGTCATGTCCTAATGACCACTGCCGTCCTTCACTACCACAACTCAAAGATCGGTGTCTCAGGTCCTCCCCCTGGTGGTCCCACCACTCAGATTGCTTGGTCCGTCATGCAAGCCCGAACCTTTAGGTAATTTCTATCCTGATATCATATGCATTGTCGAGTTTTGCTACGCATAAAAATCTGACCTTTTTGGGTTCTTGAATCAGATGGAATCTAACTGCCAGTGGACCCAGACCGAACCCACAAGGCTCATATCATTATGGGATGATCAAGCCTAGCCGTACCATTATGCTATCAAATTCAGCACCTTGGATTAACGGGAAGCAAAGATATGCAGTCAACGGTGTGTCGTTTGTTGCTGGAGACACTCCTTTGAAGCTAGCTGATTACTTCAAGATTGGTGGAGTCTATAACCTTGGAAGCATTCCCGACAGCACAACATCCAGCAATGGAAACGCATATCTTTCGACATCTGTTATGCACGCTGATTTCCGGTCTTTTGCTGAGATCGTGTTCCAAAACTGGGAGGACACCGTTCAATCCTGGCATATCGATGGCTATTCCTTCTTTGTTGTCGGGTAAGCAAAAACTCGTTTGTCATGTCTTTGATTGGTTATCTAGAATAGTTGAATCTTTTTACTAAAAAATGGTTCTTTGTACGGAACAGGATGGATGGTGGGCAATGGACACAAGCGAGTAGGTCTCGCTACAATTTGAGGGACACGGTTGCTCGTAGTACTGTTCAGGTACAACTTGAGCTTTTGAATATATAAGCAAGCAATGCATTTGATTTACACGACACTAAAAATGTTCTGATAATGTTGTGACAGGTGTACCCGAAGGCATGGACTGCAATATATATTGCATTGGACAATGTGGGCATGTGGAACATACGGTCGCAAGATTGGGTGAGGCAGTACTTGGGGCAACAGTTCTATCTTCGTGTGTATTCACCGGCTCATTCATGGAGGGATGAGTTGCCAATCCCCAAGAACGCACTACTTTGTGGCAAAGCTAGAGGAAGGCACACGAGGCCATTCTAAGTCTAGATAGCGATAAGTTACATATAACCATTAATGTCACAAGAGGGTGGTGAGTGGGATCTCGTTAGGAACTACTTGTTCCAGTTTTATACTTTTATACCGGCAGTTTAATTTTCTTTGATATTTGGCTGCAACATAACTTGTTGTAGATTTGAACCTTAGTCATTGATTTGTTCAAGTTACTTCAATATTGGAATGTTAGCATAGATGGTCGACCCGGGTGAGCTTGGTGTTTTCATTTGAACACCAAACCCGCGGGTTTGAGATGATCGCTACAAAGCTTTATTGTAACGACAACTTATCTTTATTCTTTTATTGCGTTATTATTTTGTCTACTATGTTTTATACATGATAGTTTGGTTATACATCTAAGTTTGTATCTATGGTATTCAAAATCCATTTTCTGTTGATAAAATGAAAAATGCAAAAAATGGTTTTTATGACCAGAATATGTATATAGTTTCCATTCTTCGAAAGATAAATGAACACATAAATGATATGGATTAAAATACCAAACATGCACAAGACAACATTTAGGAACCTTATTAAATTGTTTTGACAAAACTCATTTTAGCCTTATATCCCACATAGGTCGAATAATAAACATGTTCCTTGGTTATATAGTGTAATGTATAGCAATCAGATGCGTTAAGGACACTAGTAAGTTTTGGGATTCATAGTTGCACTTACGTTTAATAAGCCAATTGAACGTACTCATCTCTGCATCTCACAATTTACCTAACTTCTTAACTTTTTATTTTTACGTAATCAGGAAAAGATTTCTTAACTTTATATTTTTACGTAATCCGCAAAAGAGTTAAAACACATCTAGTAGTAATTAACCTTACTTAAAGGCTAAGTCACCTTGTTTAATTTATAATTTGTTACATAATTTGTTGTTTGTTTCGACATAAGATCAACAAAAGAGTTAAATACATTTAGTAATTAATCTTACTTAAAGGCTAAGTCACCTTGTTTAATTTATAATTTGCTACTTATGTGGCTTAACTCGGACTGGGCTTTTTGGCCTTGATCTTTTTTCAAAACTATAAGAATAGGGCTTATGTTTTGCCTTGGCTTTATACATCTATACATCATAGTTCGATGTGCACTTTTCGATTTTATCCCAAAACCGAACCGGTTTCGGTGCGAGTCAAACGGTAAAAACCGGTTTTGACTCAAACCGACCCGGATTGAAACCGGTTTCGGCCATGAGAACATATTCCTTCGTTATGTATTTTCACTTTTCAAAAGATTATACATTCGAATTGTCTCGTTATTATCATGAGAACTCGAACCCGCCTCTTGATGCAGTATGAATATGTAAAGAAATTGAGCCATATTTAGCATTGAAACATATTTTCAAATTCATTGTTAAAGCGAGCACATTGGCGATTATGATAGTTCGGTCATCGTCGACAAACTCAAGTCATAACCACTTGTTAAAATCAAAGCCTCAACCCGGTTCGGTTTAGAACCGAGATTAATGACGGCAAGTTATAACGAGAGAATTCTTGAAAATATTTTTTCGACTTTTCTTTCATTGGTTTCACGATATTTCTAAATAAATCGGTTTCGGGATCGGTTTGGGAAACCGGTTTTCCTAATCGCTTTTAGGAAACCGGTTTCGGTTTTCTTCAAATCGGATCGATTTTGATTTTTTTCACCTCTAATCATAGTGATAGTTAAGACTTAAGACTGTAGGGTCAATTTGTCACTTGATCTAACATGTATCCTTTTGACTAATTTGTGGAACAAAGTATCTTTTTATGATAAAGGAGATAGGTGTTCGCTTTTGCGATGTAACATCCTGCGCTACTTTCAACTAAAGCCTTTACATAAAGTTGCAAGTCAGAAACATGAGTTCCAAAAAAAAAAGAGAAAAAAAAAACATTACCTTTAACAATATGATGCAAAAGATATACAAAACTAAGAAAGAAACTACAAAACCAAATGACATTGAGCCTTATCTAAGTTCGTATCCATATTGGTAATCAACATCCATTATCTTGTTGATAAAAAAAATGCGAAAAATTTTATATATATAATAAACATGGGGAGGAAAGTTGTTCTTCTGATGCTTCCTCCCATTAATTCTAAGTTTACCAAAATGGCAAAATGATCCTCACCATTAATTGTTATGTTTACAAAATGGCAAAATAGTCCTCAAGTTTAGTTATCATGCAAACTAAGTCCTTTGTAAAATTCATGTCTACAAAAGTAATCTCGCTCCATCGCGCGGGTTTCCCCACTCGTGGTTTCTATGACATATTACCATTTGCCAAAACTATGGGTTTGAAAAAGTGAGCCCATTAATGAGCTGAAGTTATTGTTAGAAATACGGCCTTAAATATAACATCTTGATTCTTGAACACAAAATATGATGGCAAGTGTTCCAAAAGCATTTCGGTCACCACAAAAGGTTCGATGAAACAATTGCTAACATCGAGGGACGGAGCTAGGGGTCCCACGGTGTCACGGGACACCGATGAAATTTTGCTCCGTAGTTTTAATTTTTCTAAAAAACTTCAATTTTTTTCTAAACGCACACGGTCTCAAAAGCTTGTATCTAGTATTATGTTTTAATTTTTTTTTTGCACCCGGTCTCTTTTAGTCTTCTTGCTTACATTTCCACAAACCTGCCCATTGTCACTGTTTGTGTAACACATCATATCATCTTCTTGTTGAAATTCACTGATCGTTTTGTTCGCTTAATTCAATTGTTTCGAGACGTGTAACTGTTGGGTGTGTTATTGTTATCGTCCTCCGGATAATACCCATGTCGAAGTGTCTTATTTTAACAGCTTTGTGCTAGCTTAAGGATGTAAATGCATTTTGTTTGGAATAGGGGTGTGCATAGGCTGAAAACCGGACCGGACCGGCCAGGACCGGACCGGACCGGCCAGGACCGGACCGGACCGAAGCCGAGTTCGGCCAAAAGCCAAGACCGAGACCGGACCGAATTTGGTCGGTCCGGTCTCGGTCGATCGGTCGATCGGTCCTTGGTCGATCCGGTCCAAAGCAGCCCAGTCGTCGGTTTTCGTCGGTTTTGGTCGGACGGACCGGACGGACCGGACCGAGACCGATTGCCCAAAAGCCGAGACCGCGGACCGGACCGAATGTGGTGGTCTCGGTCCGTGTCGGTCCGGTCGGTCCTTCGGTCGGTCCGGTCCGGCCGGTCCGTTTGCTCACCCTTATTTGGAGGCTTCCAAATATTTTTTCTATAGTTTGTTGAAAATATTAATTTATATTAACATTTAATGAATAAATGTGAAGCAAAATCCAAAAAGGTATTGCACAAAATGGTCGTGTACTCGTGTGTATGAGAAAAAGTGCATGCCTTTCTGAGCAAATGATGTTTTTTTTACATACCAATTTAAGGAATGTTGACTTCAAAAATGAATTGCTCTTTACATAAGTTGACAAAGATTTACAATTGTAGTTTTTACTAAATAAATGGTACAAAATGTACACACATCATGTCATAACATATTTTTTATATTTTTTTACATACTGTTGATGATTAGCAACAGTACACTATTTTAAACTTTTTTCATTCATTCTCGTCCAGAACTCATACGTTTTGTCTTTTTGTATGTTTTATCTGTTTCGTTCGTTTCATCCGTTTTAAATCTGTTTGTATCGTTTCGACCGGTTTTACGTTTTGTATGTTTTACGTTTCGTCCTTTTTAAGTCTTAAATCTTTTTTTCGTTTTAGTCATGTTTTTACTTTTCAGTATGTTTTTTACGTTTTCGTCCGTTTTTTTTTTTTTTGTGTTTTCGTCCGTTTAGTCCATTTTCTAACGTTTTCGTCCCGAATTCTATGTTTTCGTATGTTTTTTTACGTTTTGGTGCATTTTTTTTACGTTTTCGTCAATTTTTTTAACTTTTTCGTTTATTTTATTACGTAAAATAACGTAAGAAGACGTAGAATAACATAAAAAAACTTACAAAACTTACAAAATCATATAAAACGGACGAAAACGGAAAAAAAGACAAAAACATAAAAAACGGACTAATGTAAAAATGGATGAAAGCGTAAGAGAAAAAATGTAAAAACAGGCGAAATCGAAAAAACGGACGACAACGTAAAAAAATAGACGAAAACATAAAAAAATGGACGAAAACGTAAAAAAATAGACGAAAACGTAAAAAAACAGACGAAAAAATAAAAAACGGACAAAAACATAAAAAAGTGGACGAAAACGTATGAAAACGTAAAATAAAAGGCGAAAACGTAAAAAATACGGACGAAAACGGAAAAAAGGGATGAAAATTTAAAAAATAGTAGCGAAAAAAAGCAGTGAGCGTAAAAAAGCGAATGGCGTAAAAAGGAAAAACGTAAAAAACATGTTGGATCGATGTACTCTAACCAAACTAACTTTAATAGCTTGAGGGCTTAATGACGGATAAATCCTAAGTCACTAACAATGAAACCTTGAATGAACTCTATTAAGCACGCGGAATTTACTTCAATAAAGCTAAGAAGAATTCACTTAAACTTTAACGATTATATTAATACTTAGAATCTGATTATTATACAGATTCTTCAACAACTTAAAGCTCTAATATCGTACTTCTTGTAAACTCTAAAACTCTCTAAAAACACGTATTCTCTAATGCCAATCTAGGGGTCCTTTTATAGGCTTAAGGATAACCCTAGTCGGTTTACAATTCTAACCTTGTGCGACAAGTAATCTATACTAAGAATATTCTAGAATAACAAAGCTTTCCATAAGCGAATATAACAGTTCTTTTAGCTTGCGAAGATTTTGACTTTGAAGCGGTGCTTTGACTTTTTCAAAGACTTTGACTTCTTGGTGCTTTGACTTTCATATCCCAACAATCCTCCCCTAACTTGAATTCTACTTGCTTGACTTCAAGTTTCCTTTGTATCTTTATTATTAACTTCTGTTAACCTCTTGGAAAGACTGTGTCTTTGTCAATTGTCTTTATCTTCAGATTTGTCTGTGTATTCACTGTGCTTGGATTGTCATCATCAAAGTAGTCTTTATTCTTTTAGTAACATTCTTTACAGCAACATTTATCAGTAATCTCTGTTCAACAACATTCAGCATCCTCCATTTTTTTCAAAGAACTCAGCAACATATGCCAATTTGTACATCGGATCGGTTTAAGTTTGATCTATTCTCATCACTTCCGGTGTGTAAACTCACGTGAGAGGTGAATCATTGAAATTTAATGGATTTTGATGTCTCTTTACCAAAGTCATTAACTCGGAGTAGCCAAATGTTTAGGTGTGTAAGACCATGGTACATTGATAACCATATGATTTTAGCAAATCATCGACTATCAATGATTTGATTTGTCTTTACCAAAAGTTGTACCCTTTTGGACTAGTTAGTTCTTACTACCATAGTGAACTAATTACCATATGAATGGTTTTTCCACAGCCTTTACCACAAGCCATTTTCTTTTGGGCTAGCCAACTCTTTACATTTGCTGATATGGTGAGTTGATTACCATACAACTTATTAGCAAGTTGTCAACTATATAACGGATTTGAGATATCTTTACTAGAGCCGTTTGCTCATGGATTAGCCAATCCTTTTGTTAGACATGGTGGATTGATAAACTATGTTGTAACCATCTCAAAAACCATTTGTTGCTGATATTTTGTGCTTCAAAATTATTTTGCACTTCACAAAAAAAATTTCTTGTAAAAACATGACTGGTTTTGTGCTGCAAGCAGTACTTTGGATAAAGTACTGTTTGTTCAGCAGTACTTTGAATAAAGTACTTATATTTCAAAAGATTTTAAACAATTATAAATCATACCAGTATTTATTCTTCATCATCAGCCATTGTTGTCCATTTGATGAATAATTCAATGACCATAAGTGTTGTGTCATTCTCCTCTTCCACTTCCATTCCATGATCTAGCATTCTTCTCATAAGATTTGACATGAGTGGATATCTTCTTTCTACTAACATATGGATCATTGTTCCATCTTCTAGCTCCAAAACATACAATCCAGATTCATCAAAATATCTCCAGCAATTAATTTCCCCTACTTCTTGATTATTCCATATAGCATTAGTACTTGTCTCCTCAGTTTCAAAGATAGTTGTGAGGTCTCCAAGTAATATTAAACCAATTCCTTCTGATGGAATATGTTCAAAGTACTCTTGTACTAGTTGATACAGATGAAACAGATATTCTCTATTTATCAAGTGCAGTATGTCCCATAATGAGTTAAACACTCTAAAGCTTTCATCTTCTCTATGGAACATAAGATAATCTCCATCTTCTGCTTTTACAACTCAAATGTAACAATCTTTGACTTCCTTTCTGCAATATCCTTAGCCTTAGGATTTTCAAAGTCAACAACTCTGATAAAATTCCTCAGCTCATCAACTGTATCATATCTTAACTCAACCTTCTTTGATGGTTGTTCAACTTTAGTTGTTCTTTTTCTTTTTAAACTTCTTTTTCCAGCATCCTTCTTCTACTTATCATCCTTAAAAGAAATAATACTTTCAACTTGCTTTTGATAAGCTCTTCTAACATTTTCATACAAATCTTTCATCTCAATATAATTCAGCTTCTGTAATCCAGTATACCCTTGACCCTTTAGATATGCCATCATGGCATTTCTTTCTTTAGCCTTACTCATTGGTCTTCTAGGTATAATTACTTCAGATTCCTTTACTGGTACATCAGCTTCAGCATTCAATTCATCTTGTAATTTCTTAGTTGCTTCTTCATTCTTAGCTACTTCAATATCAACTCAAGATTTAATTCAAACTTGTACCTTTTAGCGACTTCTTCATTCGAGCCACTCAATTGCTCTAAGTTGTGCTAAAGTCGACTTTTTCTTCTTCTTAATTTCTACCGGTTTACCTTTGCCTTTATCTTTTGGATCTATAACTGGTTGAGAAACTTATGGTTGTTCTTCAACAACTCCTGGAATACTAACACCTCTTGGTCTTGATAGGTTTTGCAAGATTTCAGCCACTGTCTCATCATCACTTGCAGTGTGCACTGGTTTAGGTGTATCAGCTTCCTCTTCTTGTATAAATGTTGAAGGACCAGCTTCTTCTTCATGTATGACAGTAGAAGGACCAGCTTCTTCTTCAAAATCTAACACCCTTGGTGTAATAAGCTCTTGTCGTAAGTTCCTTGAAAAGTGCTTTGATCGGAACACCTTGATCATCGATTACTTTGTACAACTATGATGCTGAACTCGATTACTTTAAATATTAACCTGTACTTGAGGTTCATCTTCTTTTTCTTCATAGAATTCAGCACCTTCTTTCAAATTCTCTTGCTCTAAATTCCTCCCCAATTGGACAGAAGATTGATGTGGAACCTTTTTGATCTTTGAAGACTTCTTAAATTTCCTAACTGGCCTTCCTTGCTTCTTTTGAGACTTGACCCATAATCTGTGATGTTGAACTAAAGGCCATAAAATTTCTTTAATCTTTTAAACTTGCTGTTCAACTTCATCATTTGTGCAGCTTAAGCCTCAAAATTCTTCTTTAAGCGTGTCAGCTCCCTTGTTAAGGCATAAGTGTCCAGAACCTGACTCTCAGAAGCCATATCTCCCTCATCTTCTCCAGATGTTTGAAGCCCATCTGTGGAAGTGTAATCATTGGGAGAGGATGGTGGGTTGACCTCAGGTTCCGAATCTCCATGAGTAGAATGTTGTGGTGATGTAGGAGGTGAAGTTTCAGTACCTTCTTGTATATCAGTACCTTGGGAAGCAGCACCTTGAGAAGATGCAGTACCCTCTTGTTCTTCACTCTCTGCAACCTCATCTCTAATAGCCTGAACAATCTCCATCATTGAAGGAGTCAATGGAGTGTTCCTTCCAGTGAACAAATCACTTTTCCTAGCCATAAAAGTGAAAATCTTGGCAGGTTGTACCACAACAGGTAATAGGCTTGAATGCTTTGGTACATCAGCAAGTTGTTTATTCAAGAACACTTGAATAAATCTTGGATACATTAACCAGCGTGATCCATGAGAAATATGATATAACATTCCATCCAAAATTAGCCTTGAAAAATTGAACATACGATTTGTGGCTAATCCTACTAAAGCAGATGCTATATTGGATCCAAATTGTTCCCATGAAGTACTTTTAGCACTGATGCAATGAAGTAAGACATGCACCAAGTACTTCCAGTGTGGACTAAACAAGGGTTTCTTGAAAGTTTGTTCAGTTAAAGACCCTTCATACCCAATATCTCTGAATGTATCCCAAATCAATTGTTTATCAAAACGAACAGCTCCTTTTTCATCATCAAACAAGAGATCTTCACGAATTGAAGCTTCAGAAACCTTCACTATCCTCCCAGCAACTTTAGCTTGAATATACGAATCATCATTCTCCATGTGAGCCCTAGCCGTTGCCCAAAACTGTTGAATCCATGGCTCAATAATATCTGGTTCCACTAAAAGCGCATAACTGATTGGAGAACCAGTAAGAAAATCAATGATATCATGGAAGATGACATTGGCTTCTGTTTTATCCAAATTCGCGACCATGTTGTGTTTCGAAACTGTATTATGATTCGCCATTGATGATATGTTAACAGAGAAAGGGATTTGACAAATAGTAAATGTGAGAGAGAGAAATATGGAAAAGATTGAGAAAAATAAATATGAGAGGGAAAATCGGAAGGTAGTTATTTATAGGTGAGATTTGAAAAATCACAACCCATAATAACAAAGTTACCGTTAGTGTGTTTTGCCCCTCAATATTACCGTTGGAACAGTACTTCGATAAGACAAGCAGTTCTTTCCACGTGTGCAGTACTTTCCAGAGCAATACTTTAATAAAAACAAAAAGCAGTACTTTAATAAAAACAAAAAGCAGTACTTTCCCATTCTCTTCTCTATAATTACAAAAACTCCAAATAGGCATTGAATTGCCTCCCCTCAAGCAATGCATAGGACTGTCTAACACACTAATCAGTCCTCCCCTTAAATATAGCTCAGTAATTAATCATTCCAATGCTCACCACCAAGTGATTGAATCTTAAAACATCAAACCCTTTGGTGAGTAAATCAGCTACATTATCATCTGTGTGAACCTTGACAACATTAATGAGCATGTGCTCATAACAATCTCGATGAAGTGATGCCTAATCAGAATGTGCTTGGTCTTGGGTGATAAACTGGATTCTTCACAATGAAAATTGTACTCATTATCAATGTTGATAGGAGTATTCTTGAAGTTGAACCCATAATCCAAGAGTTTATTCTCGCATCCACAACACTTGTCCACAACGACTTGCGCTGACCACATAATGCCTTGAGTGGATGATGTTTGCGCAATAGTTTGTTTCTTACATTGCCATGAGACTAATCTTCTTCCAAGATATTGGCATCCTCAGGTGGTTGATCTTTTATCATAGTTATCACTGCATAATCACTATCGAAAAAGCTTCCAAGTGAAAAGGTGAATCCGTTGGATACCACAACCCCAACTTAGGTTGTTGTTTCAAATAACTAAAAATTCTTTTTACTACATTCATATGGGAGACCTTAGGTGAGACTTGATATCTTGCACATAAACAAACATCAAACATTAGATCAGGCCTAGATGCAGTTAAGTACATAAGACAACCAATCATAGATCATGCAGTTTGACTTCAGCAGGTTGACCATCTTCATCCTTGCCGGTGAGTTGATAGACTTGATAGGTGTAGTGGTGGCTTCATAGCATCAAAGTTGAACTTCTTAAGTATGTCGGATACATACTTGTCTTGACTTATAAAGATTCCTCCTTTGTTGTTTAACTTGAAGGCCCAAAAAGAAAGTTAACTCACCCATTGAACTCATTTGAAATTCGTGTTGCATCAATTGCTCAAATTCCTTGACCATGGGTGTTTGTAGCTCAAAGATGATATCATCTACATAAACTTGAACCGACATGATATCCTTCTTATCTCTCTTGATGAACAAAGTCTTGTCAATAGCTCCTCTCATGTAACCATGTTGCAATAAGAAAGTAGAGAGCCTTTCATACCAAGCTCTAGGTACTTGATGTAAGCCATAAAGAGCCTTAACAACTTTGTAGACTTTGTTTGGATGGGCAGGATCTTCAAAACCAGGAGGCTGCTTGATGATGTACCCTCAAGGTAGCTCGAAGGACACTCCTCGAGGCGTGTCGAACCCCTTCCATCTGAAGGCCCAAGTTAGGATTCCAAAATATCCATAGGCGTCAAACCATTCGTTAGCACGAAGGTTACCTAAGGGTAATCGCCATCCGGCCCTAAGCCCTCGGGGTATGGATGACGAAGGAACAATGGATAAGGAACCTCGACTTAGTCAAACCCACGATCTCCCTCTCTCTTGGCTTCCCGTCAAGTGCGAGCGTGGGTCACTAAGCCTAGCGGTTACCCACAATCATGGGGCGCCCCATGATCTCCGACATTCATGCGAAGTGCTCTCCCTATTTCATTCACTATAAATAGGTTGGATGGCAATGGATTATGGTATGCTCATTTCACACTCATCTCTTTACTTACACACACTTATACAACCATAACTCATACTTACTCTCACGGGAGGTGGTTCGCGAGGTCCTACCCTGCGTAATCACTAACGTGGTGTTTCGTATTTCTTATTCTCGGTGAAAGTCAAGTCTTGGTGGAACATACACCCTCATACCTTTGATCATTATCAATGCATGGTAGTGCAATATATGGTACAATCGGTGGCGCCATCCGTGGGACCACTACTATTAGTCCGTAATCACCGGTCCTAAAACCCCAACCAACTACACTACATTTCGGAATGGAACCAAGAAGAAGATACACCTCCACGGGGGTTTCTACCCTAGTCCTCTCAACACAACTAACACCGATAATCTCGCCCATAACGGCCTCAACCTTTACCACACGATCTCGTTTGGAAACTACTCGCGTACATCATCGATAACGCTACACAGCGTCGTTCGGGGTCAAGGAAACTTCCTTTCTTGAGCAAGTTTTATAACACCCTGAGCGGTGAACCTAATCGTTGTAGTGTAGTAATTAGGGTAAGCCGGGTATTGATATCGTTCTCTAGGGAATAGGAATGCTAGTGAAAAGTTACTACGCTAAGGTTGAGGTTGAGGAAGATTATTTTTTTGTATTTTTATATTTTATGAAATTGAAAGGTACGAATCTCGGGTATTGGATTTGGGGGGTTGGTATTTCTACCGATTACTCTACTATTATCTAATTATCTAAACTAAGGTTGTGGGAGTCTATGTCTAAATTATGTGTACTCGTATGATAGTTTAAAGATGTGTTTACTTAGGTTTTACTACTCCTTAATTATCTCCTATTGATGGTTGAGTTGTCACGTCCTTATTCTTAGTTGCGTTGTGTGTCTAAAGTTGTAGGGTTTGCGTTTCTCCCTAACTCTTTGAACTTACCAAAGGGTCTCGTCTACAAAACCCACTAGGGATGATAAACTCTTACTCTAAGGCACTCTTGGATGGTTTAGCCTCGACTACTCGGGTAATCATATTCTAAGGTTCACAAAGATGAATCAAGCATTAAGTACACAACGAATGACCTATTGCACTACTAGATCATTAATCAACTAAGATAAGAAACAACCAATCAATATTCAATAATTAAGTTTCATACTTCCTAAGCAAACACACAAATAAATTAGCGGACATGGAGAACATGCAAGCATACACACAAATAATCAAAGACATAATTGAATTGATGAAGTAAATACTTATCTTGATGTAAAATAGGGTTTAGAACCTAAAATCTGTACAAGACACCTTAGGTTCGGTTTTAGGTTTCACTCCAAAAGACTCTCTTTAAAAGCGAAAAATTGGATTCTATATATAAGATTACATATGCGACGGTGTCACCTTATGTTTCGTGGCGCCGTGTCGCCGTCATTAGGGTTTCGTCTTGGCCACGTTAACCTTGCGGCGGCGTCACCTTATGCCTGTGACGCCGTCCTCTTGACCGACGCCGTGCGGGTCACATCTAGGCGATGCGAGTTGCGACGGTCTACTCCTTTAAAGCCCGACGCCGTCTCTTGAAAATCTGAGTTTTGTCTTGACCGTCACAAAATCCTCGACGGCGTCGCTGATTAAGCGATGGCGCCGTCGCCTATTTTCAAGACTTTGAGTGTCTCGATTTTGACTTTGGCCATTTTCTTCATATATTCGCGCCTTTTCGTCCAAATAAGTGCCATTCAAAGCATTTTGCCTTCAAGAGACCTAAAAAGTGAAAAGGGCGATATTAAGCAATAACGGATACAAAAGTGATCAAATAAGGGCTAAACGACCCTCAAAATGGTACCTTTTAAAACCTTATCAAATATCCCTACACTTGGTATTTGCTTGTCCTCAAGCAAATGTGCTTTTAGCCAATTAATTTATAAGTTAGGGGTCATGAAGCATTGATTCAAAGCGGTCCACAACACATATAAGCCCATAAAGTCATAACAAGCACGGAAATTACATACTAGCACCTCACATGGGGTGTTTGGATACTCGCATCTCTCTCGGTGTATATATGAAATATAACAAATAGGAAATGGAAGATAAACACTCATTAACCGGTCCTAGTACATAGATTACCATAGGCTTGAGAATAGATCAAATCTCCATCGCTTTGGCGTAAGCACCTAGGAAAGACTATCAAAGAGGTATTTTAAAGGGTTGTAATGTTAGGCTTACGGTAGGAAACAAGGTTTTGGTGGGATAGGCTATTTAGTGGTGGCAAGTCAAAAATCTCTATGTTACAAGCATCTGAAGAATGGCGTTGCTAAGCCAAGACTCGACACTCTAAAACTCTAGCAACGAAATAAACAAACATAAATTTAAATGATAGATGTAGGATGGTAGCCCGTATGTTTGTTTTTTTTTTTGTTTTTTTGTTTTTTTTTACACTCTATTTTTTTTCCTTTTCTCTTTTTCTATTTTTTTCGATTTTTTTTTTTTTTAATCATACACTTTTGCTCTACCATCCTCTACGGTAACATCAAAATGATAGGGATTTATAGGCACATCCCTACACTTGAGTTTTTATTACTCTAACACTAATTTGACCCGAATTGAAAAGATCAAAACACTTGGGGTACATTATTATGCAAACAAAGGGAATTTAAATTTAACGTTCCCTTCCCGTCATTTCACAAACTTTAACTTTTCCCATGAATCCCAATCGTCCCAAAGCGTATACAAGGGATATGACTCGACTTAGCAACTCATGCAAGCAACGAGATAATTGAACTAAGGGTTTTGGGTGATAACAATAATGCACTAAAAGTGAGTGCATATAGGGTAGGCTAAAGGCGATTTGGGTGTATATTTGGGGTGGGGTGTAAACAATGCTCTTCATTGATATTTCGGAAAAACGAAACATCACGAGAACCGCGAAAAGGATAGGCTCGAGGGTTAACTAGGGTATCGTGTACTAAAGATGAGTACAACGCAAAGGGTGTGGGGAATTACTCAACCGATGTGGAAGAAGTAATTATATTACGGTGTCGAACAAGGGTTATCCTAATGCCTCTTATCATTTAGTTATTCCTAACTACACAAGTGTAGTCTCACTTGCGACCTCGGAATGCATCACAAAACAAGTTCTAGAATCTAATATACTAGCGGTTCACACTCTAAGCATTGAAGATGAATGCTTTAATTCCTACTAATCTAAAGGCGATCCTCACATTTTGGGTGGAATTTGGGTGGTAAAGGGTTTTTGTGCTAGTCATGCAACTTCCTATCCGTGAGACGCTTTTGTTAAGACTAATGGCCCACTCCTATATATTATGAAAAATTTTAAATTTGGTGCCAAAATTACCCTAACCGACATTTTCTCATGGTTTATTACACAAATGCACTTGGACGAAGCAAATAATCAAGGATAAGCATAGTTTCAAAGTTCCGTTTATTTTCCCTCCTACACTTAAACCGAACATTGTCCCCAATGTTCCCGAAAATATCAAAGTTATGATAATGGAAGGTAATTAAAACGAAAGAAACTAATACTCCCCTGATTAGCTCGGTAGGATCCGTGTAAAGTGGTGGTTAAATCCTTTTCAAGAAGAATTTATGCTTGAAAAGCTCCTTCCAATCTTATGTAACTTCTTCTTGATAAATTAAACCTGCACACTTGAAGAAAACAAACAAAACCTTCGCGTAAAATCGGCGGTAATAATATATATAAGACTCGATTTAAACTAGGATATAATGCTTGTGGAATGGATGTTTCTGAATTTTTAAGAAAATTAAGACACGAAAATTCCAAAAATTTATAAGTAGCTCGTAAAACGAGAAAAAGTAATCGATGTTTTGCTCCTTCTGACGCCGTCGGTTGCAATCTGACGCCGTCGGTTATCTGACAAAAAGCGGTCTACGATTTTCCGGAAAAATTACGAAAAATTTACATCTTTAGAATCGGAAAAATTTACGCAAAAACATTCATTATGACTCGATACAAGCATTTGACTCTAACAAACACACATATATATCTTTTAAATAATTGTAATTCTCATGTTCACGTTTCTTTTGGCGTGTGTAATCCTCCCTACACTTATCCCTTATGTAAAATACCTTTATATGTAATTAAGGCGAGGTTAAAGACAAAATAAAGCATTTTACAAATTCAAACATGAGAATAAACAATTAATAAAAGATATCGACACACAAATGAAAATGAAAACAAATACACATGGGTTGCCTCCCAAGAAGCGCTTGTTTTGTTCGAGTCACGAGCACGATTCTACCCTTATTTAACGAGATAAAGGGAAGTTTTTCACACTTAAGTTTAAGTGCGGTGATAGTAGTAATACACACCCTTAGGGTGGAAATTTGCTACGTGAGGAGAGGGTGATGGGTGATTTATATGCTCAAAGGGTGTGCTCCATTCATTATAACCTTACCTAAGTTTATTGGTGTAGCGGGTGAATCAAATCTCCTCCTAAAAATGGATCATCTTATCAACTTCAAAAGATTCTTAGTTAAGGATCCATCTTGACCTAATAAACCGGTTTAAACCCATAGTGTTTCTTGTTATCAACCATGAATGGGTGATATAAGTGTGTAAGGTCATGGGTTACTCCTATATTAGCTTCTACTCTACATGGCCTAGAATCTACCACCTTTATCAAGCAACTACACGGACTATCTATTTTGATGGGTGGATTGGGGCCTAATTCAATTCAAGATTCACATCTAAAGATGGAAAATTGGGTAAGGTTTTGGTTGAGGCTCGGTTCATCAAAATTAGGAACTTTCCTAGGACTAAGAGAGGTCATGAAAACAAGCATCTAAACCTATATTCCCTAGTGTCGTTTGGTCCAAAGGTTCTACAATCGGGGTTCCTATAGTCTCTTCTACTTCTTGGGTAAGTTATAGGCGATGTGTGTTCCTCAGTGATGGTAGGACTTGTGGGTTATCCGATGGGATTGGATTTTCTACTCTATCCTCCATCTTATCAAGATCACCTATGTATTCATTTTGTCTTGTGGTAGCGCCTAACCATGACATGCACCTTGGTACCTCAACTCTAATCATCTCCTTCCTAAACAACCTTTCGACCGAAGTTTCCAAATTGAAAATAGGTCTAAAGATTCGTTTTTGGGTCC
This sequence comes from Chrysanthemum lavandulifolium, assembly GCA_022545495.1. Classification (NCBI taxonomy): domain Eukaryota; kingdom Viridiplantae; phylum Streptophyta; class Magnoliopsida; order Asterales; family Asteraceae; genus Chrysanthemum; species Chrysanthemum lavandulifolium. The sequence goes on along the minus strand of CM040243.1, from coordinate 4,138,954 downwards.
CATGTTCCACTTCTAAATTGGGCGTGAATCTCAAAGGTTTCCCATGCATTTGAACACACGTCCCCAAATATCCCCATCCGCTACATAGTCAAGTCTCCTTTGGGTTTCGTGGGCGATAAGAGTGTAAAAGAATTGTAGTGGAAGCGATAAATCAATACCATGATAAAGGACTTTTTGTAATAAATATTTAATTCGAGTCCACGCCTCGGAAAGGATTCATCATGATATTCTTTGGAACCTCAAGATCTCATTTGGAGTGGAAAGGGTAGATTATGTAGTGGATTTCGTTGATTGGGTGAGTTTTGGCGATTCGCGTTCTCCGTAACATTAACGGAATAGTTAATGAAAATGGTTACGAACAAAGGTCACGAAGAGGGGATAGACTAAGAAAGCTAAAATTAGAAAAATTTACTTGATAGGAATCAAGCAAAGAACTTAAGCGAGGTGGACTACTAACTAGCTATTCTATTCCCGACAGCGGAGCCAAAACTTGATAACGCTACACGCGTCGTTCGGGGTCAAGGAAACTTCCTTTTCTTGAGCAAGTTTTATAACACCTAGGCGATGAACCTAATCGTTGTAGTGTAGTAATTAGGGTAAGCCACGGTATTGATATCGTTCTCTGGGGAATAGGAATGCTAGTGAAAAGTTACTACGCTAAGGTTGAGGTTGAGGAAGATTATTTTTGTATTTTTATATTTTATGAAATTGAAAGGTACGAATCTCGGGTATTGGATTTGGGGGGGGGGTTGGTATTTCTACCGATTACTCTACTATTATCTAATTATCTAAACTAAGGTTGTGGGAGTCTATGTCTAAATTATGTGTACTCGTATGATAGTTTAAAGATGTGTTTACTTAGGTTTTACTACTCCTTAATTATCTCCTATTGATGGTTGAGTTGTCACGTCCTTATTCTTAGTTGCGTTGTGTGTCTAAAGTTGTAGGGTATCGTTTCTCCCAACTCTTTGAACTTACCAAAGGGTCTCGTTTACAAAACCCACTAGGGATGATAAACTCTTACTCTAAGGCACTCTTCGGATGGTTTAGCCTCGACTACTCGGGTAATCATATTCTAAGGTTCACAAAGATGAATCAAGCATTAAGTACACAACGAATGACCTATTGCACTACTAGATCATTAATCAACTAAGATAAGAAACAACCAATCAATATTCACTAATTAAGTTTCATACTTCCTAAGCAAACACACAAATAAATTAGCCGGACATGGAGAACATGCAAGCATACACACAAATAATCAAAGACATAATTGAATTGATGAAGTAAATACTTATCTTGATGTAAAATAGGGTTTAGAACCCTAAAATCTTGTACAAGACACCTTAGGTTCGGTTTTAGGTTTTCACTCCAAAAGACTCTCTTTAAAAGCGAAAAATTGATTCTATATATAAGATTACATATGCGCGACGCGTCACCTTATGTTTAAATGGCGCCGTCGTGTCGCCGTCATTAGGGTTTCGTCTTGGCCACGTTAACCTTGCGACGGCGTCACCTTATGCCTATGACGCCGTCCTCTTGACCGGCGACGTCTGGGTCACATCTAGGCCGTCCGAGTTGCGACGGTCTACTCCTTTAAAGCCCGCGCGTCTCTTGAAAATCTGAGTTTTGTCTTTTGATCCGTCACAAAATCCTCTGACGGCGTCGCGATTAAGCGATGGACGCCGTCGCCTTCTATTTTCAATGACTTTGAGTGTCTCGATTTTGACTTTGGCCATTTTCTTCGTATATTCGCGCCTTTTCGTCCAAATAAGTGCCATTCCGGCATTTTGCCTTCAAGAGACCTAAAAAGTGAAAAGGAGCGATATTAAGCAATAACGGATACAAAAGTGATCAAATAAGGGCTAAAACGACCCTCAAATGGTACCTTTAAAACCTTATCAATCACGCCTCAACATCCACTAACCCTATCACGATATTAGCCCGCCGTTGAGGCAAACTTTGAGGCCTTGGATTCCTTACTTAGGGCTCACAAAAGCGAGTTCATAATCTTGAAATCACGAAGAGTTGGAATACTCCGGTGAGGAGTATGATGAAGAGATTGAAATAGAGGAGATGCCACAACTTGTTAGCAAGGCGCTCGGCCTGCGAAATGGTTCTCCTTCCATCGAAGATCGAGCGGAAGGGCTGTAGGCTTTGAGGAAGGACCCGGAGGAGATCAGGAAGAAGGAAAGAATGCATGGTGAAAGAAGGGCGAGAACTCTAGCACGGGAAGCAACCCGGAACGGAGGAGTAAACCTACCCCTATCCTAGGCTGCTCATTTAGGAAGAGAGGAATGGGGCTCAATACCCCTTCACATGTTTCGAGTATTGAGGTCCTCCTCCATACTCGTGCATGAGTCGATTACCCCTCGGTAATGAACCCCTACCTACACCTCGAACCTACAACACTTACCCTCCGAATGGTTCACTCCCTAACCGAGTTACCGGCCAAATGCCCTACGGACATGTTCTTACGCAATCGACGGGTGTAAACCCTTCATTACCAACCTTCTGATTTACCCTACCTACACACGACCATCTCCTAACCCGTATAATCCTACACTGTTTATCCACCTCCATACAACCCTTACTATGCGAAGCCTCTGGAGCTTGCACACCTTCGTGAAGTGGATCGAAGACTACCCCCTGACGGTGTAAAGATGCCTACTCATATAGGCACCTACGATGGGAAAAGCGATCCCGATAACTTCCTCCATTTATTCGAGGCGCTATCAAGATGCAAAAGTGGATCATGCCTGTAGCATGCCACATGTTCACTTATACGCTCCAAGACTCCGCGAGAATATGGTGGAATGGGCGAAAGTTGGGAAGCATTGTAAGTCTAGACGATCTCAAGGCTAAGTTTCGATCACACTTTAGCCAACAGAAGAAGTACACCAAAACCCATCTAGCCATGCACACCATCAAGCAAAGGGACAACGAAAGTACAAGAGCCTTCGTTACGAGGTACACCGATGAAACTTTGCAAATTATGGGTTTGCACAAAGATCGAGGATTTCGGGTTTTGTACATGGCCTTCGGACGCTGAAGCTTGGTGGAATTCTGTCACCGATCTTCCCACCACTTATAAAGCGATGGAAGACTTACACTTGGATTGAATCAAAGAGGTAGCGACAAATGGGGCTCGATAGAGCAAAAGGAAGCTTGACAAATTCTCTCGTGGGTCCTCATGGGAAGGGTCCAAGAACAAGAAGAAGAAGCAGAGATCGCTTCCTCCATACAACAAAGGTTCAAACCACAGATTCTTGGCAAACTTAGACAATCTCTAGGAGATTCGCTCGAGAAAGCCGCTAAGTCCTTCGATCCACCACCTCGGATGACGAAGCAAAGCCGAGACATGTCCAAGTATTGCGGTTCCATGAAGACCATGGACACGACACGAACAAGCTGCGAGAGAACTAAAGAAGCATATCGAAGAGGCGATGCGGTCAGGACGGTTAAGCGCATCGGTTAAAGGCATCAAAAATGGAAAGGACAAGTTCTCCGAGCACCCAACTAGGCGAATGGAAGGGAACAAGAAGGACTCTACACCATGAAGCTCGATACTAATGGTACACAGGCACGATCCAACCTTGAAAAGGAAGGATGTAACACCCTAATTTCGTGATACCAGTGAATTCAAATTGGGTGTTACTTCATGGTACAATGATCATAACAATAGAAAAGAACTCTAATGGAGTCGTTTTAAAGATTTTCATTCGATTTATATAAATATCGAGTTTACAAAAATGAGGTCCTAGTTGGTTCCATTGTTTACAAAATACATTAAATGGGTTTCGAATGATAATAAAATTTATAGCCTTCTTGATATCCTTGCTCTTCCGTGCCGACTTCGACATTATGGACACGAAATACATACTTAAAGCTATCAACACAAAGGTTGAGTGAAATTCATAGAGTTTTGGAAATCAGTTGAACATATAATGTTTGTGTGAGTTACGTTGTTATACACTAATAATGTTGAAAACAAAGCAGATATTATTGCACTAAGCTCATGATACAGCGTTAACGGTTGTCATATAATAATGCGATGCCTAATAGGTAATTTGCCATTAAACCAATGGATCTTCAAATAGAGTGCGTTTGTTTACGGACACGGTAACACAAAGCGGATTTGTCATTCGATAGATCTATCCACATTATTCGCGTTCACTTGCAAGTGATTAATGGCTCATGATAATAGGGACTTAAGATTGGCAATAGTGGTACTTAGTGCAACTAATATATTCAAGTATAATTTGAAAGCAATGTGTTCGATTTAAAATAAAGCATGTATCTCCCAAGGGTTTGTAAAATAATTAAGTGATAGAAAGTGGGGCTATGAACTCACCTCGAGGTAAATGATATCACATGTATAATGAGAATGATGGATATGCCGTGAGAACTTCTCGAGCAACCTAAAATAGGATGTTGCGACTTAGGTTTGGAATAATGTTTAAGGAAACATAAACCATCCTATATATATTCCTATGTTGATCATGATGTAGTCAATTATCATTTGATGTTTATAGAAAGATCTTTATTATGAAAGCGTGTTTAGTTTATAGATATCGTTACTACCGTTCGGGCCATCATAATTCGAGAGGTCATGCGAAGAAATGTTAGGAGCTAGGACACTTTAAATCGTAAATCCAGAACTCGTCTATCGTTTTACTCAAATGAAACCCCTCACATGAAGCTCCTACTTTTGTAGCACTTAGTAGATACAACATATGTTTTGAGTAAAGATTGTTATAACATAAAGTTTATCATGTTTTTAATAAGTATCTAGTTTTTACAAGTTCTCTTCGTTTTCATAAATATGATCACCTTAGTTAACGTTCTTGGGTAAACAAGCCTTAAGGCTTTAGCCATGGCCTTGCCGTGACTTTGGTCTCGACTACCATGGTCTTGAGACTTAGCTTTAACCTTAGCCGTAGCCGTGGTCTTGGCTTATGGTCATTAGGCCTCTTGGTTTGCTTTTAGTTGTGACAAAAGTATAGTTATGAGACTATATTTAAAGCGGTTCTTTTTTGAAAGATTTTGGCCTATTTATGCGTTTTCAAGGTCAGAGCTTACGTATTATTGAAGGAAAGCGTCGTTACGGACAACTTTAGTGTTTTAACTTTTGATGATTTGGACGAAGTATCACTTTTAAAGCGGTGAGAACTCTTATGACTTATACATGGCGGTTTTGGCGTTTAGGTTTCGCTTAACTTCTTTTGTCTATAACTTTTGACTTGTTTATCATTTGGGTGATTCAAATTGCTATGTTTACCTTTTCATCTTGTCTACCATATTATGTAAGTTAGAAAGTCTATATGTTACTGATTTCAATGGTCTCACATGTGTAGAATATGACTAGTTTACTAGTTTGTTACTTTTATGACAATATGTGAATTAAAACAAGTGATTGAGTATATGTACATCATGAATCAACATAGTAACTATATATATATCATGAAATAGTTAAGATTATAAATAATAAATATGAGATGATGGTGGTGATAATTTGCTTACAACTTTTGGCTTTCACTTAAGAAAGGAGTAACTTAGTAAGGATAGGACTTTGATTGATCACTTAAGACTTTGGATTGAGCTAGCTTTCCACACCTTGGCACCCTTGCAAACTTGAAGAGTTGGTAATTGTTGTGCAAAATATTGCACTACCAGGCTTCGATGAGGATCAAAGTAATGAGGGTGTGTGTTCCATCAAGACTACTTTGTAACACGAGAATAAGAAATACTAAGACACTACGTTAAGTGATTGCTTGAGGGTAGGACCTGCGAACCACCTCCGGCGTGAGAGTAAGTATGAGTTATGGTTGCATAAGTGTGTGAAAGTAAAGAGATGAGTGTGAAATGAGCATACCATAATCCATTGCCCGTCCAACCTATTTATAGTGAATGGAATAGGGTTGAAACATCGCATGAATGTCGGAGATCATGGGGCGTTTCATGATTGTGGTTAACCGCTAGGGCTTAGTGACCCAGCGTTCTCGAGACTTGATGGGGAAGCCAGAGAGAGAGGAGATCATGGGTTTGACCAAGTCGGGAGGTTCCCTTATCCATTGTCCTTCGTCGGCCATACCCAGAAGGGCTCAGGGCTTTGGATGGCGAGTTCCCATAGGTAACCTTCGCCAACGAATGGTTTGGCGCCTATGGATATTTTGGAATCTAACTTGGGCCTTAGTATAGAAGGGCTTCGACACGTCTCGGAGGTGTCCTTGAGCTACTCGGAGGTACATCATCAATAATGAAGTACTAAGTGACTTGAGTGGATCTAAACTCAAGAAGATCACTTAAACTTGCTAGAGATTTGATGTAGTAGCTTGATCTTTGGAACTTCCTTGCATAAACTTGGAGTTTATAGATCAAATGATGGAAGATATGCATGATTTGTGATATGAACGACCCAAAATAGATTATTAGGGTTCTTAGGATGCATATCACTTGCTATTTATAGGAGGGTAACCATATATTGGGTTAAATATTAACCATGGTTAAGTTAGGACACTTGTAATGATCTAAAGGAAGCATGGTTAGGATTTTGCCACTAAAATGATGACTCCCCCCTTAGGTCGGCCAAGTGAAGATAAGATGACTTAGGTGGTTAGTTTTGGTATTATCTTGGTTACGGAGTGAGTTTTGGTTAGTTAAATGCCAACGAAGCCATAAAACATAAAACCGGGTATCTTAAAATACTGAAACTTGCAAGAATGATGAGACTCATCATTATACTCCATATAAAAATATAAAATGGGTGATAAGTCTCATTGGGTGCAAAGCAGCGCTTAAAGTCGAAATACGGGTCAAAAAGCGTGGTCGCGCAGTTTATCGAAAAGAACGAAATTCGGGGAAAAGACCGTGAATTTATTTAGAGTAGACTAAAATTAGTCTAAAAGTGATATGAGATGTCAAAATGTGGTTTTAGTCATACGCGGGATAACTACGAGTTATTCGTGAAGTTTAAAAGTTACGTGATTTAAGCGAAATGTAGAGCGTACAAGGTTAATTCCTTTATGGTCAAGGAGGAGGAAATATGTTTGACTTTTCCAAAAATGTAAAAGTGTCAAAAACATATTAGAAACACGGTGCGAGAATCGTTAAGTCCGGATGTAAGTAGAATTGTTTAAAAGCGTAAGTTTAGTTTTGTTCATTATTGGGCTTATTTGGTAACATAGAAATAATAAATCTTAAAATTCTCAAATTAATCATGAGTGATCTAAAATTTATCGATCACGAGGAAAATTGTCGAGTTGATTTTCATTATCGCGTGATGTTTAAGCGGTGGACCGTCTAAAGCGAAACTTTAAAGCGATGTTTACTTAATAACTTTTGCGAAAATGATCTAACGATGGTCGAACTCTCGGGTTATTACTAAAATAATTTATCTTACGAGAATGTGGATTAAAAATTTTACGGGATGAATAGTGAAAGTGAATAGTAAAGTGAATAGTAACTTTTCAAAAATATGAAAGTAACTTCGAAAAATGCGGTTGTTACAAAGGAAGCGCGGAGAGCTAGGAAGCGTGGGAAATAACCTTCCTCGCATCTTGGGGAGACACCTTCAACCGACCCGTGGTCATCAGTGCGAATCTCAAACAGGGAGGTGAATCGAGCATATATGGATTGTGGAAGCTCCTGCGAGATCATTTATGAGCATTGTTTCCTAAAGCTCAAGTCATCCATACGCTCACGAAGGGTGGACTCGAAAACACCACTAGTAGGGTTCTCCGGCGAACACTCATGGCCTTTGGGAGAAGTACCGTTGGAAATCACCATAGGCGAAGGACCCTTATCCCTCACAGAAACACTCACCTTCGTTATAGTCAGGTCAGACTCTCCTTATAATTTGTTAATAGGGAGAACTATGCAAAAGATGGGCATTGTTGTTTCTACCATACATCTTGCTATTAAGTTCCAAACCCCGCCGGAGTAGGGCTGTTCATTCTAATTATAGGGCGGATAAGGGTGTATATGGTGTCAAAAGACCAAGAAGAATCGGAGGAACCTCCGATAGCAATTCTAAGATGTACCGATCACGGAAGAGCGAGTTATAGTTAACCTGACTACCACGAACAAGCGGTGGTAGTAGGAAAGCAACTCCGTGAATTTCAAGGCAAAACTCGTGGGCTATTGCGGACTAACCTTGATGTTTTGCTTGGAAATATTCGACATGGCGGGGTACCAAGAACTTTCTTTGATCGACAGACGATCCTTGAGCGGAGCATAAACTCAATGAGTACAAACACATTGAGCCGATAAAGCAGAACAAGGAGGAGCTGGCCCCGAAAAAAGCGCTGCGAAAAAGTGGGCGAACTTCACTGGCGGGCATCCTAAGGAAGTTAAGTACCAAACACAGGTAGCCAACCCGGTAATGGTCAAAAAGAGCGGACGGAGGGTGGCGCGTGTGCGTTGACTTCGACATCAACAAAGCATGCCGGAAGGATTGCTACCCCACCGTAAATTGGAAGGTAGAATCATGGCGAGCTTCGGTTAAAGTGCTTAGACGCCTACAAAGGGTATCATCGGATCCGGATGGCAAGGAGGGCGAAGAAAAGCGACCTTCTACGAGCAAAGGTGTCTATTGTTCTGAAAGATGCCCGCCGGATTAAAAAGCGCAGGGCCACACCAATGGCTCGTAGATAAAGCCTTGACAAACAAATGGCGTAAATCTCGAAGCATACGTTGGCGACATGGGCATCAAAAGCAAGGCGGAGGAGGACCTACTCCTCGATGTACACGAAACCTTTGACCAACTTGAGCAATTAACATGAAGTGAACCTAAGAAATGCTCCCCGGTGTCGAAGAGGACAATTCCTAGGGCATTTGATCATAGCGGGGATAAAGGCTAATCCTCCAAGGTCAAGGAAATTTCGGATCTCAAGCCCCTAAGTGTCTAAAAGGCGTGTAGAGCCTAAATGGGCGGCGACTTTAAGCGGTTTCTATCGAAGGGGTGACGGGTCCCTACCATTTTCAAAACACTCGAGGATGCGTGGATAAGAAAACCTTTCAATGGAGTCGGGATCTTTGAGCCGCCTTCCGAGAATATGAAGGAGTTCATCGAAATCCTTCCAACACTAACCCCAATCAAAAGCGGTGTTGTTCATGTACTTAGCATCCTCAATGGAGTATTAGCGATCCTTATGGCGGAGCGAGACAAGCGGGATCCCGTTTACTTTGTCGGCGAGGGTCCTACGGGGCAAAGATCAATTATCAACATTGGAGAAGTTGATACTAGCCCCAATCTCTGTGACAAGGAGGCTCCGGCGCTATTTCGAGCCTATCCAATCACGGTCTTAACCGATAAGCCACTTAAAGCAGATCCTGTCGAAACCCGAAAAGTGGAAGGGTGGCTAAATGGGCTATCGAGTTGGGAGAGCATGAAATAGAGTTCAAGGGCGAAACTACTTAAAGGCCAAATTCTCATGATTTCTTGGCGAAACACCTTTCGAGCCCGGCGTAGAAGAAACCGAAACCAACCTCACTCAAGTACAGGCTGAATGGAAGCTTTACGGATGGAGCATCCGACTCAGATGGTTCGAGAGCGAGCTTAATCTTTGGTCACCACGATGGGAAGGAGCATCACATGCTCTTCGTTTTGAGTTCGAAGCCACAAACAACGAAGCGAAGTATAAAGCACTATTAGCAGGCCTCCGGCTAGCTAAAGATATGGAGGTCAACGCTCTTGCTATTTTCGTAGACTCTCGATTGGTAGCGAACCAAGTGGCAGGCTCCTGTAAAGCAAGGCGGCCGTCGTCAAACAGTGACTTGGAAAAACAAAGAGATCTTTGAAGAGCTTGACTCTACACCATCCGGCATGTTCGTAGGAATCGAACAAGAAGGCGACGCACTAAGCAAGCTAGCTTCAATGGCCTTCGCCCATCTCACTAAAGAAGTACTTGTCGAATTCCTTTGATGAGTGTCTAAATACTCATCATTTTGTACAATATAAAGCGCAAAATCATCGAAAACACTCAAAAATGCATCAAAATGATGAAAATATCACAAATCGAGTGTTTTATGTGTTTTAAATACAAAATATCAAAATCGGATGAAAAACATATCAAATTTGCAAAATTGCGGTTTAGTCCCCAAGTTTCAAAATTGTCAAAAACAGTCCCTGAGCACATAATTTCAAAAGAAAAATCACCAAAGGTCCTTTTAAAATCATAACTTGTCAAATTTAGTCCTTTGGTGAAAAATTTAAAAAGTTTGAGAAAATTACAAGTTTGGTCCTCCAACTTTGAAAATTGGCAAAATTGGCCCCCGGAAAATTGGAAAATGGCAAGATTGGTCCTTGTACTTTTTGAGATTGTCATTTTCAGTCCTTGGAACAACTTTGCAAAATTGACAGGACAGGTCCCTGAACTTTCAGAATTTGCAACTAAGTCCTTGTGTATTTAATACCCCTAAACCTTTTGGCCCTTGTCAATTCCATTATGAACCCCAGCCAACAAACCATTTGGACCCTTACCACTTGTGACCCCTTGATTATTAAACCACGGTCAAATCCCAAAGTCAAACCAACCTACCCGCCTTTTTTCCTATCTCCCCAACCCTAGCCTATGACTCGACCTCCCATCTCCCTCCTCACTTTCCTCTCCCTTGTTCCCCCTCCTCAACATCCCGCCAAGAGCATTAAATGCACCTCCAACATCCACTCAATCCCACTGTCAAAACAAAGTTTCCTTAAAATCGGTTTAAGGGCCAAGATCATTTAAATGATCCAAGGGACCTAAATAATGGTGGGATTAATTCGAGAGAGAGAGAAGACATTGGGGTATAAAGAGAGATTGAAGCAAGTTTAAAGAGTAGTTAGTTTTTCATTTTTTCTAAAATGTCGTTTTTTTTAATTAATGTCTTAGTTTAGTTTAAAACATGTAATCCTTTGTTTTAATGATGCAAACTTAAGTTTAGTTATCTTTGTAATATGTTTTAAGAATCAATATCAAAGTTTGGTTAAATTTCATGTTCTGATAATCCACTGTTGAGAAGTTCAGTTTCAAAAGCTTATTTCCAAGCCTTTAACAGTTTGTTCTTAAGTTACAATAAGTTATTTAAGCCATTTATAGCTTTTTACAAGCTTTGGAATCATTTTTAAGTAGCTTTGTTCCATGGTCAATAAAAGTCAACAGTGAAGAAAAAAAATGGGTCAAACGGGTTTGGAATTGGTATGTGGGTGATCGACTTGGATTTGGGTTGGAAATGGCTCGGTTTAGTGGTGTTGGGGTTTGGTTTTAAGCTACACACGGTGGGCACATGTGAGTGATTTGCTCATTTTCAATTTCAAGTCGGTTTTGCATTTTAGGCTGTCTATGAATCTGTGATCACCATTAGTTTAATGTAGTCTATTTAAATTGTATTTATGATATTTAAGCTTGGTTTGATCCTTATTACAAGTTTGTTTAAGGGTTTAGCTCATTTTGATTGCAACACGTTAGATAAAGGGTATTTGGTTCGATGCTTCAAGCTGAGCTATAGGTTTATCTTAAGTAGGTTTACGTGGCTTCATGTTTGTTAAACCATTTCATGCTCATTTCGTCTTAAGATTGTACACGTAAGCCTCTAAAGTCAAAATCCGTCTCATTAGTTCTTATGAGTTCCTTTGTTGGAATTTTTGCAAGTCAAAACTTGTTTTGTGTCTTAAATTCATAGAACTAGCTTTCCTTAAGTTTATTTCATCATAATATTTCATTTCTAGTCTTTAAATCATGATCAAAATCAATAAAGTCAACTTTTCATTTTCATGACAAAAGTCAAAACATTGAAATCTCGTTTTAGAGCGAATGCAAGGATTTTCATGGTTTCATTTTTAGCCATTTTCGGTGACACTTGGTATTCTAAAAATTCAGTTGGTGTTCTTTCTTATCACCATTTTAGTTAAATTTTACAAATTTTTATAAGCTTCAAACATGCCTCTCTTTTGGGTGTCAAGTGCCACATCCATTTGGTCTTAGTATAAACTGAGGTTTCATCAGTTTTGTCCAGGGTTGCATAGGGCTTGTTTGATCTCACCCAGGTCTGAATTTTGGTGCATTAGGTCTCACCTAGGTCTAGTGTAGGATCCAACAAGTGCTTTTCATTTCCAGCTTATTTTGAATCCTGTGCATTAGCTCAAAGTTGCCCCCCAGAACCTGTTTTTAGCCAAAAGCTCACAACATCAAATCTGTTGAGCTTGTTGTTTCAGAGGTTAGGGCTTGTTGAATCTTGTTGCATTTCTGTTCTTTTAGCTGCTTAGAGCTTCCATTTTGGTTTGGTGCCTTTTGGATTCCATTTGCTTATTATAGTGCTTATTTCAATAAGCACTTCCTTATCAGTTTCAATATTTTGCACACAACCCCATGTTTTTCCAATTTTCCTAGCTTCCTAATATGATTTTAGACTTTTCTTGAAATTTTCAGATTTTTCCAATCTTGTTTGCTATTTTTCTTAATTTAAATTAGTTTTTAAGCATTTTTAATTAGCTTTAAATACAAAAAATTAAGAAAAGGTTCAAAAAAACAATTTTTCAATTTTCTTAAGTTTAGATAAATATAAAAATCCAAAAAAATATTTTTCCATATTTTTCTTAGTTAAATTTGTATTTTTAAATAATTTAAGTAGTTTTAAATAGTTTTTAATTTCTAGAAAATATAAAAATAATCAGAAAAATACAAAAATAGTTTTGAAAAGTCTATTTTGATATTTTAGATTTTTCTAAGTCTTAATTTTATTTTTCTAGCTTTATTTTCTAATTTCTTGTATTTTAGGTAATTATTTAATAGTTAAAAATAGTTTTTAATTAATAATAATTAGATAATTAGTCATAAAAATAATTTTCTTTTTCTAATAGTTTTCTTTTATCATTAGGTTTGTAAAAACATCATTTTCATATTTTTAGGCTTAATATTGCTTTAGTTTCACTTTTTATTTTATGCGTCGCGTAGATTTTAATTTCGGTTTATAAAAACATAAAACAAAAACATCATTTTAATTATAGTGATAGCGTTTATTTAATAGATTTTATCTTTTAATCTCCTTTAATTTGCATTTAAGCCGTTTTAATTTGTTGGCTTTTACTTAGTCATAATAATTCACAATCCTTTTTCGTTCAAATTCGCGATCACTATATCGTTTGATAATCCATTGCATAGCTCGTTGGGACATAACGACCGGAAACACTATACTCCTCGGATCTTCATTGCATTCGTTCTGGCGGTTTAAGCATTACGATGCGCCATTCACAAGTGGCGAGCTTGTGTGATAAAGCTTATTTGTTCGGGGCGCATCAAATTTTAGGCGCCTTGCTTGGGGTTGTCTTGATTATCTTCCGTCTAGCAGTTAGTGATTTGAATATTCATTCCTTGTTTAAACCATCTGTATGTGTTTATATTCTCTTTAAAAATCAAAAACCCAAAAGATTTTCATTCTTTGTTTTACAAAATGTTTTTAAAAATACCAAAATATTCATCTTTACCCTCTCACATCTTTGATTCTTCATCCCTACCCCTCGAGACCTTTGATTCTTTCTATGTCTTATCCTCACCCTCTTGGTTGTCAATGGTGTGGTGGTCCTTATAATGGTGGCAATTGCCCGGTTGTGGCATGGTGGAATCGGGAAGCGGGTGCATCATAACCAAGATCCTATTCCTACCATAACACAACCGATTTATTCCATCGGCTACCACCTTTGTGAGACTCGTGATTTCTTGTTGTGAGTCTTGTGGTGGTTCACCTCCGATTCGATTGTCCATTGGGAAACACGCTTGTCTATGAGCGGGTTCTAATAACAATTTGACTACAACACATACCACTCACGACCGCATCAGTTTCTTGTTGTGAGTATTGTGGAGGTCCTCACTCTAGCTCGGATTGTCAAACAGGGAACCCATTTCCTTGCAACAATTACGACTCTTCGTATCAAGACCAACCTCTCTGAATCGGGCACCACCGGCTGAGCCACTTCCTCAAAATCTTCTCCTTGATCTTTTGGATTTAGTGAAAGATTTGAAGGAATGTAAACACTCCCAAGATAATCCAAATGAGAAATCCATGGAAGTTTTGTTAGCCAGAAGAAGCGGTGCTAATTTAGATTCCAAAATTGCCTTTGAACAATCTATTAGGGAATCAATTGCAAAAAAAAGCGCCAAATCTAGCTCTCGATTCCGTTTCATTCACGATGGCGATGATGATGAAGATATCCTTGATATCCTACAATTTTATAACGGTTCATCAAGTTCATCGGTTGAAATTCCTTCCATGAAAAGTCGGGGAGAAAAGACTATGATGGAATTACTAGCGAGAAGAACAAATGTTAAGTATTAAACATATGTATGCTAGTCCTTCTAAACTCCTCATCATTGTTATCACACCAAGCTCCCTCGCTCTCTAAACATGGGGATGAGCATCTTGACCTTGTTCACGAAAAGGAATCGGACTAATTCATAAAGTCTAGTGTTGAGAACCTTGTCCCAATCCGAGAGAGTCACGGGGAACTTCGATCGGATGTGATTCTCTTTCCCTCTTGAGTGTTCAAATGATCATTTGGAAACTTTCTCCGATCTTAGCGACGATTGTGCTTCCTTTGGAAACATCGAGTGCGTTGAGGCATCACTTCCACGTCGATCTCGATCCCTTCTTGAGGAGTTCTCCGGTGAACTCACTCACATCAATCCACTCTTTGATTTGAAGCCGATCCGGGAGGCGAAAGTCTCATTGATAATGATCGTTCACTCACTTCTTATCCCAGCGGTCCAATTGAGAATGTTGATCACTTTGTTCGAAACATTCAAAGCTACTTTCACCAATCCTCTATTTGAATTCGACTACGAATTCACTTCAATTTCGAGAATCCACTCTTTGATACTCGGATTGAGGATAGTGATGAGCCCACAATGGAACAAGAGTTCACAAATTCACCTCATGTGAATGATTCTCTTCATAAAGAGTTCTCGGTGAACTCTCTCATGACATATCTCCTCGGAACATGATCATTTCTACTTTGATCTTGAGGATGATATTAGCTCGGAGGAAGGTATACTCTATCATACGAGTTTGATTATTAATGATACTACCTTCACCCTTCCTCCCGATCGTCTACATTTGAGGATGAAGAATGGATCTTGATTGTCATCAAAACCTTTCTTCCTTTCCTCAAATATCTTGTGATTCTCTTCATCTTCACTCCTTCGGAATGAAGACACTATCTTTGACCCGGCATTTTCATTTATCATCTTTTGAGCGGTTCTATGTATATCTCATCGGTGTGGAACTTTCACGTGCTTCAAATGTTTGTCGAACATCTTGAATGAAAGTCCGATGGAGATTGTCTCTTCCACTTGCTTCCCATGAACAAATGAATTGGGTCGAGTCAAGCTAGCGACTCGGTAATCAAAAGCAGTAGCTAAACATGGGTTTTCACCCGTGTGTACCACCTAGTGTGGGGAGTTACCCCATGTTGTATATATAGTCTTAAAAAAAAAAAAAAAAAAAAAAAAAAAAAAAATCTTTTAAAATAATGGCGTAGTATTTCCCTTTACGTTCTTTGTTTCGGCATAACCGCGGTACTTTGAATATTGAGGGCAATATTCATTTCTAAGTGTGGGGAATTCTCAGATTTTATCATATATTATACACCTAATTCCCCATTTTGGCCAAAATTTTTTTGGAGTAAGTGTTTTACACTTACTCAATTGGTTATCGATCCGCCATGTCTAATAAACTAAAGGATTGGCTAATCCAGAGCAAGCGGCTCTTGGTAAAGATATCTCAAATCCGTTTTGACTTGCAATTTGCCCAAAATTGTATGGTATTATTCACCATATCCTTAAAAGTGAAGAGTTGGCTAGCCCGCAAGGTTATGGCTTGTGGTAAAGCGATGGAAAATCCATAATTGGTAATCAGCTCACCAAAGATAATATTGATAATTTATCTAAGAGTTGGCTAGTCCGAGAAGCAAGCGGCTTTTGGTAAAGACAAATCAAATCCGTTGAAAGGCGGTGGTTTGCTCAAAATCACATGGTTATCGGTGTACCATGGTTCTTACTTGAACCGAAACATTTGGCTACTCGAAGTAATGGCTTTTGGTAAAGAGATTCAAATCCATTAAGTTTTTCTCAAAAGATTGCTAGGGACTAGCAATAGTTTAGTGTGGGGATTGATGAGTGTGTAAATACTCATCGTTTTGTCTCATATAAGCGCAAAATCATCGAAAACACTCAAAATGCATCAAAATGATGAAAATATCACAAATCGGTGTTTTATGTGTTTTAAATACAAAAAAATCAAAATCGGATGAAAACATATCAAATTTGCAAAATTGCGGTTTTAGTCCCCAGTTTCAAAAATTGTCAAAAGCAGTCCACGAGCACATAATTTCAAAGAAAAATCACCAAAGGTCCTTTTAAAATCATAACTTGTCAAATTTAGTCCTTTGGTGAAAAATTTAAAAGTTTGAGAAAATTACAAGTTTGGTCCTCAACTTTGAAAATTGGCAAAATGGCCCCGGAAAATTGGAAAATGGCAAGATTGGTCCTTGTACTTTTGAGATTGTCATTTTCAGTCCTTGAAACAACTTTTCAAAATTAGCAGACAAGGTCCTTGCAACTTTCGAATTTACAACTAAGTCCTTGTGTATTTAATACCCTTTAAACCTTTTGGCCTTGTCAATTCCATTATGAACCCACCAACAAACCATTTGGACCCTTACCACTTGTGACCCCCTTGATTATTAAACCCATGGTCAAATCCCAAAGTCAAACCAACCTACCCGCCATCTCTTTTCCTCATTTCCCCAACACCAGCCCACCATCTCACCTCCCATCTCCCTCCTCACCTTTCCTCTCCCTTGTCCCCCTCCCAAACATCCCTGCCAAGAGCATTAAATGCACCTCCAACATCACTCACTCAATCCCCATTGTCAAAACAAAGTTTCCTTAAAATCGGTTTAAGGCCAAGATCATTTAAATGATCCAAGGGACCTAAATAATGGTGGGATTAATTCGAAGAGAGAGAGGAAGGCATTGGGGTATAAAGAGAGAGATTGAAGCAAGTTTAAAGTGTAGTTAGTTTTTCATTTTTCTAAAATGTCGTTTTTTAATTAATGTCTTAGTTTAGTTTAAAACATGTAATCCTTTGTTTTAATGATGCAAACTTAAGTTTAGTTATCTTTGTAATATGTTTTAAGAATCAATATCAAAGTTTGGTTAAATTTCATGTTACGATAATCCCTTTGTTGAGAAGTTCGGTTTCAAAAGCTTATTTCAAGCCTTTAACAGTTTGTTCTTAAGTTACAATAAGTTATTTAAGCCATTTATAGCTTTTTACAAGCTTTGGAATCATTTTTAAGTAGCTTTGTTCCATGGTCAATAAAAGTCAACAGTGAAGAAAAAAAATGGGTCAAACAGGTTTGGAATTGGTATGTGGGTGATGCAGCTTGGATTTGGGTTGGAAATGGCTCAGTTTAGTGGTGTTGGGGTTTGGTTTTAAGCTACACACCAGCTGGGCACATGTGAGTGATTTGCTCATTTTCAATTTCCAAGTCAGTTTTTGCATTTTAGGCCTGTCTATGAATCTGTGATCACCATTAGTTTAATGTAGTCTATTTAGCTGTATTTATGATATTTAAGCTTGGTTTGATCCTTATTACAAGTTTGTTTAAGGGTTTAGCTCATTTTGATTGCAACACAGTTAGATAAAGGGTGTTTGGTTCAGTGCTTCAACTGAGCTATAGGTTTATGCAGAAGTAGGTTTCTGTGGCTTCATGTTTGTTAAGCCATTTCATGCTCATTTCTGTCTTAAGATTGTACCTGTAAGCCTCTAAAGTCAAAATCCATCTCATTAGTTCTTAACAAGTTCCTTTGTTGGAATTTTTGCAAGTCAAAACTTGTTTTGTGTCTTAAATTCATAGAACTAGCTTTCCTTAAGTTTATTTCATCATAATATTTCATTTCTAGTCTTTAAATCATGATCAAAATCCATAAAAGTCAACTTTTCATTTTCATGACAAAAGTCAAAACATTGAAATCTCTGTTTTAGAGCCAAATGCAAGGATTTTTCATGGTTTCATTTTTTAGCCATTTTCAGTGACACTTGGTATTCTAAAAACTTCAGTTGTTGTTCTTTCTTATCACCATTTTAGTTAAATTTTACAAATTTTTTATAAGCTTCAAACATGCCTCTCTTTTGGGTGTCAAGTGCCCTGTCCACTGGTCTTAGTATAAACTGAGGTTTCATCAGTTTTGTCCAGGGTTGCATAGGGCTTGTTTGATCTCACCCAGGTCTGAATTTTGGTGCATTAGGTCTCACCTAGGTCTAGTGTAGGATCCAACAAGTGCTTTTCATTTCCAGCTTATTTTGAATCCTGTGCATTAGCTCAAAGTTGCCCCGAACTCTTTTTAGCATAAAGCTCACAACATAAAATCTTTGAGCTTGTTGTTTCAGAGGTTATGGCTTGTTGAATCTTGTTGCATTAGAGTTCTTTTAGCTGCTTAGAGCTTCCATTTTGGTTTGGTGCCTTTGGGATTCCATTTGCTTATTATAGTGCTTATTTCAATAAGCACTTTTATCGATTTCAATATTTTGCACACAACCCATGTTTTCCAATTTTCCTAGCTTCCTAATATGATTTTAGACTTTTCTTGAAATTTTCAGATTTTTCCAAGCTTGTTTGCTATTTTTCTTAATTTAAATTAGTTTTTAAGCATTTTAATTAGCTTTAAATACAAAAATTAAGAAAAGGTTCAAAAAATAATTTTTCAATTTTCTTAAGTTTAGATAAATATAAAAAGCCAAAAAATATTTTCCATATTTTCTTAGATAAATTTGTATTTTTAAATAATTTAAGTAGTTTTAAATAGTTTTTAATTTCTAGAAAATAGAAAAATAATCAGAAAAATACAAAAATAGTTTTGAAAAGTCTATTTTGATATTTTAGATTTTTCTAAGTCTTAATTTTATTTTTCTAGCTTTATTTCCTAATTTCTTGTATTTTAGGTAATTATTTAATAGTTAAAAATAGTTTTTAATTAATAATAATTAGATAATTAGTCATAAAATAATTTTCTTTTCTAATAGTTTTCTTTTATCATTAGGTTTGTAAAACATCATTTTCATATTTTAGGCTTAATATTGCTTTAGTTTCACTTTTTATTTGTGACGTCGCGTAGATTTTAATTTCGGTTTATAAAAACATAAAACTAAAACATCATTTTAATTATAGTGATAGCGTTTATTTAATAGATTTTATCTTTTAATCTCCTTTAATTTTCATTTAAGCCGTTTTAATTTGTTGGCTTTTCCTTAGTCATAATAATTCAATCCTTTTTCGCTCAAATTCGCGATCACTATCGTTTGATAATCCATTGCATAGCTCGTTGGGACATAACGACCGGAAACACTATACTCCTCGGATCTTCATTGCATTCGTTCTGAGCGGTTTTAAGCTTGTTACGGTCCGCCATTCACAAGTGGCGAGCTGTGTGATTTAAACGACTATTCGAGCACGCATCAAATTTTGACTGAAAGATCCATTATTCGCAAAGAGGTTGCCGATGTGATTCACGAAGAAGGAGAGACGTGGATGACTCCCATAAGGGAATATTTGATAAGTGGTCTTCTCCCTGAGGATTCCAAGCTAGCAAGGAAGATTCGGATTAAGTCCCACAAGATCGGCTAATAGGGAAACCCATATAGAAGGTCATTTTATCACCTTGGTTAAGGTGTGTGGGACCCAAGCAAGCAACGAGCATTATCTCACGAAGTCCACGAAGGATCCTGCGGCCTCCATGCAGGACCTCGCTCGATTGTCTCAAGATAATGAAATTGGGCTATTATTGGCCTTCGATGCGAGACGCAATGCAATTCATTCTAAAATGTGAAGCTTGTCAGATACACTCAAACGTTCCAAAGATGCCGAAGCAAGACATGACAAGTGTGACATTCGCATGGCCCTTCTCTCAGTGGGGCATCGATATCGTAGGGCCTATGCCTATATCGCCCGGAGGAGTCAAATTCTTGCTAGTAGCAATCGATTACTTTACTAAGTGGGTGGAAGCTAAACCCTTAGCCTCCGTAACAGGGAGACAGATCGAGAAGTTTGTATGGGAGCACATTGTGTGCATTCGGAGTGCCCATATAATCATATCGACAACGGGAAGCGGTTCTTGAAGGAGTCTTCTACGACTTCATCGAGGGCTCAACATAAAGCGATCTTGGACATCCGTCACCATCCACAAGGTAACGGACAAGTGGAGGTTACAAGCGAGACATCGTCAAAGGGATCGAGAAAAGGTGGGGTGAACTCATCATGGATGGGTGGATGAGCTTCCTCAAGTATTATTGGCTTATAGGACGCAACCTAAGTCAAGAAATGGTGAAACACCCTTCACCCTAACATACGGAACGAGCGGTCATCCGGAACTAATTATACACACGGAGCGTGTGCAGCGTCGATGCCTCTCAAATGACTAAAGGATCGGGAAAACCTTGATCATTGGAAGAAAAGGCGAAATAGCCTCCATCAGAAGCAATACACAAACATAAGATCGAAGGCTATTATAACAAAAGGGTCGACCTTCCACTTTCAAGCTCGGAGAATATGTGCTATGCCTCAACGGTGCAAGCAAAGCAGAGTACTGTGGAAAGGGGCCAACTTGGGAAGGACCCTACATGGTAGGCGAGGCCTACGGCAATGGAGCCTACAAATTGGCCACTCTTCTGGAGAACCCATCGACATGACATGGAATGGTACGAACCTTGAAAGTTCTATGTTTAAGAAGTACTTTTACTTTTTCTTGTAATTAGAAGCTTCTCAAGGAAAGCAAACATTATTGGTAGTTGTCTTAGTTTTCATTTCAAGAATGATGTAATCCTCCCTACCAATTCAATGATGAATAAGACATTTCCCACAAATCTCTTGCTTCGTTTCTTAAACACAAAGATTTGTTCAGCCAAGTCGTTAATGAGTTTCAATGTCGAACAAAATGGCTCAGGGTGTAATACACGCCTTATCATTTAAGCCAACTTTAACATTCGCATTAACTCTCCTAGAGTCCTAGTAGTCTTTGGCGCTTGTAAAAATATATACAAAGTCATACTACTTAAAGGATTTGAGATAGAGTGGGTCGCGACCCTGTGTCAATGATCAAATTTGGTCATTATATTCTTGGTGTTGCAATTTACACACAATGAGGTTGTTTAACCTTAGGTTATAAAACTTAAGCTCGGAAAAATGGCGTACGAGAAGTTAACAAAACAAACGTAAATAATAACTAAGTGTGTAGAGGTATTTCCCCTACACCATACCATTCAAAATGAAGGCTAGTGCCCTTGTACCTACACGAGGAGCCTAAGCCCCAGTTAAATTGTTTTTGGCCCATGGCCATACATCAAAAGCATTTAAATTGTTTGGAGAACAAGACAAACATTGTAAAATAAGATAAATTGTCTTAAGGGTACATGCCACCCTTTGAAACCAAATTACCGCCAACATGGTAGCCTTCATTCTGCTTTTTGGAGATGGAGTGGGGATGGTTGCCTTGAGACAGCTTGGTAGACATGGTATTCTTGGTGGGAGTGGTAGGCTTGACTTCGGGGTTTCTTGGAAAGGAGGTCTTGAGGGGTGCCATAGGATCTTTGGTAGCCTCGGCAATGAAGGAGTACTCTGCGGTTGCGAACGCATTTCTTGCCTCATCATACTCGACCTTCGAAGTGGGACGGTAGCATTCAATCTTGGAAAGGTCCACGGGCTTGCTGTTTGGACCTCCTCCAACGCTAAGCATCCATGAAAAATGGTCGATTTGATGACCTTCCACATCGAGCTCCCAATTCATCACTTGTGGTAGAGCTCCATGGCTATGTAAGGTACCACCTTTGAAGCGACCTCCAGCGATCCTTTTGCAGCATTTTATACCTCATCTACAAGCCATCGATTTCCTCCCTCAACTTTACTTCTACCTCTCCAAGCCTAGCCTTTTCGCCCTCTAGGCTAGCACACTTTGTGTCAAGCACTACGTTTTGACCAATGAGTGTGGCTACCTTACCCTCCTCCACCTTGAGTCTAACAATTTCGGTTGTTAACTCATCAATCTTTTGACGGAGGTCTTGAACGAGGGGATTCTTCTCCAGGTCCTTCTCTATCTCATTACACTTAGCCTCCAATTCAGCATACTCCCGATCCCAATGCTTTTCCATTTCCAACATCACATCCATCTCCTGCCTACCCTTGGTCACATACGAGTAGCTCCACGGTCACGGTATTCAAGTGATTATCCAATCTGCTTGCCTCGCTACACCATTGTCGTGCATATCACAAACCCTTTCAATGGACATATTATGCAATGAGACCCTTCCATGAAGGGGGGTAACATGATTCACAATCGATGACGGGATAAAGCATTGGGAGCTCCTTCGTCTCTGGAAGGCTGCGATCAAAGCAATGTATAAATGTTAAGTTATTTTTATACTTATCACTTCACATGTTTCATAAGATAAAAAGCGCTTACCATGAACCTCAACGAATTCATCCGTAACTCAAGGTGACTTCACAAACTTTGACCCTCGGCCTCTTTTGCTTCACAACCCTTGATCCCGAGGCGGGGAGAGGATTCTTCCTTTTGTTGGTAGACTTAACAACCTTGGATGATGTTCCCTTTCTACTCTTTAATCATCGGCCTATCCTTGTTGACCCTATAAGCGGGACATCCTCATCCGCAGGATCGTCCGAGTCGATAACATTCTCAACCGGTTGGGACGGACCCTCCAACGCAGCTTGGGGGCACCGATGCAATGAAGCAGGGTTCGAGTGTCTACCTCATTGTTGTTCCTGATTTGAAGGAGAGCCAACACCATAAAACTCTTCAACCTTCTACGCATAAAACTTAAATCTTCATCCAAATCTTGGTACATGAAGTTTCGAGCGACATCTACGCAAAATAGAAACAAGAAGAAATAAATATCGATTGCTACATTGGTCTACTTAAATAAAAGTAGATAAACATACTTTGTCCTTGGTATATGATCACGAGCTTCTTGGGAGACCCTCCCACTGGCAATCGACCATGTATAAGATGGCTTGAGGAACACTTGCATATCCACGGGATATTTGGCCAAACACCGATAATGAGGATCCCTTCGCCTCGTATGGTAGGGGGTCATTATACCGTTTGCATCAAACATATTTTCCTTATTCAAGACTGGATATTTAGGGGAACAATGGTGTCATTGAAGGTAGAAAAGCTACCTTTCAACTTGTTTTGTTTTATATACCCTCCCAAACGGGTTTGGAACATCCGACTCGGGCCTTTTGCTAAAGTTAACCAATTGCCCCATGATACAAGTTCGAAATCCTCTTAAAACCATTAATGTTGGTTCATAGCCGTATGCTTTGCACATCACTATGAATGTAGTCACTTGGCTAAACCAAGGGTTAAACCTAGAGATGTGAACCTTGTAATATTGCATAAACTCTAATATCAATGGGTGCGGCGGAATCCTAAGGTTCGAATGGCTAAATGCATGTGTGCTGACCTACGAAACCTTGAGGAGCATCAAAGATGCCTTGATTAGGTTTGGGTAACATCAATTTGTGTTCTAGTGGGATGGGGTAATCGGCTAAGTGATCATGTAGATCTTTGCCGACAATGTACACTTTTGCTGCTTTATAATAAACTTGGAATCCATTTAAAAAAAAAAAAAAACAAGCTATTCGTAAGAAAGAAGGATTACCTTTGGTTTTGGAAGTGAAGGCGATGAAGTTTTACTGCGTGTGGAAATAAGACGAAGAGAGTAAAATAAGTTAGGGTTTCATCTACCCCCTTTTTATACTCTCTTTTCTCTCTTAGGCACCGCACACGTGTCCCAAAGATAAATCTTATCCAGTTAAAATTTTCTTTTAAATTTTGAATAAAGACGACTTTTGGTCTCCGGGTAAGTTGGGGAAATGTGATCACTGTAGCGGGCAGTCGTAATAAGTAATTAGCATTAAATGCGCTAAGTTAGGTGCACTGTTATCCTCTAACTAACGCATTTCGCAGTAGGATGATTTTTTTTGAAGCATGAAGTCGAAAGCAATGTCTCCTTGCTCATATACATCACTTTCGACTGGGGGGCTTGATGATGTACCCTCCGAGTAGCTCGAAGGACACTCCTCCGAGGCGTGTCGAAGCCCTTCCATACGAAGGCCCAGTTAGGATTCCAAAATATCAATAGGCGTCAAACCATTCGTTAGCACGAAGGTTACCTAAGGGAATTCGCCATCCGAAGCCCTAAGCCCTTGGGTATAGTGACGAAGGAACAATGGATAAGGAACCTCGACTTGGTCAAACCCATGATCTCTCTCTCTCTTGGCTTCCTCGTCAAGTCCGAGCGTGGGTCACTAAGCCCTAGCGGTTACCCACAATCATGGGACGCCCCATGATCTCCGACATTCATGCGAAGTGCTCAACCCTATTTCATTCACTATAAATAGGTTGGACGGGCAATGGATTATGGTATGCTCATTTCACATTCATCTCTTTACTTACACACACTTATACAACCATAACTCATACTTACTCACGCCAGAGGTGGTTCGCAGGTCCTACCCTGCGTAATCACTAACGTAGTGTTTCGTATTTCTTATTCTCGGTGAAAGGCAAGTCTTGGCTGGAACATACACCCCTCATACCTTTGATCATTATCGAAGCCTGGTAGTGCAATCTATGGTACAATCACTGCTTGACATAGACCTCCTCTGTAATCTTGCCATATAAAAAGGCACTCTTAACATCCATTTGATAAACCTGAAATCCCATATATGATGCAAAAGCAAGGAATATTCGAATAGCTTCAATCCTTGCTACAGGAGCAAATACTTCATCATAATCTGCTCCTTCTTCTTGTCTATATCCTTGTGCAACTAACCTTGCCTTGTTCTTGATGACATTCCCTCTTTCATCTCTCTTGACTCTGAAAACCCATCTTGTACCAATTACTTTCTTTCCATCTGGTAGATCACATAGTACCCAAACTTCTTGAAGTTTGAATTGAAGAAGTTCTTCTTGCATAGCTTCAACCCAACTTTCTTTAGTTAGTGCTTGATCAATATTCTTGGGTTCTTCTTGAGAGATAAAACAAGTAAACAGGCATGTTTGATGATCCTTATGATTCAACATGTTTTGTTTATACACAAAGCTATGTAAAGCATTGTGTGGCTGATAAAATCCTTTAGCCTTTGTTCTTGTTAGCACCCCTGATGTAGATGGTCCAATGATTTGACCAGTAGGATGATTCTTATGAACTCTTAATGTAGGAGTCTGTAGAACTTCGAGATTATCACCCAAATTTGTAAAATCAGCATCTTCATTGGGATCTGAGAAAATACCTTCATCTTCAAACTCATCATCACTATCTTCTAAGCCAGGCATGGTAGGATCATCCAAAGTGCTGTCAATAGGTGCAACAGTACTTTGATCGAAAGTACTGTCAACCAAAGTACTGTAAGTGAGACCAGTAGTATTGTTCTTTTTCTTTGCTTCTTCATAAGCTCTTCTTTGATCATCATCATAAGATTGTGCTACTACATCTTGAAAAAGCATCCTATTAAGCTCATCCTGAATAGCCTGATCTTCAGCAGACAATGTTGATTTTGGTTCGTCAGTACTTTTCTCTGTCGCAACAGGTATAGGTTCTTTATCAGGAACAACACTAGGACTAATATTGACTCCATGAACAACATACTGTAAATCTTCTTTTTAGTGAACATGTTGATTTTCTTCTATAACAGGTACATAGTTCATAGAAGGAGTCAAAACCTTAAGATCAAACATCCAATCAGGACCTTTACCCTTATGATTTTCTTGATCTTCTAAAAATTCAACATGAAGACAATCTTGAACTTTCTTGGTGACTCTGTTGTACACTCTAAATCCTTTGCTGTTGGTACAATAACCCAATAGGTATCCTTCTTCTGACTTACCATCAAATTTTCCCAGATTATCAATAGTGTTGAGAATGGTCAGGGGGCATCCAAAAGGCTTCATAAATCGAATGTTGGGTTTATTGCCTATCAGCAACTCATAAGGTGTCTTCATCGAGGTTTGGTGGTGAAACTCTATTCAACACATAGCAAGCAAGATTACATTGACCCATTGGCGAATAGGTAGTAGTGAATCGCAAGCATTGTTCTTGCCGCTTCTATCAAGGTTCTGTTCTTTCTTTCTCGCAACACCATTCTTTGTGGAGTTCTAGCATCACCGAACTCCTCTTGATTCCTTTCTTAGCACAAAACTCATCCATTAGCTTGTTCTTAAATTCTGTCCCATTGTCACATCTAATTCCTCTTACCTTGAGTCTCAATTGGTTTTCAAGGGCTATGATTAGATCATGAATAGCATCAAAAGTATCATCTTTAAATCCCAAGAAAAATACCCAACTAAATCTACTGCAGTCATCTGTCACAACCAGACAGTACTTCTTCTTGTTGACACTAGCAACAGAAACATGTCCAAACAAATCCATGTGCAGCAGCTCCAAAGGTTCTCTAATGGTTCTATCCTCAAGCTTCTTGCATGAAGCTTTATGTTGTTTACCCTTCTTGTACGCCAAACAGGAGTGATCATTCTTGTAGGTTTTGGTGGGTAAACCTCTAACTAAATTTCCTTTGACCAATTTGTTAATATTCTTGAAATTTACATGGCCTAGTCTTCTATGCCACTGATGTGCTTCTTCAAGTGTTGCCTTTGCTACTAAACATGTTGCTCTTTCAGAAGAGCTAAGAGTCTTCATATCAAGACTGTACACATCATTGGTTCTTGGTACTCTCAGAATTACCAAGTTATCATCAACAAGCTTGAACTCAGGGGAAAGAATAAGACATTCCTTGTCAGTGAATAGCATAGGGTACTTCTTGTCACAGATCTGAGATACTGACAGTAGGTTGAACTTGAGCTCCTTCACATATCTAACATTCTCAAAATCTATGTTCCCTGCCTTAATGGTTCCTTTCCCACTAATTCTTCCTCCACTAGAATCATTCCCAAATGCAACTCTTCCTCCACAATATGACTTAAAATCTGACAGAATCTCCTTGTCTCTGTCATGCTTCGAGCAACCACTATCCACAATTAAATGATCTTTAAGCTCCTCTTACGGGTTGCCCCGCACAAAAATGAGAGAGTTAGTTTCTTTTAGGAACCCAAGCCATTCTTGACTTGTGTTCCCCTTGTGGATTCACATACTCAAATTCTTTGAGTATGTAATTTCCACTATTTTTTAAAACATGATCCAGAATTATCTTTTGATTCTTAGCTTGTGGATTTTCAAAACTTGCTGGATTTTTTTTTTCAACAAAACTCTCTTTTTCAATTACATTCTCTTTTTCTTGTACAACAAAAACATTTGATTCACTTTTTGTTGAAAGTACTATTTGTCCCTCAGCAGTACTTTCTTTCTTAACCCATTTGGTTTTAACACTTGGTGTTGGTTCCTGTGATCTAGATACTCTATGTGAAGTGTTGTAATTCCTTCTACGTTGATAGTAACGAGATCTCCTAGGGCTTCTGTTCCAAAAAGTGTTAGCAGTACCTTGTTTAGGTGAGAACTGAGCATTACCTTGAGAAGGTACTGCTTGTGAAGGTACTGGTGGTTTTGAAAAAGGTCTTCTCTGGTGAGGGTACCTATGGTTTTGGGAAAAATTGCTATGGTTGACCTTATGAGAGTGATTCCAGACTGGTTTATTCTCTTTTGGTTTTTGGTTGACATATCTGTTCTTTGGAAATTTGCTTAGGTATTCTGAGTGAAAGTCACAGTGCTTAATCAAATGATCAGGACTGTAACAAATAAAACACAATTTTTGACCTAAACTCCCAAAATTGCTTCGTCTATGCCTATGACCATAACTATTCTGTTTTCTAGGTGAATGTTTAAAACTGTTTTGACCAAAATTATCCCAAAAGGTTTAGCAGATATTTTGAAAAGGTTTTCCTAAAGTCTTCTTGAACATGTAGCGATACTTTGAGTTGAAGGTCTTGCTTGACTTTTAACATCATTATCCTTAGGTTTTCAACGGTTTCTTTTGGGGTTTCGAGACCTAGATTGACCGGTAGCTTTTTCCTAAACTCTAGGTTGTCTATTCCAAAGCGAGAAACATCCGGTCTAAGAGGTTGAAAACTACCCGGTGGGATGAGGGATGACATGATAACTTTTGTCTTTTCGATATTCGAGGAGGTGTTTCACTAATTGATTCCTCATTACTAGATGTGTCTACATAGTTAATGAGTTCATCATCACTAGTTGTTATATCCATAAAATCAAGTTCATCCTGATCACTAGGTGGGTTTTCTTCTATGTTCTTGAAATCCATACCAAAACCTAGTCCATTCTAATGTAAGCTCTTCTGCTTTTCAACATAACTAACATGTGAAAGTCCGATTCTCCCCAAGCAACAAACTTTGCTAACAATTCATCCCTTTCCTTAGTCGGTTTTCTATTTGAAATTTTACATCCGACTTCCATTCACTTAGTTTTAATTGGTAATCTGTTGTTCATACTTTTACGCCAAGCCATTTCATTATTTTCATGTGTTATTATTTTAGCTTCCATTGACTCTAAAGTAATTTGATAGCCGACTACCTCGGACCTAGCCCTTATCTGATTATCTCTTTCGATCACATAACTATTAAGTACTTTTGATAAAAGTCATGACACTTAGAACATACCTCGGAGATAGGGTGAACTTGGTGAAGTAGCCATCATAGCAAGTAGAACATGTTCATCTTCACTCTCCATGCTCCAATCAAAACTTCATAGGCAATCTCGGATTCCATAGCAGTGATTGATTCCTCATCAAAGTTGTGCTCAATCAAACTCTTTCTTCGAATCTTCAACTACTTCTTCTTCTCACGCCATGCAATAGGTTCTTGGTTCATCATCAAACTCAAGACTCTAGTCAACCTCGATAGATTCTCTTGAGCAACCAAAGCTTTTGTGTCGAGAATAGGAATTTCTTTTAGTTCAAGCTTAGGCTTTCGGTCATCTGTTTGCACGATATTTAGCAAACTTGCATTCTCTTGCAAAGTGTCGATCTTTTGATGCTTAAAGCATTCAATCTTGGATTTGTCAAAAGTGATACCTGTTTGGGTTTGAAGTCGATGCCTCTTCTGTTTTCTTCATGAACTTCTTGATCCTAGCCGTGATCATAGCAACTTGCCACCTGATATCAATTTCTTCAAGAGCATCCTCTTCAATCTGTGACAAATCTTCTTCATAAGTAATAGGTAAGGTAGCTTGCTGTGCAAAGAATGAGCACACAACTTCATCAGAATAGAGGGTGTTTGTTGGTGATGGTGAGAGGTTGGTCATAGTTGTGATTGAATGAGCGGGATATGCGACTTTGAGTCACGATAATTTGAGTAGGTAGCGGTACTTTTGGTGGAAATCGCCTCTTTCGAAGACACAAAGCTATCTTGTGAGACTTTGAACTTGTTTGGCCATTCATCTCATGCTCATACACCTTCGGATGGTTGTAGAGATCATCAAAGTCCATAACATCCAAACCAGGTTGTCTTCGATCATAGTAGCAATCACATGCCATGTGATGGCAAACTCTTTAAGAACTTCAGATTGGCATCTTCAATGAGATACCGCCTTGTATAACTTCTAACATCTTTGAGTAGATTTTGGAATCTATCATATGCGACATCAAGACCTTCTTTTCACCTGTGATGAAAGTTTCAAACTGTTGCTTCAACAGATTTATGTGCATCTTCTTGGAATCATCATTACCTCCAAATATAGTCTTGAGAGCAACCCATAGTTGTTTAGCATCATGAAACTTCAGTAGATGACCATTAGGTATAGCGAGACAGAGTATGTTAAGAGCCTTCTCTTGATTCCTTATGGTAGCTGCCGGCAAGATGACCTTAGGTGCTTGGGTTGTCCAGAACATCAATAGGTTCGAACGACTTCATTACCATTGACAATTACATTCCACGAACATGGTGCGTAATTGCAATGTCTTGCCTCATCTTCGTGCTCCATAGGTCGTACTCTCCCTTTTGATGATAGGTATCACGAGTGAGGTGATGGATGGTGGTGGTGCGACTTGATCGACATCTTTAGGGTTTGTTGTGAAATCGGTTATTAGGGTTTTTCTTAATCGAGTTTCACACAAGCTCGATACCACTGTTGGATCGATGTACTCAACCAAACTAACTTTAATAGCTTGTAAGGGCTTAATGACTTCGGATAAATCTTAAGTCACTAACAATGAAACACTGAATGAACTCTATTAAGTACGTGGAATTTACTTCAATAAAGCTAAGAAGAATTCACTTAAACTTTAACGATTATATTAATACTTAGAATCTGATTATTATACAGATTCTTCAACAACTCTAAAGCTCTAATATCGTACTTCTTGTAAACTATAAAACTCTCTAAACACACGTATTCTCTAATGCCAATCTAGGGGTCCTTTTATAGGCTTAAGGATAACCCTAGTCGGTTTACAATTCTAACCTTGTACGACAAGTAATCTATACTAAGAATATTCTAGAATAACAAAGCTTTCCATAAACGAATATAACAGTTCTTTTAGCTTTGCAGTACTTTGACTTTGAGCAGTACTTTGACTTTCACTTAGCAGTACTTTGACTTTTCCAGCACTTTGACTTCTTCACTACTTTGACCTTCATATCCCAACAAAACAAAAGAAAACGTAAAAATGAGATGAAAATGTAAAATAACAGACGAAACGTAAGAAAACGTAAAAAGCGGACGGAAACATAAAAAAAGGTAAAAAAACAGGCAAAAATTAACGAAAACGTAAAATAAAAGACGAAAACGTAAAAATCAGATGAAAATGTAAAATAACATACGAAAACGTAAAAAAGCGAACGAAAACATAAAAAACGGTCGAAAACGTAAAAAAATGACGAAAACGTAAGAAAACGGACGATAACGTTAGGAAAGTTATAAAAATGTAAAAAAAACAGATGAAAACGGTTAAAAATGTATAAAAACGGACGTATAAAAAGTAAGAATAAAAAAAGTAAGAAGAATAGAATGGGATTTTCGAATTTATAGTTAAAAATTAGAGAATGAGAATTTCATATTTTTTGAAAAGAATCTAACTAAACAATTTTTAATTTTTCTCTTTTCATATAAAAAATTTCAATGAGAAACTTTTTACCAAACTATTTTTTTTTATATACAAAATCAATAAGAATCATTCTATTAAGAGTAAACTACACCGTTCGTCTTTGTGGTTTGCGTTGACCGACGAGTTTCGTCTTTTGACCGAAAAAAATGCACCATTCGTCCTTAAATGGGAAACGTTATGCACCATTGGTCCTTCACTCTAACGACGCTTACTAAATTTCGTTAGGTGGCAAAAGATGGTATCCACATAAGGGTACTTTGGTCTTTTCCTTTCATTTTTAATTTCATCTTCTCTTTATATTCATCTTCATCTCCAACAACACCACCCAATAGTCAACCACTATCTTTTTCTATTCACAATCTTTTATAAAATCACAATCCAACTTCAAACTAAATCAAATCAAAATACCCAATTCAAAACCATACACCACTATCGTAATGTACACAAAAACCTCTAAAAATTATCAAATTCTCAAGTACACAATACGATCTAGTATTAAACTACTCAATATAAACTAATTCTAAATCGATGCCGTCATCGACATCAACTTGATTATAACAAAAAGAACAACCACAAATATTCAAATTTAGCAATGAAACTGTTACATAACCGGACATTTTGAATCATGACGTCATCAGCTTCAACATTTAGATTATTATAATGATCAAATCACTTAACATTAACAACTTTACTATCGAGGACGTCATCAACAACTCGAAATCATCACCATTACGTCAACAACTTCAACATATTTTCACTAAACGAAAAATCCCCTGACATTTGGGTTTGTGTGAGACGCAAGACTCAGTCACGGGTCTGGGTGAAAATCGCCATTGTTGTTGACATTGAAGTGGGTTTTATCACTTTAGTATATTTTAACATTTGTACCTACAAATGGGTTTTATCGTCAAGATGTGGTGGTGTGGTGGGTTATGTTGTGTGTAGATGATGGTGGTGGCGACGTGGTGGCTCTAGTGGTGGCGGTGACAGTTGTATGGTGGTATGGGATGGCCGTGGTAGCCTGAACGCACGGTGGTCGGTTGATGGAGCAATGTTGTTGGTTATGTTAGATCTATGTAAATGGTGGTAGGTGATTGGGATTTGTGGGTTTTGGTACAGTGTTCTTGGGTGTTGATTTTGGGGATTGCGAAGGTGATAATGGTGATGATGAAGATGAATATATAAAGAAGATGAAGATTGTTGGAGATGTTGATGTGTGGTGATGGCCGGAAATGAAGTTAATTAAAATAAGAAGATAAAGTTAAAAAGTAAAGGGTAAAAGGACTAAAATACCTTCACGTGGGTATCACATGTGGACAATTAACGAGCGTTAGTGAAGACTGTTAGAGTGAAGGACCAACGATAAATAACGTTTCGCACTTAAGGACGGATGGTGCATTTTTTTCGGTCAAAGGACAAAGCTCGTCGGTCAACGCAAACCACAAGGACGAACAGTAGTTTGTTTTAAAAAATGAAATTTACTTATCATTGATTAAATTCTTTAAACCCTAATGTTTTGTTACTATGGATGACTGGTTGTTTGTTTCAAAAATGAAATGTACTTACTACAGGAAGGAGTGAAACTCATGTTGTTGAGGAGGAGGAGGAGGGCTTGCGCGAGAGGGCGGAGCGGATAGAGCAACGCTTATCGGCCCAAGAGGATTCGATTCAACATCTTAGCTATAACGTCGCTTCACTCGTCAACCTCTTGTCAAATTTCTTCCCAGGTACCCCAACCAACCAACCAACTTTTTTTGTCGCATTAGTAGAAGTTAAATTTATAAAAGTGTTTGGTAGAATAGGTGTAGCCGTAATTTTATTGACTAAAATGGCATTTAGCGTTTAGCGTTTTTTTGCTTATAAATGCTAACTGCTAATCATTCATTCCAAACAAGCTTTTTTCAAAAACGCTAAATGCTAATTGCTCCATTTATGCTCGCTACCAAACAATTTGTTCCTTGTGCTAATTTGTTCCTATGTATGTATGTATGTAGTTGCTCATCATCAACAAGAGGAGGTGCAAACTAGGACCGGTGCTTCTGTTCCTAATCGTCAACAGTATGTAGTTGGTCATATTTTTAGTCATAAGTATCACTCGAGTATCATATCATTTTCTTGTTTACAAATATGTTTGCGTTTCCAGATCTTCTTCATTGCCAGACCAAGTTGTGCACACGCCTTTGCAATCTCAGGTTCTAATCTCTCTCTTTCAACCATATTATTTACTTTCATAATAAACCGTATACTGCTACACCATACTATAATCAGAAACGCTTTGTGTTACATAAGCTATGACCTCTACACATTTGTCCGAAACACTTTCTGTGCACATCCTTTTAAAGACTATTATAACGACAAGGATCTATTTTTGGAACAAAGCGATTTAGCACATCATATGAGTTGAAAGTTCACTTTCCGCGGCTTTTTAATGTTGTTGGTTTTTGCATTAAAAGTTCACTTTCGGTGATTTTGCCACTTCTGCACCATAATGTTTCTCAATGGTGTGCTTTTCTAAATCTTGTGAGATCATAGTTTGCGGATACTATTTCATATAACGGTGTTTGTTTTTGCAGATAAATTTGGACCATAGCTTGATGGACAAAGAAGGCACTGATGGTGAACAAGATATCATGAAGGCATATGAAGCTGCCCATGAAGAAATTGATGATTCCACTGATGGGGCCTCTTCAGCACTTACAAACAGGTTAGTTGTTTTGTTTTATTTTTCCTAAACCTTTTACTGAAATATACAAAGTACCTTGTATAGCATGAGCCCAAACCCCAAAGATACCGTGGGCACCGTACTCAAAATTGCGAAATCCATAACTAGATGGAAAATGAGCAGATAAAAACGGTTAATCCTTTATATGGGTCAAATTGATCAAAACTTAATTGTTCAACTCTCTGACTTTTAAAAATATGACCTACTAGATATGACATCAAAAGTTAAAATAATAATCTTGTAAGCATTTGAGTACAGTTTGAGTAACGTTTGACCCATCTGATCCGTTTCATTTTTTAGTTACGTGCTTAGATTTGCCCAATTCACCCCTTAGTGATACCGTGATAAGTATAACAAATCGACCCATACCTGACATTACGAGAAAAAACTTATGACTAAAGAGCAAAAATACAAGTGTAGAACATAAACGTAACCGCTATCCGGAATATGAAAGGGCTCTATCACTTGTCCCGAACTAGTTGCAGTAGGCTAAAAATGAACCCAATTTGATTTGAAGGGATAAGACAGGTTCCATTTCAGTTCCAAGCATCACTTGTGAAGATTAATTTGCATATGATAAAGCTGTGACGTGATTTTAAAATAGTTCCTTATCTGCATTTATGATAGATGTAATTTTAGATTGAAAAAACTGATTTTTAGTGGCTTTTAGATTTGAATAGCTTCTTTTTTCTTTAATGGTCGAGTAACTTTTTGTTCAGTTGAATAGCTTCTTTTCTTGGATATGTTAAGATTGCATATTCATTTTCCCTTTATGTTGAGTTATTATACGATTTTATATGATGGTCTTTATTATAACTGCAGATATTATGATGGAAAAGTTACTTCTGAGGAACTTGCTTCTGCAACCGCTTCAACAACTGGGGTCCACCTTGAGAAAACTCCTACAGGCCCAACCCTGAGTTCGAGTTCTGTTCCCTCCGGTAAAGGAAGCTCCATGGTACTCACACTTGAAAACAAGTCAAAGGATCAACCCACTGTCTCTTCCTCTATATTGAGCTCCGTTTCGAATTCGGATATGAGTCTTGTTGGAGACTATTACAACAAGTATAACTATGGAGATTTGTCGCCTGAGGAGCAGTGGAGGAGTGGAGAACTCAAGAAAATAGCAGAATATCTCGATGACTTTTTGTGCAAGGCAAGATTACTAATAGTACTTCAACTACCCTACTTTTAGTTTACTTTCGAGATATTTAACGTTTACAATTTAATATACAGGTCAGAACTGATGGTTCTGTTGCGAATGATGAAAGTTTGGGATCTTCAAAGCTTCTTAATGACGAACTTACCCTCGATAATATCAGCAGGTTAGATTCTTAGTCACCTGCAGATGTATTGCTCGAAGTATCATATCATTTTGTTGTTAACAAATGATGTTTATGAATATGGTTGCGTTTGCAGAGCCGTTGTTGGAGTTACGAGTTTGCCATATGAGGATTTTGTATCAGAGAGGCAGGAGGAGCTCATCAAGGTTCTAATCTCTTTCAACCATATATTTATTATTTACTTTCTTCCCTATTTCATAACCATTTGTGGTATATGGAGCCATTTTTCGTAAGAAAGCAGTTACTGCTACACAATTTTGCCATACTATAATCGAAACGTTTGTGTTCTGAAGCACTTTCTGTCCAGATCCCTTAACAAACAAATAGTTAATATGTCAACTATTGTCGGAGAAAATATGCTACTTTAATAACAATGATGCACTTTGGCGACTTTCAACCCATCTGACTATCTGAACCTTTTTCTTTTTACACAATATATTCTGTAAATCATGAAATAAACTACATTGCTACTTTGCTTAACGGTTATCACAGGAGAAGGAAGAACAAGCTAAGAAGAAGCAATCAGTTGAAAGCAACAAAGATGTGGCATTAGAAGAGACGATTAATGCAACAGCTGCAGATGCGCAACAACAAGCAAGTGCAATAGCACTTGATAAACAACAACAGCTTTGTAAAGCCAGTGAAGCTTTACCTGTTTTAGCTTCTGCATATGTAAGTAATAATCTTATTAGAAGGTCTTGCTTATAAATTTCTGCAAAATTTTACATTTGAGCCACTTTCCTAAAATTGTTATTCTGTTCAGTCTGTGAGTAGGGAGCATGAAGAATCTTTGAATCCCATCAACAAGGAGGTTCGTGGCTCTATCTAAACTCGTACATAGATGTGAAAAGAAGTAATAGTGCATTAATCTAGATTGAGAAGACTATATTATAATTGCAATCTAATCTTTTGGAACAAAGCGTTTAGCAGATCATATGCATTAAAAGCTCATTTTGGGCCGCCTTTTACCTGTTTGATATCTTAGTTGCTACAGTGCTGCGAGTTGCAAATACTAATTCATATAATGGTTTTGGTTTTTGCAGATAAATTTGTACCATAGCATGGTGGACAAAGAAGGTACTGATGGCGAACAAGCTGCCCATGAAGAAATCGATGATTCCACTGATGAACATGCACCTGATGGGGCCTCTTCAGCAGTCATAAACAGGTTAGTTGTTTTGTTTTATTTTTTCCAAACCTTTTACTAAAATATACAAAATACTTTGTATAGCATGAGGCCATTCGCTCATTGATTTTAAGTTGAGGCCAAACCCCAAAGATACTGTGGGTACCGTACTCGTAATGTGTAATCTATAGCTAGAGGTGGCAATAGGGCGGGTTTAGTAGCAGATAAAAATGGTATGGTTTTAAAAAATAACTGATTAAGAGGCTGTAGAATGTAGACACTTTAGTACAGTTTGAGCAACATTTGACCCCATTTCATCTTTTAAGTTAAGTCCTTAGATTTGCCCAATTTACCCCTTGGTGATTTCATGATAAATATAACAAATCGACCCATTTTTAGGTTAATGGGCCGGTATACGAGAAAAAACTTATGAGTAAAGAGCAAAAGTGCAAGTGTAGAACATAAACGTAATCGCTATCCGCAATGTTATCAAAGGGTTCCACCACTCGGTCTGGCTAAAAAAGTTGATTTAAGTTCCAAGCATCGCTTGCGGAAATTAATGTGTATGATAAAGCTGTGACGTATCAGTGTGTGTCGCTTCTAGATTTTAAAATAGTTCATTATCTGCATTTATGACAGATGTAATCTTAGATTGAACAAACTGATTTTTAGTGGCTTTTAGATTTGAATAGCTTTTTTTTTGGATATGTTAATATTGCTTATTGTTTTCCCTTTATGTTGAGTTGTTATACGATTTTATATGTTGGTTTTTATTACAACTGTGGCACTATAACTGCAGAGATTATGATGGAAAAGTTACTTCTGAGGAGCTTGATTCTGCAACCTCCAACTTGAAAGATACAATGGCCAAAGATAAGGGTTAGTAATCAATCCTTACTAGTTTTTATATGGTTAAGTACATATGTGCATAAATTATAGAAATAACCATATAGTGGTCGTTAAACGTAACCCAGTATTTCTAAAACTTTAAAAAGGAAAGATTACGACCACTGTATGGTTATTTTTATTAGAAATGCAACCTGATGCATAGCTAGCCCCGCCCATTATGCCACCTCTAATAGCAACTTGTCATGGTTGCACTTCATGTGGAATCTTGGAAATTCAGTTTCTTGATTATTGACAGTCTTGAGGCGGCTTAAATCATTTACCTAAATTGGGTCGATGAATGAATGGATTTTGTTTTTTCTGGTGTTGAAATTTGCGACGTACAGGTTGAATTTGTTTTTTCTTGACGGTTCAGTTCTCTTTGATTTTTCCACAGTTAGTGATAATGATTGCCTAGTTTGCTTTCTGACCACACAAACGTGCTCTAGCGGGCTTGATTGTGAGAAGACCACTGACCATCTTATTATTTAGCCCTTTGATGTTGAGACCCGTATCGCTGATGCCACAACTCGTTGTCTGCTAGACCTTTGTTCACGCAATAATTTGATGACATATGAGTACAAACAATAATTTTCCAATAGGTTTGTGAGTCACGACACATTTACCTTGGTCAAATACTATCCTGTGACAAGATTCCATTAACTGACCCACACTCAATAACAAACGTGGAGCAAATTGAAACATCTCTAATACACCAATTTTGGTTGCCTGTAGAGACCTCCTCAGTTGTACCTTTTCCTTTTATCTCTGAAGTGTTTATTATCACCCAGCTGCACTTGTGATATTATCTTTTCGTCGAGATCTTTAAACTCAGATCCATCACCTGTCATTACTCAAATGCTTTTTGTTCTCTAAAACGTTTGTTTGTTTGTACAACGCACGTAATATTAATTTATAATACTGGTTCATCATATGTAGATGGTGACTCCTCCTCCCGTGTGGTTGATGAAGAAGAAGAAAAAGAAGAAGATTCTCTTCCTGTAACCCAAGGTATATTCTGCCATATCGTCAGCAATAGTTAAAAGATATAAAAAGATTACTAGCCTAAAATATCTCAACTAATTGACTACTTCTGACTGACTGTTTGGTTGTACGACGCGACTGACTGATACTGGTTCATTGTGGTTCATTGTATGCAGCCGCTCATGTGCTTCACGACGATGAAGACGAAGATCATTTTCTTCCTGTATTTGAACAAGTTAGCGAAACCAATGTTGAAGAAGAAGAGGAAGGTCATTTATCTCCTGTAGTTGAAGGTAGTGATCAAATGCTTTTTGTTCTCTAAAGCGTTTGTTTGTTTGTACAACGCACGTAATATTAATTTATAATACTGGTTCATCATATGTAGATGGTGACTCCTCCTCCCGTGTGGTTGATGAAGAAGAAGAAAAAGAAGAAGATTCTCTTCCTGTAACCCAAGGTATATTCTGCCATATCGTCAGCAATAGTTAAAAGATATAAAAGATTACTAGCCTAAAATATCTCAACTAATTGACTACTTCGATTGATTGTTTGGTTGTACGACGCGATCGACCGATCTTGGTTCATTGTGGTTCATTGTATGCAGCCGCTCATGTGCTTCACGACGATGAAGACGAAGATCATTTTCTTCCTGTATTTGAACAAGTTAGCGAAACCAATGTTGAAGAAGAAGAGGAAGGTCATTTATCTCCTGTAGTTGAAGGTAGTGATCAAATGCTTTTTGTTCTCTAAAGCGTTTGTTTGTTTGTACAACGCACGTAATATTAATTTATAATACTGGTTCATCATATGTAGATGGTGACTCCTCCTCCCGTGTGGTTGATGAAGAAGAAGAAAAAGAAGAAGATTCTCTTCCTGTAACCCAAGGTATATTCTGCCATATCGTCAACAATAGTTAAAAGATATAAAAAGATTACTAGCCTAAAATATTTCAACTAATTGACTACTTCTGACTGACTGTTTGGTTGTACGACGCAACTGACTGATACTGGTTCATTGTGGTTCATTGTATGCAGCCGCTCATGTGCTTCACGACGATGAAGACGAAGATCATTTTCTTCCTGTATTTGAACAAGTTAGCGAAACCAATGTTGAAGAAGAAGAGGAAGATCATTTATCTCCTGTAGTTGAAGGTAGTGATCAAATGCTTTTTGTTCTCTAAAACGTTTGTTTGTTTGTACAACGCACGTGATATTAATTTATAATACTGGTTCATCATATGTAGATGGTGACTCCTCCTCCCGTGTGGTTGATGAAGAAGAAGAAAAAGAAGAAGATTCTCTTCCTGTAACCCAAGGTATATTCTGCCATATCGTCAACAATAGTTAAAAGATATAAAAAGATTACTAGCCTAAAATATCTCAACTAATTGACTACTTCTGACTGACTGTTTGGTTGTACGACGCGACTGACTGATACTGGTTCATTGTATGCAGCTGCTGGTGTGCTTGACGGCGATGAAGATGAAGATAATTTTGCTCCTGTATTTGAACAAGGTAAAATGTGTTTGTTATGATTTATCTAGTAGTTTTTATTGACCAAGTCTAAGTTTCAAGTATTTTAATCTCGTGCTTTGCAATTAATGGAATTTACATCTTTCTCTACTGCAACGAGTGAAGAAAGGCCAACTGGCATTAGTGTAAGCGATGTTGAAGATGAAGAAGACGAAGAAGAAGAAGAAGAAGAAAGAAGAAGAAGAAGAAGAAGAAGAAGAAGAAGAAGAAGAAGAAGAAGAAGAAGAAGATTCTCTTCCTGTAATCCAAGGTATATTCTGCCATATCGTCACCAATAGTTAAACGCAAAATCTATTTGTTATAAAAGATACATAAAACATAAATTTTATACACAAAAAGTGAACAACACATTAACTATGTATGGCGTCATTATCACGCTTAATTCTGTTGCTTCATGTTATGATGATTTAGAGCCGTTTAAGTGTGATAAGATACGGATTGCGGTAATCAAGTGAAATTTATCTGTTTGATTTCAATTAAGTCCGTTTTGTGTGATTAATTTTTATTAGATTATGTTGACGATGATCTCAGTTATGTATGCCATAGTTATTACTAGCTTTTAATGTAAAGGAACATGTTCAGTCTCCGGATAGTAGTAAACACTATTGCAAGTCGTTTAGCGGATAATACTTTTTGTACTTGTAGTTATGATACAGAGCGTGATAATCCTATTGAATGTATCTGTTCTCGTAATGATTCGACTCTAGAGTTTATATATGGTAGTAATGATTTTGTAATAATGTTAGTTAGACTGATTGCAGCCGAAAATGCACTTATTAGTGTGTTTAAGATTTCATCGTGTTGTATATATATGGCGACTTCATCCATTGCACTTTAAGTTATCTAGAACATTGCTGATATCTATAAGCTAGCTGAAAAAGGCAGATATTGGATGGCATTTGGTGTTTCACAAAATATGCTTAAGTGTTGCTTGATTTTATGATGATTTTGATTCGTTTTCGCGTGTTACAATACGAATTCTTGTAATCAAACTTAATTTATGTGTTCTTATTTGAATATAATCAATTAGCAACTGACTTGCGATATTTGCCTCATAGTTTACGCAGTTTGCTCGTACTGATTAGATACAGAATTTCTCTGATAGATTATGTGATTAATGTTTTTGGGTTTATGTGCACTGTCATTTCAGTTATGCATGTCGTAGTAACACTTTGCTTGACATATGCAGATTAAAACATGCATAGCTTGTTGTTGCATTCATTTTATTTTATTTTTGTCTCATATGCAGGAATGAAAAATCTAAACAAATATAATGACTTATCGAGTTGCTGCACCACGACTGAACAAGATAATAAAGTGATAGAGAAGTCAGACCCTTTAGTCCGCTGCAAAGAAAAGAAATTTGTGAAAAAAATGAAAGCCTTGGGGGAGGAGAGGTTAAAGTGGCTAGAAGGTAATCCATTTTACAAGCTTCTAGAGATGAGTGGCAATGTCCAAAATAATAAAGCGATAGTAAAATTGGTGTCCATGTTCAACACCAAGGATAAAGTCTTCTTCTACCAGATGGTAGTCGCTTTGTAATTACACCCAAGGATTTCACTTCCATCATGGGAGTGGAAGACGGTAATAAGGTGGTTATTATCCCTACGAAGACAGATGGGAAACCTCCAAGCGAGCAAACTATAATATTTTTAAGGGATAACGGCCGGAGGCTGGTATCTAATGAAAAAGTATTGGAACAACTCACTCAAAGTAGAGATAAGGATACCGTCAACCGAGCTTTCGCTTTGTTTGCTCTACGGAATATTGTGTGTCCACCGGTAGGGAACTCCCTACCTTGGACATATCTAAGACACATGGATGATGTTAATGGCCTCAAAAAGAAGAAATGGGCAACATATGCACTCCATTTTTTGGTGCGTGGCATCAACAAATACAAGTATGGCAAGAAAACTGGAGAAAAGACTCTTAGTGGGTGCACTGTCTTTTTACTGGTTAGTTTAAATAATGGTGTTTATGGTAGAATTTAAATTAAATAGAGGTAACTATGTGTAATATTTTGTAATTTTTTGGTGTAGCTTTATGCCCGGAAGAAGATATCTGACACGATCCCACAGGAGATACCGGAACCAACAAGGACAAAAATGATTGATAAGAAACTTGATGAGCTACTGAAGACGCGTAATAAGGTTGATGTAAGTGATATATGCGACTTTAGATACCAACTTAATTGCATATCAATTAGGACATGCTTACCCGTACATTTTGCAGGTTAAACATTTTCAAATATTTGCACTTACAAACATTCGTTTAATCAGTTGACCTACTTGTGTTGTTTAAGCTATTTGACGCGTAGTATATCAGTTTTTAACCACTAGGTTATTTATTTCACAGGATCTCGATTTTGAGAGTGCCCTATTAGTGAAGAATATCATGCTCCAACGGAATGAAAGCTTGATTTCTGCACTTGAAAAGGCTCAAAAGAAGTGTCTTTCGAAAGTTAAAAACAAGAAGACAAGTGATTATTTGAAGAAGGATGGTGAGGACGTGATGTTTCAGATTGGGAGTATGCTTGATGCCAAAATGGCGGTCATTGATTCCATCATGGAATGTGGTGGTAAAACCTTCTGCCTCTTCTTAAAAATAAGTAAAACTAGCACATTTGGTTAGCTATTAATGAAGTTTACGTCTTTCTCTACAGCGAGGATTGAAGAAGAGGCCATTTCACAAAAGAGGAAAGCCGAGAATGAATGTAAGATTTATTTTTGAAGTCATTTATATTTTATTTCACTTAACAGTATTGAAAAGTTGAGGGGTCAATCAAACGTATGAAAAGTCAAACCCAATTAAGCATATATAATATATATGCAGTGGAAAAAGATGCCTCAGAAGGAAAGCGCAAAAAAACTGGAAAAGTTATCGAGCCAAAACACGCTATGCAAACACGCTCCCGGCGAACACGGAAACCCGTCGGGTAATTACAGTTACTTTCTTCTAGTTATTAGTTTAGAGAAATGCCAAGATACTGAGAAGAAACAAGATTTATGCAAGGAGCATTAGTTTAGAGAAGAAGGAATATGGAGCATAAGTTGGCCTTATGGACTTCTTCGAATGGGCTTTTGGTGAAAACCAATACTGTCATCTTTTGAAAATATTAGCAGTTGGTTTTTTGATATGACCCAATAATTTTAGTTATTGTAGTGCTTTATTATTTCTAGTGATGTTCCTGAAGCATGCTTCGGGAATGCCATGGTACGTTAACTTCTATGAAGTTGTCCATATGAAGTTTTTTTTCTTAAGTTTGTTGATTAATATCAAAAGTTTCAAACGTACCGAAAGATAAATTTTAGCCACTTATTTCCGACTAAGCGTTCTTGACTTGTTATACTGCCTCCTACAAAAATCAGTAACATATTCTAAAATTTTGCACAACGCCACTATTATACTCCACTAAATACGTGTATCACATCAACGACGGAATCTAAATCTGTATTCAAACACGTTACTTGCACTTCTTATTTGTTTCTAATGTCTAAACCGATAATTGTACAAGCTATTTAAAACTGTTGTCGTTGAACATCTTACAATAATCTGTGATCACATGTACTATGTACTAATCTCATGACGAATGCATGTTTAAAATCATTTAAAACTTACTTTAAAACAAATATGCTACCATCTTAGCACTCTTTCCATTTATTTTAGTTGAAATTTGTAAGACTTCAACTTTCTTTTCTTAACGAAATAAATAATTTTAAACTTTTGCTGTTCACATGTAAACTTTAAGTGATTACTAGTTTTCAAGTGTTGATCAATGAAGTAATGTTTACTCTCAATAATTATTAAACAATATGACAATTGAAGATTTGATTTAAGTTTTCTGAATTTTATTAAAATGACACTATCCTTTTCTAATTATAAACACCTGCATATTGCATTGTCAATCAGCTATAGAAAAAAACTCTTTATTTTAATCATTGAAACAATGCCGCATGTCATTACTTAAACCGAACCATTGACTGTTTGATTTCTTGGCCCGCTGATTTTGTCGCATCAAATAAGTAAAGGAACCACCTTAGATTTTCTTCTAGGTTTATATCGGCTTCATCACCAAGAGTTTCTCATAAAACTTTTGGTCACACGCTCTTTTGCTGTTTCTCCAGTATAATCTGTTTTTTAAAATTGGAAACACATGAGAAGCGAGATACAACGCAAAACTTGAATGGGTGAAATAAGTTCGACAAAGAGAGAAACAATGTTTTAGCATCAATATTTAACACCAAGGATAAAAGGTTGTGAATGTATAGTCACACCATCATGGGAGTTGGAGATGGTGATTAGGAAATATATGAGCTAAGAAAGTGTTAAAAATCAAAGACTGCTTCAAGTATATGCAAAAGGTAAAATTTGGGTATAATTTGCTGGTAACCATCTCTATTGGAGTCTCATTAACCTTTGAATTGTTTACGTTCCAAGTTTAGAGCATAATTAGCTGTTGCCCGGTTCTTTTTATACACGAGCTACTTACATGAGACAAAGGGTTGTAATAACTAGCAACTTTGTTGCTTTCACTATTCGTTGTTTTACTTACTTACACGCGTAATCTAATTACTAAAACTAGTATGTTTTACTTACACGCGTAATTAGTATTAGTATGCAAAACTAATACTATGGCTGGCATTCACTTAATTCAATTGTTTCAAGACGTGTAACTGTTTGGCGTGTTATTGTTATCGTCCTCTGGATAATACCCATGTCGAAGTGTCTTATTTTAACAGCTTTGTGCTAGCTAGCTTAAGGATGTGAATGCATTTTGTTTGGAATGTTTTTAGCTACTATGTTTAACTATTTATTGCAAATATTTTTTTTCTATTGTTTGTTGAAAATATTAATTTATATTAACATTTAATGAATAAATGTGAAGTAACATCCAAAAAGGTAATGCACAAAATGGTCCTGTGTATGAGAAAAAGTGCATGCCTTTCTAAGCATATGATGTTTTTTTCTACATACCAATATAAGGAATGT
Source organism: Chrysanthemum lavandulifolium (assembly GCA_022545495.1). Lineage (NCBI taxonomy): Eukaryota > Viridiplantae > Streptophyta > Magnoliopsida > Asterales > Asteraceae > Chrysanthemum > Chrysanthemum lavandulifolium. Next base: position 4,094,247 of record CM040243.1, on the reverse strand, counting down.
TGACTTCAGAAACGAATTGTTCTTTACAAAAGTTGACAAAGATTTACAATTGTAGTTTCCACTAAATAAATGATACATATGTTAACACACACACTTGTATATCTATTTCATTTCATGCAGAAAAGTAAACGAAATATGCTCTTGAGCATGTTTTGACAGGATAATTGAAAAGCCAATATTGCCCTTTTTAAAGCTTGTTTACATATGATAAAATTGTCATGTTTGTATTGGAGACGACAACAATACTCAATCCTCAATCCCGTATGAGTGAGGTATGTGGAAGTGAAGTGTAGACAGAATATATACCTGCTCTAAGGTAAACCTAAGAGTAGGGAGCTGAGAGTGCTTCTATGCATGCGTTATCTCTTAAACACGTGATAATAGAGCTTTATTGACTAGCAAGTATCCTAACAATGAAAAGACAATGGTGCCCTTCGTCTCGTAAGAAAGGAATTTTATGACACGACCTTTATACGATACAATACGAACGCTAATTAGAAAGATTTTGAAAACTTTGCATGCAAAGATGCCTTTCCTCAAAACAATTGAATCTTCTCACAACAACCTAAAACTTCGTTTATGTCTGGGACATACTTTTCTTTTATTAAACCTTGAAGTTATGTACGTTTTTTATATAAAGTGAGGTAACCGACATGGAGTATTTATGTATTTTGTAACACAAACAATCTTTAAATTTAACTCAAGAACCGCTTCGAAATTGATAGGTAGCCAAAAGGATTATTTATGTAAGTTACATATCACAAACTTGCTTTGAGAAGTTCATTACATTGAATTGAATATAGTTGTGTTATGGGCTCATATTGGACATACTGTTGGACTGTGACTAATGGGTCAACACTCAAATTAAAAGTATATGGTTCTCCTTTAAATGATACTTGACTCATGCAATACCAAATACAAATGTTCAAAAAATCAGAAACTTGTTCGTAGGTGGTAGCTGTTGGAGTGGTTGGGACGCTCTGTCTTTATATTAAAGGTCGAGAGTTCGAACCACAACCTCAGTTATAACCTTTTTTTTAATGTGTAACCATGGTTTCTTTGCCAGCTAATTATCACACCGTTACATATGCACAAATCGGGTAAAACTCTCTTTTTTTTAAAAAGATTTGTGTAACATTTATATTTTGTTTGTTTCTAAGATACGATGCACGAGGGAACAAATCAATACACAAAAAAATTGTTATGTATGTTATGTTTGGAAGAGATCAATATGTCTTACAAAACATAATTAAAAAGTTAGTTAAATTCGGTTAAAATCAGTCAGCGGGAAGGGTCACGACTCACGACTCTTGGCCCTTGACCCTGACCCTGCAAGGGGGCGTGGCTCCTTGACCCCACACATGGTTCTGGTGGCATCAAACTAGCTAGAATGAGTGTTCACTTCACATCTCCTAACTTGACTATAAGCTAAACCAGACTAAGCCCTTGATCTCAAGTATGAATCACTGTACATGTAACCTTTAGAATATCAGTGGATCTCAACCTTGCAGTTATGAGGGTTGTTTGGTCAAACATGCTTCGCTAAAACGCCTAGCCATAATTGGGACCAACTATACATATGATACGTTTGCTTTACTTGCACTCATAATAATGTACTATAGACGATGAACAAGGAGTTGATATTATTGTCTTGTATACGTTTTTGAAACTTCTATATATGTTTGTAAATGATAATGTTACACAATATGATCATGTATTTCCTTTCAACTTCAGATGCCTATTAAAATCTTTAGTAATCATGACATTAGCAAGGCATGCGATAAGAAATGACTGAATACTTACTTAATGAGCATAAACGAAACCGGGACCAAGAAATGAATATAGAGGAAGTATGGCCAGTGTTGAGAAAACAGACTATAGTATTTAAGTCCATTTCATTTTCGCCGACGAAAACCGAAACTTTATGGGATCCATTTATATGGTTGGTATGAGGAGAAACGGAGATGATCGCAGAAATGAATGTAAATATGTAGGAAACTAGAAATCTTCATGACAATGTGACATTTCAAGATTGTCATGTATAACGCCCGATATCATGGCATGAACATCTAACCTTACATAAAATGCTATTTAAATGTACTAGTCAACACCGCATAAATCGACCAAACATATTTTTAATCGAACATATTAAGAATGTGCAAGTTACCAATGGATAACCTGACCAAACTTTTCTCTCCAAGGAAAGGGCTACAACACAGAAGAACCTCATGGCAAGATGGTACTTACGGTACAACTTGCCCAATCCCACCAGGCAAGAACTTCACATATATGCTTCAAGCCAATGATCGCTTCTTCTACTTCCCGTCACTAGGCCTTCAAAAGGCCGCTGGAGGCTATGGTGGTATTAAAATCTATAGCCGTCCTCGTATTCCATTCCCTTTCCCTTTTCTTGCTGGAGATCGCACAGTCCTTGCCGGCTATTCCTTCTTTGTTGTTGGGTAAGCAAAAACTCGTTTTTCATGTCTTTGATTGGTTATCTAGAACAGTTGAACCTTTTTACTAAAAAATGGTTCTTTGTACGGAACAGGATGGATGGTGGGCAATGGACACAAGCGAGTAGGTCTCGCTACAATTTGAGGGACACGGTTGCTCGTAGTACTGTTCAGGTACAATTTGAGCTTTTAAATAAAATAGCAGGCAATGCATTTGATTTACACGACACTAAAAATGTTCTGATAATGTTGTGACAGGTGTACCCGAAGGCATGGACTGCAATATATATTGCATTGGACAATGTGGGCACGTGGAACATACGGTCGCATGATTGGGTGAGGCAAGATTGGGCAGCAGCTTTATCTCCGTGTGTATTCACCGGCTCATTCGTGGAGGATGAGTTGCCAATCCCCAAGAACGCACTACTTTGTGGCAAAGCTAGAGGAAGGCACACGAGGCCATTCTAAGTCTAGATAGCGATCAGTTACATATAACCACGAATGTCACAAGAGGGTGGTGAGTGGGATCTCGTTAGGAACTACTTGTTCCAGTTTTATACTTTTATACCGGCAGTTTAATTTTCTTTGATATTTGGCGGCAACATAACTTATTGTAGATTTGAAACTTAGTCATTGATTTGTTCAAGTTACTTCAATATTGGAATGTTAGCATAGATGGTCGAACCCGGGTGAGCTTGGTGTTTTCATTTGAACACCATATCCGCGGGTTTGAGATGATCGCTACAAAGCTTTATTGAAACGACGGCTTATCTTTATTCTTTTATTGCGTTATTAGTTTGTCTACTATGTTTTAAACGCGATAGTTTGGTTATATATCTGAGTTGGTATCTATAATGGTATTCAAAATCCATTGTTCTGTTGATTAAAAAAAATGCCAAAAATCGTATCTAGTTTGGTTATACATGTACCGTATTGGATTTAAAGAGTCTCAAGATCACGAAATTGATCTTAAGAAGAGAATGTACGTCCAAGAAAAATTCATCCTATGGCTCATGTCACTTAATAATAACGTACTTGGCATCGATTATCAAAGTAGCTTCCATTCCTTAAAAAACAAATGAACACATAAATGGTATGGATTGAAATACCAAATATGCACAAGACAACATTTAGGAACCTTAATTATTAAATTGTTTTGACAAAACCCATTTTAGCCTTATATCCCACATAGGCCGAATAATAAACATGTTTCTTGGTTATATAGTGCAGTGTATAGCAACCATATGTGTTAAAGGACACGAGTATGTTTTGGGATTGATAGTATCCATTGAGTTCAATAACCGAACTCATCGGAAATAATAACCCCAAAATTTACTTAACTTCTATAACTTTTTATTTATACTTGTTGTTTGTTTCTTAACGAATACTTTTATGCGTTAAAGGACACGAGTATGTTTTGGGATTGATAGTATGAGTTCAATAACCCAACTCATCGGAAATAACAACCCCAAAATTTACTTAACTTCTATAACTTTTTATTTATACTTGTTGTTTGTTTCTTAACGAATACTCCGAACTTTTTTGTGTTAAAGGACACGAGTATGTTTTGGGATTGATAGTATCCATTGAGTTCAATAACCCAACTCATCGGAAATAACAACCCCAAAATTTACTTAACTTCTATAACTTTTTATTTATACTTGTTGTTTGTTTCTTAACGAATACTCCGAACTTTTATTTGCATACATTAGGGTGAGCATGGTGCTTTTATTTGCATACATGTTTTGGGATTGATAGTATCCATTGAGTTCAATAACCCAACTCATCGGAAATAACAACCCCAAAATTTACTTAACTTCTATAACTTTTTATTTATACTTGTTTGTTTGTTTCTTAACAAATACTCCGAACTTTTATTTGCATACATTAGGGTGAGCATGGTGCTTTTATTTGCATACATTAGGGTGAGCATGGTGCGGCTTCTTGCAGTTTTTTGTAAAAACCAACTTGCATCTGCAATTGCGGTTTTAAAAAAAATAAGAATCCACATCCGCACAATTTTGCGGGTATTTGCAGATTCTTTTTTTTCAAATTTTAATTTTTGGTATATATTTATTATAGAATACATATATCATAAGCTTATATGATGGGTTGAAACACATATACAAAATGTTCTGTATTAATATGAATTTATAGATCTATACAGTAATAAAAGTCGAATTAGATGTAAATTTTTATAAACTTTGATAATAAATTGAAAGAAAAATAAAGTTGTATTACCAAAAAAAACTCAAACAATAATCAACCATTAGTATGTGTTTGAAATAACTAATTATAAAAGTATAGATATAAACATTTAATCATAAAAAAATTATAAATTTAGTGGGTTATTTAAAAAAAGTATATATATAATTGAATATGACGGAGTGATGCGGTGCGGTTATTTTGGTGCGATTTTTCGATGGAAACCTAACCCGAACCACAAAACGCGAATTTTATATTTTCAAAAACCACGCCGTCGGTTTTTTTTATGGACTGGTTTTTATGGTGCGGATTTTGCGGTTTATGGTGTCGCATGGTTCCTCGCTCACCCCTATCATACACAAAGATTAGAGTCTACAGTTTTTGTTTATATTACTAAAAAGTAGATGATCTAATGACATAATATAACGATTTTGCTATAAGTTAAAAAGAAATATTGGAAAAATAATGTTAAAACACATTTAGTAATTAAACTTACTTAAGGGTTAAGTCACATGGTTTAAATAATAATTTGTCACTTATGTGACATATCCTGGACCGGGCTTTTTGGGCTTGAACTTTAAAAAAAGGTAAAAGAACATGGTTATATGTTTTGCTGGGCTTTATGCATCTATACATCATGTGATAGTTAAGACTCAAGACCGTAAGGTCTATTTTTTTTTAGAATGGCTTGTTAGTTGTTAGTGGTTTAGGTAGCAGTGATATTCAACTGGGCAGTATGCTGATCCTGAACTCCGCCTGTATTTCCTCTTATTCCGCCTGAAGGGGTAAAAGACCGTAAGACCGTAAGACCGTAAGGTCTATTTGTCACTTGATCTAGCATATATGCTTTTAACTAGTTTGTGAAACAAGAGTATCTTTTTATGATTAAGGCGATAGGTGGTTGCTTTTGAGATGTAACAGCCTTCGCTACTTTCAACCAAAGCCTTTACGTAAAACTTGCAAGTCAGAAACATGAGTTCGAAAAGTAAAAAGAGCATATACAATTACATTTAATACTATAATGCAAAAGATATACAGAACTAAGAAAGAAACTACAAACTCATAAGTGAAACGAAATCAAATGACATTGAGCCTTATAAAACATCATCGACGTTTGACCAAATGACATTGAGCCTTATTTGGCGTTTTACCAAATGACATTGAGTCTTATCCGAGTTGGTATCTATAATGGTATTCAATATCCATATTTTGTTGATAAAAAATAAAAAAAATGGTTTCCCTATGACATCATTTGTCAAAACTACTATGGGTTTGGAGACTGGGCCCAATAATGGGCTGGAGTTACTGTTTATTGAAATGAGGAACATGGGCTTAAAAATAGCATCTTGAACACAACGTATGATGATAAGTAGTTTTAAGGGTTTAAAGTTTACGTATAAACATTTTTCTATCATTGTTATATGGTGAGTATTATTTGATTGACTTTTCCGGTATTGTGATGTTATGTGGCCAATACTTTTTTAACAATTAATTTAGAAATAATAATAACGGATATATATATATATATATATATATATATATATATATATATATATATATATATATATATATCTATACTACATATAAAGCGTGATATCCCCAACCAAAACCCAACCTCTATTTTTAAGATTCACCATCCAAACCTACATCCAAGCCTAAATTTACACACACCAAACCAACATACAACCTTAAAATTACCAAACCAACCATCATCCAATCCTAACAAACCAATACAAACAAACACTCATCATCCATTTCTATTTACTTTACTTCCAACCAAACAAAACACACACACAAACAAACAAAACACTCACACAAAAAACTCTCCTCAATAAAATACACACATCCAACCAAACCCTACTCTCAAAAAAAAAACTCCTCAATAAAATACACATCCAATACCAAACCCTACTCTCACAAAAAAAAAACTCTTCACACTAAAATACACCCACCCAACCAAACCGCCGCCGCCACTCTACCGCCGCCGCCACAACCACACCGGCGCCACCACCACACCGGCTTGAAATTTTATTTTTTTTATTTTTTTTTTGAATTTTCCGGTTTGAAATTTTTAGAAACTTGAAATATTTTGAAACTTGAAATTTTTAGAAACTTGAAATATTTTGAAATTGTATGAAATTTGAAATATTTTGAAATTTTTGAATTAGTGACTTTGAATTTTAATATTTCTTAAAAATTGAAATAGTTTTTAAAATTAAATAACATTAAAAGTATAAATTTTCGTAATTTAAAAAAAAATGAAATATTTTGAAAAAGTTGGAAAATTTTTAAAACTTTTTAAAAATTTCGGATTTAAAAAAAAAAAAAATTCAAGAATTTTAAAAATCCGTTTTTTTAATAAAATTTTAAACTTTTATTTTTTTTTGAAATTTGAAATTTTTTAAAATTTTGAATTATTGACTTTGATTTTTTTTACATTGAAATAATTAAGAAAAAAATAAATTTTAAAAAAAATATATATATATTTTTTTAAAATATTCGAATGTTTTTTGAAACATTAAAACTTTATTTTTATTAAACTTTTAAAACATTTCAGAATTTATAAAAATTGACATATTTTCAATTTTTTTTAAAATTCAAAATTCAATTTTTTAATTTGAGGTATTTGAAATTTTTAAAATTGTTTAAGTTTTAACATGTGAAATTTTTGAAATTGTTTAAGTTACATAAACACTCAAAACTTTCAAGTTTGAATTACTTTTAAAATTTGAAATAACTTTTGGAATTAAGAAAGTTTAGAAGTCTTTAATTTTAAAATATTTATAATGTCAATAATGTAAATATAGTTATTTTAGTTTTATGTTATACATTTTTGTTGCCTAATTATTGATTTATTATCGTAGAAAAATGGCTAACGATTTGATGCTATAGACTTTTCGCCGTTTAGTAATCGAAATTATGACCTATGGTACACAAACACAATTGTTCGAGTTATTTGCGCTCATAAATGCATTCGTGGCGTTCAAAATAACCGTCGAACCGATAGTCGAAATAATGACTTATTTTGATTTTGATCGATCGAAATGTAAGTGCATATATAGTTTTAAATTTTTCATCGAAAATGTTGCTACAATATTAATTTAGTTCAGTTTCACATTACTTAGTTGATAACGTACTAACTATATATACTACAACTTTTTAGAGACAAAAAATGGCGGCAATTGTCCATTCCAATCTAATAGCCCAATATATAGATAGAAATTTGGAAGGACATACATTTTTGCTACAACGATTCAAAATCGAACCACACGATCAAGAATTCCCTAGATTTGAAGGATATACTTTCTTGCGTTGTAGAAACGAATATAATAATTCGGGACAACACAAATCTTGAGTGGTGTCAATTGACGCGTTCCCATGTTACCGTTGGTACGAAATATTGATGCTCTCTTAAATGATCAAACTCGAGAAACTAACTTGATCGGTAATAAATTTTTTCTTTTCGATTATTCTATTATTTTGTACTTTACAAAAAATCAAATTAAAATATATTTTATTTCTATATTTTATAGATGTTGTTGGTAAAATCAAAAGCGGATATCTAATAACACGTGATCTTGTTGTTGTGTTATTTCTTGAAGACCATACGTAAGTATAAATTAGTCTTTTAAAGTTTAATACATTTTATAGACAAGTTATTAATTTTTATTTTAATTACTTTTATTCTTAATAGAGGTAGAAATTAAGTTGACTTTATATGCCAAATCCCACAATGCACCGGAGCTATAGCACGAGCGATATCAAACCGTTGGGTTATATATGCATCACATTTGAAACTTATGCATTCGATGATGGAAGTAAGTTAGTACTTTTAAAAATATTAATATTAATTATGTCTAAATTATTGTTAGTAATATTATTAAGTTTTTATTGTTATACCATTATTTTCAATAAATTTTTGCGTTCTACGCTTTACTGAAGGTGATAAATCAACCAATGATGCCGGAAGCACAAACTATTAGAGATATATTGGGCGATTAGACTATTTTAATATCGATTATGAAGGCTAAAATTATGTATCTTAATTGTTATCATGTATTTGTAATTCATGTATTGTTATTCTGTATACATTGTCTTACTTATTATGAACGATGTAAAATATGTGAATTTAGACATGTTAAGTGTTCACTCTATGTATCTTAATTGTTATCATGTTGAATTATTGTTATTATGTATACATTGTCATACTTATTATGAACGATGTAAAATATGTGAATTTAGACATGTTAAGTGTTCACTCTATGTATTTTAATTGTTATCATGTATTTGTAATTCATGTATTGTATGTTAAATCATTATAGTCCAAAATCCTATCAACTAATTCATGTAATTCTATGTTAAATCATTTGAGAATATTTTCAAATGGTGAAGGATGTAGCAATTCGACGTCATCGTCTATGTATCTTAATTGTTATCATGTATTTGTAATTCATGTATTGTATGTTAAATCATTATAGTCCGAAAATCCTATCAACTAATTCTATGTATAAAAAATGGTTGTATAGTTATCAATGACGAGTGGGAATGATGAAAAGAAAATTGTGATTTATCGACGAGACAAAAGAACAAGAAGAGAACAACAAACAACATTATGCGAAACGCAAGGCTAATGGTGTTGTCTCCCGCCTAATCTTGAAAATAGAAAAATAGTAATAAGAAGTATTATGAACAACGAAAGGAGAAACGTTTGAGAATATTTTCAAATGGTGAAGGATGTAGCAATTCGACGTCATCGTCATCAAACATTAGTCAACCTTTCGAGAGAATACCGCTACGAACCATTAATAACAACACTATGTTAAGTTCTCTATGTCAAGGAAGTAGTACGAGGATTGTAACAAGACTAAATGGAATTCATTCATGAATGTTTCCCTGGATCGAAACTACTCAAATATGTTCGGGGATCACATGAGACTTTTAATGGTACAAATAAATAAATACAATTTGTATTACTTTTTATAAAACCACATATAAAGTTTGCATTTCTTGACAATTTGGGTCTTTCTAACATAGGCAATCAAGTCGTGAATGAAGTCATGAATAGTGACGTTTCACAAGGTCGATACAAGGTTCCTCTTCGTCCAACAAATATTCAAGAACCATCCGAAAGATTACCTCAAAGAAGTCAAATTTGTTCGAACTTACACATCAAACTTTAAACGGTAAAAATAATTTTAATTTGTATTACTATAACAAGCGTACAAAATCGCATTTCTTGACATTATTTTTCTTTCAATTCAAATATAGGTTATCGAACCGAACGTGGTATACTATTACCACTATTTGATGAAGTCATGAATCATCAATATTGTCTTCCATCACTCAAGACGTTCTACAACAAGATCCGATGATCCTTACGATTTTGTGTACGATGGGCTCCCTAAAGAGCATCGTGTATTGAAGGAGCAACCACCATGTGTCATTTGTGGAGCAAAGAAAATACAATATGAGTTTCCTACTTTTTGTTGTATGAAGGGAAAACAACTTTGAAGCCCTTAGACATTCCTCCGAACTATACAACATATTTACATCCCAATGTGAGTTAGGAAAATGTTTAGGAAAAACATACGTGCGTCAACACAAACTTTTCCTTTGCATCGATGGGTGTAAACTTAGACAAAACATACAACATTAGGAACTCGCGTATATACTTTTCGTGCGCATGGGGATATATCATAGAATGGATCGATTGGTTCCTGAGATGGACAACCAAGGTACTTGCGGTTGTACTTTTATGACGTTGAATCCGAACTTGACCACAGCTACAATGGCCAAATCTTGATAAAGAAATCGTTAAGATATTATCACGTGTTCTTGCACCAAATCCGTATGTTCGGACATTCGAACACTTGGTAACCTTGGTCCGCTTGATAAGTATAGGGTCGAATTAAATGCATCCGTTAAAGTCGATCAAAGACTTTACAACCGCCCTACAACGTCCGAGGTATAAATACCATTCTAACAGTCTATACGTCTTTTCTAAATTGACCATTTCATATCTAATCTTATACTCTCAACTTAAATATATTATCACATAGGTCGCCGGTATCCGGGTGAAGGTAATAACAACATCACTTGCATACAAGAGAAGTATCGTTGTGTATGGAAGGTCCGAACACCCTACGCAATCTGCCTCATTTCGCTTCCTATGATCCTTTGTCTTATCCAATGTTCTTTCCAAACGGTGAGGTGGATGGCATTCTCGAATACCAAGAGAAGGCGTCGACATAAATGGAGTTGACGGTGATGACGATGATGTCGAAGAAGACGAAGAAGGTACTAAATCAACCGTTATAATCATATCACTTATTATTGTTTAATACCAGTCACAATAGTATCATATAGTATGTGTATGGCTTACACAAAATTTTAACATCACTATACTGTATTAACACAACACCGGTAGAAAAGCAGTTGCTATGAGAGAGTATTATTGTTACAAATTCCAGATTCGTCCATATCATAACTTGATACTATTTGGAGGTCGATTGTTTCGAGAATTCGTGGTAGATACGTACATAAAGCTTGAGACTTCACGCTTGCATTTTGTCAAAAACCAATCAAAAATTAGAGCGATTTGTATCAAGGAATCGTTGATTGTGTTAATGCTTGGAGAGGTTCGATCGAATAGAGTTGGCCAACGTATTGTATTGCTGCGTCTTTTATCGGAGGGCCACGTGACATGCGTGAGCGATTTTGGATGCAATGACGTTAGTTCAAGATCTTTGGTAAACCGATGTCTTTCTTACCATGACTTGCAATCCTAATTGGCGTAAATCACAATCGAACTTTATCACAGACAGACACCCAAGATCGACTGGACACGGTTACACGAGTTTTTCGTGCAAAACTAGAGGATCTCAAGTACCAACTATTCACCAAGCATATCCTTGGCGTTATTTCCTCACATATATGTTATCGAGTTTCAAAAACGGGTTTGCCACATGCGCATTTTCTCTTGATTATGAGTTCACCAGTTGTCAATCCGATCACTACGACAAAGTTGTTTCATGTTGAAATTCCGGACTCGAAGCATCCGAATTGCACCAACCGGTTCTAAAGCACATGATTCATGGTCCTTGTGGTCACTTAAATACCCGGTGTCCTTGTATGGAAGGTGAACCAAAGAAATGTCGTTGGAATTATCCTAGGCAATTCCAAGAAACAACCCAACAAGGAGATGACTCGTACCCATTGTATCGTGAGAGACAACGGCATTGAGGTAAACGATTTTAACGGCGTCCGGACAATAGATGGGTTGTTCCATATAACCCCAAATTATTGATGATGTTCAATTGTCACATCAATGTGGAGGTATGCTCAAGTATAAAATCCGTTAAATATGTCTTCAAGTATGTTTACAAGGGTCATGACAAACAAGTTGTAAATGTTGATCAAGATGGAGATCAAGTCGTTAATGAGATAAAGAGATTCCAAGATGCGCGTTATGTTTCACCACCAAGCTATGTGGCGAATTTATGGCTTCCTTTATCTAATATTCATCCGTCTGTCATGTCTTTGCAAGTTCATCTACCAAATAACCGGTTGGTTAGGTTCTCGAAGACGATGTAATGACCGACATTCTTGAAAGAAAGGGATAAGAGATCGATGTTGACGGCTTTTTGAGTTGAACAAGACAGACGTAGACGCGAGGCAATACTTGTATAAAGACATCCCCAAGTACTATACATGGAACAAGAGTACACGCAAGTGGAACCTTCGAAAAAAAGGGAAGATGAGAGGAAGATTGGTTTCCGCTAATCCCGCTGAAGGAGAGCGGTTCTATCTACGTGTACTTTGCAACATGTTAAAGGACCTACGAGATTTGAATATCTTTACACGGTGAATGGCGTGAGTGCAAGACGTTTGCAGAGCTGCCCTCGAAGGGGATTAATAAAGGGTGATGATCACATATCCGATGCTCACGTGAGTCCTCGATGCACGAGATGCCCGGCCCTCTTAGAAGGCTATTCGCGACTCTTCTAATCTTTTGTGAGCCAGGATATGTTCGCAAGTTATGGAATGACCATTACAAATCACTTTCAGAAGACTACACCTTACATTGTGCAAGTGTTGAGCGGGTTCAAAATATGGTTCTAACGGACATATCATCAATTCTAGGATCTATGGGTAAGAGTCTTAGTGACTTTGACCTTCCCAACATTACCGCTGATGTAACTTTAGAATCATTTGGCTGCCGTGAATTACAAGAGGAGTGCGCGATAGTTGTACAAGATGAAGATATACTCGCTTGACATTCTCTCAACACATATCAAAAAGCCGCATATGATACCATCATGAGACATGTTGATGGTGATTCTCCGGGCGTATTTTTATTGATGGCCTGGAGGAACGGTAAAACATTCTTGTATAAGCGTTACTTGCCACGCTCGCTCGTGGTCTTATTGCACTTGCCACCGCTTCGTCGTGGGGCAAATAACATGACAGGGGAAGAAGCGCCACTCTCGATTTAAGATCCCCATCAATCTTAATACAAACTCGGTATGCAACATCAAAAACAAAGTGGCCTTGCTAAGCTACTTTGCCAAGCCAAGTTGATAATCGGGATGAAGCATCAATGGCTAAAAGGCAAGGTGTGGGCGGTTGATCGAACTATGCAAGACATTACCGGGTCAAACTTCCATTCGGCGGCAAGATAATGGTTTTAGGTGGGGATTTTAGCAGTTTTCACGGTCATTAGACGTGGAACACGAGCGCAAATTGTAGATTCGAGTCTACGGATGTCACCTCTTTGGTCTAGAATTGAAAAATGAGCTTAACCATAAACATGAGGGCACCAGACAGACCCATGGTTTTCAAACTTCCTATTACGAGTTGGTGACGGAGTTGAAGAGGTCATTGATGAAGACTATGTACGATACCGATGACATGACGATTCCATACACGTAAGATGTCCTCAAAGGATGCATTGATAAATGAAGTGTTTCTTCCTTCGCCACCATAGCTCATTCACCCATCGATATAGTTTCAAGAGCTATTTTATCCACTAAAATGAACATGTTTGATGATTAATGATATGTTGATTGATGATTTCTGGCGAAGAAAAGGTTTACTACGTTTTGATGAAGCGTAAGACGACACCCATAACTTATATCCTTTGGAATTTTAAACTCACTCAACGCGAGCGGATTGCCTCCTCATTACTTGCGTTTGAAAATTGGATGCCCGATTATTCTTTTAAGGAATCTTGATCCCGCAAATGGATTATGTAATGGAACGAGGTTGATATGCAAACGTTTTGATCCTAATGTCATCAATCTTTGAGATTCTTTGTGGGACGACCTATTTGGAGTTAGAGTGCTCTTGCCAAGAATTCCTCTTGCTCCATCCGAAGACGACATGTTCCCTTTCAAACTAAAGAGAACACAATTCCCCCCGCGCCTTAGCTTTGCGATGACTATTAATAAAGCTCGGGGCAAACAATTCCAAATGTGGGTGTCTATTTGCGGATTCTGTTTTTCTCATGGCCGACTTTATGTGGCATTGTCTGAGAGGATATCTCGTAGAACAACAAAGGTATTGGTTAAACCGGTCAAAGAGTTCCGTCAGCGTGAATCTATACCTCAAATGTCGTGTATCAAGAAGTTTTACGTGACGAGTAACATGTGTTGTTAATTAATATTTCATAATTGATGTAATCTTTATTTTAAGTTTCATTAAATATTTTTCTATGTCGTTTGATATATGTTAAGAATTTTGCTAGAGTTGAATTATCACATGTTACAACAGTTTGTAATTACATTTTCATCTTTTTCACGTTTTATTTTGAACGTTATACAAAACACTTACCACAATATCGTATATCGTTAATTGTCTCGCCGCTAGAAACCGACGCCGCTTTAAGCGCGGTCTTCGCTTAGTATATATATATATATATATATATATATATATATATATATATATATATATATATATATATATATATATATATATATATATATATATATATATATAGTGTATCTTTATTTTGAGAACACTTGTTAAGTGCGAGAATTGCAGAACCCCTCTTAACTGTTAGATCATTTCATCAATGGATGAGATGACTTGTGCCATTAATGTAATTAGTTAAAAGATTAGGTTAATATTTGTAAAACATAAAGGGTATTATAGTAATTTTATCATTATTAACCATCCCCACTAATTGTGGAATTAACTATCATAACTAGGTCAAAAACTATAATATACGCTTCATTTTCTCCCCTAACTGCTGCCTCCTCCATCAAAAAAATTAATCACTTTTCTTCTCCCTCACCCAATCATAGATCGTGAATCACCATGGTCGAATAAGAAAATCATAGATCGGGAACCACCACCTCATTCCTAAGAACGTGAGTCATAAACACAATCACACCGGATCCAAATTGTCTATGTCATATCATCACATGTGTAAGCCTAATTAAATCAATGTATTGTATTGTATTGTTTAGAACATTACGGCAACGTCGTATATAGATGAAATTTACTTTTTCCGTTTTTGTGAAGTTTTATTAAACTAGAATAGTTTATTAGTTATTAGTTCTTTGGTAAGTGGTAAATTTGGTTCAAAATTAACAAAAGGAGTATACGGGACCATCAGTGTTTCTATATAATATTTTCAGGCAACTTGTTGATTCTAATGACAAACCAAGAAGTCACCAAGTTCTTGGTCAAACAAATTGATTCAATAAATATAGAATATGTACTTGGTCAAACTGAATTGATTCAATATAGACTATGTTCTTGGTCAAACAATGCAATGTAGGAAACGGATTTGTGTTGTAAATAATTTCATAAACCAAGTTCTTTCATCTAGTGTAGCTTTTATTCATGTTTGATTCAGTGTGCCTAAAGTCATTGCATAGCCTATCGCTGGTGGCAGCGTCCCCTACCTGGAATGGCTAAAAAGTAGCACCATGGACTGAGTCCATGTTTGTATGGCGTCGTTGCATTGCATTCTCTATAAAGAGAGATGTTTCACTTATGAGATGTTTACGTATAAAACATGTATGTGAATAGTATAAAAAAGAATAGACAGAGATGTTTACGTATAAAACATGTATGTTTACGTAAAAACATATATGTTTTGTATTTGAAGTATAAAACATATATGTTTTGTGTTTTGATTATACATATTTTGCATACATAAAAAAAATTCTCTTGTTTGTTTGTGTTTGTTAATTTAAGCTGGTGCATGTGTGTTATGTTATCTTGAGTTTTATTTTAAAAATATATAATCTTGGCTATTATTTTTTCTAGGCATGACGTTCTTTGAAGCGCGCACACATACCTAAGAAGTACATATATGTTCTTGGAAGGCGTGCGTATGTTTTGGAAGACATGCATATATGTTCAAAATAATATGATTGAGAAACTTAAAACACATATGTTTTGTGCACATATGTCCATTTACGTTAATTATTGTTAGTGCACAGGTGTAAAGATAAATTATATTCGTGTATTTCTTCTTATTATAAATTGTATTTTAATTGTATTTCAATCTATATCGAATTTTGTGTTTAACATTATGTTCGTGGTTGTTATAACTTTACATGATCTAAAAACACATATGCACATTTTCATTTGAAAATCATGTACGTCAAAAAAACTATTCCAAAAACCAAAATAATAAAATGAATTCATAATAACACATATGCACTAAATTAGTTTTAAAACATGCATGTTCATTAAAAAAGGAAAAAACGCGAAAAAAAACACGCTAAAAAAAAAAAAAAAAAAACAACGGAAATTAAATGTTTTAAAAATAGAATTTATTTATTTTAAAAATCAAAAATAAAATAAAATTGAATTTTACTATTATACCCTTTTGAAATGAAATAAAAGATTTAATAATTCAAAATACTATGTTGCATTGATATGTTGCACAATATCCATTACTTAGGAGACATAAGGGGTTCATGATTCTCATGACTTTAAGCGGTTCTCAAAATAAAGGCCCCCTATATATCTACCTATTATATACAAAGAGGCATTTTTTTTCCTGTAGCAGCCTCAAATAATTACACGTCAGCTCCTTAGAAAAAGCCACGCGTCACACATAATTCTGCCACTTTCCTTGTTATCTCATCACAAATGACTTCATCTACTTTTCACAAAACACACATTTTTCATCTTTCTCTCCCCCTCCTTCTCTCTCTCTTTCTCACTAACAAAGTTTTCTTTCATTTTGTAGATCTTTGCTCCAATCAAGTAGTTTGGCTTTAAATCTGTAAGTACAAATGCTATTAATCAAGTAGTTGTACATCTATGTGTGCGTTGACCTTGTGTAGGTGTTTCCACGCTTGGATGGTGGCAGTCGGACCTCAGACGATGACCGGAGAAACCTTCTCGACTTCGGCCACCATAGTACGAAAAATGACTGTACGACGGCGGTAAGTTGCTAGATTAGTGTGGAAAGTTGTTAGTGGTTCCAAATTTTGAGTATTGAAGTGTTGTATATATGATTACTGTCTATTTTTATTTATTTTTTATTTCTTAGTTTGATGTGTTTTTATTAATTATTATTATGTACTTCTTTGTTGACAGCTCATAAGAATTGAAAGGCCATATTGGCTCGTCGGTAAAACTTATGTAGACGAAGAGCTTGATGGAGCAAAAATGGTGATGGTGGAACCCAATGATATGATATACAGTAACTTGTAAGATGTTATTTTGGTGAATATTTTAGTAGATGCCCTCGTATGACTATGATTAAATCATATAATTTGTATCCGAGCCTCTTGGTGATAATTATAAAAGATGATTTTATATTTGAAGTTGGCCATTAAAATGAATTTACATCATTTAATATTATAATATGGTGATTCTTTATATATTATACTTTTGGATTTGGTACTTTAAAATAGATCAATAAGCTGTATTCTAATTTTATGGTGAAATTTGGTCAAACAGGTTCATATGTTTTTGGCTTAAAAGACATTCATATTTGATGGGTCTTCTTCATCGAGGTAAATCTAAACCCGAATAAGCTGTTACTAAACACGTGGCAAGGCAAGATGTGGGTAATTTGTTGGCTTTTTATGCATCGAGGTAAAAAAGATTTTATGTATTTAATTTTTAATAATGATGGGTGATATGAAATTAGATGGATGGAGATAGTAAAGATGGTAAATAGATCTCTATTCTTGTCAATTTTTTCAATTATATATTATATATTGACATATATGTTTGGAATTTGCAGTGACTTTAATTGTTTATTTTATTTTTGCTATTGTCATTTTTGTAGGTAGTAGTTTACATCCTTCAAAGTTCAAATGATGCATCTCACAATATTCTTTGTGAAGAAATTAAAAAACACGACAGTAAGTACTAAGTAGTCTCTAATTTATAGATTTATATATCTATTTTATTTCAAAGAAAATAATATATATTTATCCATCAATATTATTTTCCTTTTTGTTCTGTGGATCGCCACATGTTTTTCTTCAAACAAAAAACGAACAAGGGACTCATCATCCACCGTTTAAAAAAGGTAACCTTGTCATATATTTCATGAGTTAGATACAAACGTCTTATATATATTTTTATTATGTTTATTCTTTTTAGATTTCAACATTATCATGCAAGGTTCAAGTACTAAAAAAGATTGTATAACTCATTTGTATGTTAGGGGAAAAAAAATAATATACTACTGTTTTCAGTTTTCACATCTATGGATGATGTTAAAAAAAAGTTTTCACGGATAACTACTTATCTTTTACTTATCTCTTTATTAGTATATTACTCTTAAGGATTTATATAGTTAATTGGAAGTAAACATACTACGTTCTTGATACAAATTTTTGTAGTAGTATTCAGTCTATGGATAGCAAAGACATTAATAAGTTTGATATATTAGGAATTTTATTAAAATTTTAACTTTTTATTTTTATTTTTAATTAGTCATATTTTCTGATATATTCTCTTGATTCTTGATGAGTTTTTTTTACAAGAACATTCTTTTTAATGTTAGAAGTAAGGCAACCTTTTGAAGAGTTATATACCAATTAATAGTTATACCATATACTATTATTGAATTTTGATTTCATTGCAGGTATGTATTAAAATGAAGAAACAAAGCACTAGAGGAAGAAAAAGAATATAATAATATTATAGAGATGAAAGAGGAATGCATAGATATAAATGGGGGACAAAAGGGGCGGGTGTAGGCCGTAGGGGTGAGGGAATCAGGGAAATAAAGATTTTTTGTCAGTCGATCATATTTCATTTATGTTTATTGTTTTACAAGTTAGAAATGAACATGTCTATTGGTTAAATCAGAATACAAATATTTATAAGGGGGGTGGCAACACATACATCTCATACCTCACAACCAACCAATAATTTCATTCCACCTATTTTCATACCATCATCATACCTCACCATAGTTTTTTAGTAAGAATTAATTCATTCCATACCTTTTTTTTTTTTTTTTTTAAATTCATAATTAAATCAAACAATTAAATAAAACATAATATTTCATTAATAATAAAAACAAATTACATAATACTTAAAAAAATTGCATAATACTAAAATAAGACGATCTAAATATCCGTCGGCCATCCATATTGCTCCGCATACTCACGTTTTTTGGCAATCGTTATCTCTCGCATTCTCGGATCAACTAACAAAAATAGTGATTAAGGGACCAAACCCATTACGGTTCAAAACGAAAAGAAGAGGATCCAATTCCCATTTCTTCAACCCTATTTTCTTTTCTACTCATTTCTAACTTTGTTCAGCTCAGCTAAACACTAATGCCCGACATGTATGGAGAGATGGAATTAACTTTCATCTTGTTTCTAAACCTCATTGATCCAACCAAGCTGCGTATTTTTTGGGTAAGGCACCAATGTATCTTTACTTTTTTCTTCCTTGTTTTTGGTCTTTGATTGAATAGGTTTTTGTTAACATAATTAAATTTACTTCGGACACTCTGTTTTTTACTTAATTAAACATCTAACCTGTTTCATTTCAAATTTAAATAAACAATTTTACTTTCCGACATTTTGTTTTTACTGTTAATCATTTTTCTAACAAACTCGATCATACTCTGTTTAAAATCTTGTATTTCTGTTATAAACTCATTTATCACCTTTCATCAAGAAACCTGTAACCCATTTATCATATCTTGCTCTGTTATTCATCAAATAAAAAAGAAGCCGCATGCCATACCTTCCTCTTTATCATATCTTCCTCTTTCATTTACTCCATGCCGTAGCGGCAAAAGAAGCCGCATGCCATACCGATTTCGTGATACCGCTAGCGAGGCAATGGTATGCCGCATGATACCTAGCCAAACCGAGTTCCATACCGAGGGTGTTGCCACCCCCCTAAGATGCATGGAACAAAAATTCCCAAGCTTTACAAGATTTTATGAGAAAGGTGAAAGAGGTTGCACATCTATATATGATAACAAACTTTCAAGCATGATATAATATTATTAAATTGAATTATATGATTGCATTTATTGAGAACCAGTTATATACTTTTTTTTTTTAACATAATATACTTGTTTTATGTACGAGAGTTTTACAAATATTACTAATACCTTATTATATTATGATCAGTGTCATTATTTGAGTTTTATATTATAAAATTTTAGGGTGAGCAAGTTGGTCCAAGAACTGACAACCGATGAACCAAACCTTTGAACCAACCAAAATGAGTAAGATGGAGTCGGTTCGTTTCGGTCCTTGGTCCTAAATTTTATTGATCTCGTTTTTGATTCAAGCTCGGAGGAATAGGTCAATGTTTGAAATTTGGAACTCAAAATGACATGGGATCGTGTTTTGTTGATATATAATTATGGTTTATTTAGTATGATCAACTTGTGTGCACTCCTTGTAGTATTTTATAAAAATTGATGACATTGTGTTTTGACACGTTATTATTGCACGATTTTTAATAAAACAACTTAACCGTTTTTTTTATTAATATGACAGTAGTCCTAGCTATGACCATACATTATGAGGTCGTGGGTGGTGGTCTGGTTCAAAATGACAAAACCACGACAGACAATTAATTTCAGTTCGCGGTTCAATTCTATGGTTAATTTTTCATATAAATTGTAGCGTGTAATGTAATTTATGGGATTTACCCATTTTAGAGAATCCTTTTATATTGTAGCTTTTTGGATTGACAGGGACAAGCAATAAAAACATTATTATCTCTAACATTATTCCCTCTCACAAAAACAACAATATGAGTGAATGAGTGAAGCGAAGTGGGTGTGACGAGACCTGTTAGTACAGTAGTATTGGGATGATTTTGATTGGTTCTTGACATACCCTGTTATAATTTTATTTAAAAAAATTAGACATTATCATTGGATTGGATTTATAAAGTGTTTATAAACGTTTACAAAAATAAATAAGATCATACGTTGGCCCTTATGTATTCACATGAAAGGTATATTGCCACCTTTTGAAGATGGAATATTCAAATGTTATTCAAGATTTTACTTTTTCATACCATATTACACATAAAATGAAATAACTTTACCCGAGGTTATAAGTTTAGCAACTCAATTTAACATAAACACTTGCTTTTTGACAATTTAAGTAACTTAAATGTTGGGTGTTATAAGTTCAGCGACATGTAAGTGTAAATTTATAAGTTTAGCAACTCAAATTTCATGTTCTATAAATTTAGTTAACCATATGAATAAATTAGTGTAGTAACTTAAGTGAACAAAAACATAAAATACAGCGTCGTGAATATCAGACGAGTTAACCAATGAATACAGTAGTATCACACGAGTAAAGTAACCATATGAATATCAAACGAGTCAACCAGGTTTTTCTATAAAAAATTTGAAAAAAAACTAAAGCCGGCCGGGTTTCAAGACCCGCCGTCACTCAAAACCCGGCGGGTCTAACCGGTTAACCTGGTCTTAGGAACCCGGGTTTTTTTACCCTTTTTGTAGCCGTTCCGACCGGTTAAACCGGCCGGGTTGACCCGGGTTTAGAAACATTGATAGTAACTTAAGTGAATAAAAACATAAAATACAACGACTTCCGTGTATAATATCGACGATTATTATCGTATTTCAAAACGTTGATGTAGGTGGATTACGGGCCACGCACGCACCTTTAAAAACTTCCTAGTATATATATATATATATATATATATATATATATATATATATATAGAGGTGGTTATCGTAAAATAGTGATTTAAAATAGGAAGTATAGGAAGCAATCTGAGCCGTTAGATGTATGAGTGATGATGTCACTTGATCAAAATAAATTAGATGGCATATTGGTAAATATATTCAAATTTAGTGGCAAGTTTGGAATACATTCGGTAGGCGAAACACACGCATCTCCTTCTGCTACTTTTCTTTAAACACCAGATCTTGATTTTGAATTCTTTATACATACTATTACTTAAACTAAAATGTTGCTATCCATCTAAACACCCAATTCCGTCGTTTTGTTCCTTTTTGGTATCCTTTTTTTTTTCAGGTCTTAAATACACATCACTACACATATATTTGGCATGCTTGACCTCTATAAAATTTCAAATATAATGATACAGAATGACTAGATGTTTGATACATTATTAGAAAAGTATGATTCACAATTTTAAAAAGTAAGTATATAATGATACAAATACATGAATCTTTAACGAACACTATATGATATGATATTTTACTTTCAGAATTGTGATACATCATGTCATCACTTGTAACTTTGACCCCTTAAAAATATCTACAAACCCAAAAGAAAGTGAAACACATATTGATGTGTACATCTACAGAATAAACGATATTGATACGCAAATGTGTACCTAAATATTTACAAAATTGACACAAACACTTGCAACCAATACATCACTTGTATATTTACAACAAAATGATACCCAACTCGTATGTAATCAAATTTGATAAAATAAATATCTCATCTCACAAACTGAGACACATACACAATATGATACACAAAGAACTTGATTGATGATAAACAATATACAGCCTCATTGATTCAACTTTACAAAATTTTATACACGAATGTATAACTATGATACATGAACTGGTACTCACATCTAACCCTGACACCTATTTAATAAATTTGATACAACAAGTTATGAAAAAGCATAAAACACCTAACCTAAAAACCACAGCTACAATACCCGATATGAGATTAATATATTAGAAAATCTAGATTGTGGCTGCAGTCACCGTTGAGTTCGTAGGAACAAACATATTACCCGTAAACGGCGATCGAAACAAAGTTTGAAGGTTTCCGAAATTGTCGGCGACAAAAAAAGAAGAACTTTGTAAAGAGCATCCTGAATGGTTTAAAGACATGAGATTTTCGTGGGTAACATGGCTTGATGAATCGTCGATAAGAATGGAAGATGTGATTGGAATTATGGAGGCGGTTATAGGTTATAAAGATCAGAAGAAAAAAGGAAGCATAGGAATAAGTATTTGCCTTGGACGTGTAGATGTGAAATAGGAAAATAAATGGACGAATCAAATTACTGTAATGCCCTTTTAGTTTATTAAACATTTTAGTTAAACTTAAATGAATAATTTCCACATGTCATCTTTTTAATCACATCCTACACTATTTCATTTTAATTACTATCCCACATGAACCTCATTCTATATATATATATATATATATATATATACTCTCTTATAAAGATCAATATCCCCAACCAAAACCCAACCCTCTATTTTTAAGATTCAGCCATCCTAACCTACGACCAAACCTAAATTTACACACACCAAACCAATATACAATCCTAAAAATTACCAAACCAACCATCCTATTTACTTCCTATTAAATTTTTTTATTTAAAAGACACACACTTACAACACTCTCATCTCACTCTAAAAAAAACACACACTCATCTCCCAACCAAACCCCTCCACAAAATACACAACAAAAAAACACTCTCATTCTACTCTCCACAAAATACACACAAACCCTACTCCCTCCCGCCGCCACCCAACTGCCGCCGCCACCACCTTACTGCCGCACCACCCTCCTCACAGCAGCAACCAACGACGCCCCATCCAACCACCCACCATCACGTTTTTTGGTACTTTTTTTTATACATCTATTTTTTGGTCTTAAAAAAAATAGATGCTTTATTTTTGGATCTAAGTTTCATGCGTTTTTGGTTTAAAAAAAAAATAGGTCTATTTTTTTTAAGATGAGTAATTTTTTTTTTAATAAAGATGCGTTATTTTTCTTATATTTCTAATTTTTTTTTATAGATCTAATGATTTTATTTGTAAATCTATTGATTTTATTTTTAGATATAACTTTTTTTTTTAAGATTCGTAATTTTTTTCTCATTTTTCTCTTAAGATCCGTTTTTTTTTATAAATTTAAAGATCCGTAACTTTTTAAATTTTTTTTATAGATCCGAATTTTTTTAGTAGATCTATTGTTTTTTTTTGTAGATCTATTGATTTATTTTGTAGAGATAATGTTCTCTTTTGTAGATCTAATTTTTATTTTTTAAGATTCGTAATTTTTTTTTGATATATCTATTTTTTTTTAAAGATTCGTATTTTTTTTCATTTCTATTTAAAGATACGTTTTTTCTAAAGATCCGTAACTTTTTTTTTTTTTTTTTTAATTTTTTTTATAGATCCGAATATTTTAGTAGATCTAATGTTTTTTTGGTAGATCTTAATATTTTTTCCGTAGATCAAATTTTGTTTTAAGATCCGTATTTTTTTTGATAGATCTAATTTTTTTTAAAGATTCGTATTTTTTTTTAAGTTTTTGTTTTAAAATCTGTATTTTTTTTTATTTTTTTTAAAAATCCGCAAGTTTTTAAATTTTTTTAGAAGATCCGAATTTTTTTTATATCTATTCTTTTTTAAATCCGCATTTTTTTAATTACTCTTTTTTTTTAAAGATCCGAAAGTTTTTAGCAATTTATTTTTACAAGTATTGAGTCTTTTTTAGCAATTTATTTTTATAAAATTGATACCGTTTTATTTTATTATTTATGATTTTTATTCGAGTGTTTTTATAAATATGATTATTTGATTTTTTTTATTTATTAAATCTCATATTTTTTTTTTATAAAAATAGGATGTTTTCATATAAATTTAATTTTTTGGAATTTTCTTCACACATATATTGTGTTTTTAGTTTTATTTTATAACACAAATAAAAATAACCTACTCATAGATGAATGCTTGTGCTTATGTCATCGCTGGAAATTAGATGATGTTGCCAAAGATGCGTGTTTATTTTTTAGTATCTATTTTGTTGCATTTTTTAGTTAATTTTTTTAGATTTCAAGCTTTTTACTTACTCTTTTGGACATATAATGCTTGGGCTTTCAAGATTCAATCACAAAAAATAGTCTTTACATGAGTTTCTTGTGTATTTGGGCTGTCTTTAAAATAACTAAAATGGTGTTCATGTTTTTGATAATTGAGTTTGCACTGAAAGTACTTTTACATGAGTTCATTGTTTGGGATGGGTTGGTTGATAATTTGAAAATAGAAATGTAGATTTTCATGTAAAATTTGAAGGGCTCGAGGCAAGTTAGACAGTCAATAGTGGGAATCTTTGACTATTCATATCTAATGTTAAAATATCAAAAATGCTTTCCCAATTTTCAAGACTGACTTTGAAATATTGCTTTATACTGATTTTTCATAATTTGTTTCTTTTATATAATCACAGTTATATGTATGTCCAACCATCGGAGAACTACAACTACTAATACGATAACTGGATATCGGACTATCAAATAGACACATGGGGGACACGACGCATAACACACAAGTCGGATGCATAATAAATAGCCATACATGTAACTAACATACAAATGTGCCAAACAACTTAGACATGACAATTCTATTTGCAACTTCAACAACCTAATATTTGTATCTAAAAA
Organism: Chrysanthemum lavandulifolium; assembly: GCA_022545495.1. Taxonomy (NCBI): domain Eukaryota; kingdom Viridiplantae; phylum Streptophyta; class Magnoliopsida; order Asterales; family Asteraceae; genus Chrysanthemum; species Chrysanthemum lavandulifolium. The sequence continues at coordinate 4,068,691 of CM040243.1, read as the reverse complement.
AGAAAAATGAGCAAAACAATTTAGACATCACAATTCTATTTGCAACTACAACTACTTAATATTTGTATGTAAAACAAAAAAATGAGATGAAATGTAACTACACATTGATAACAGAGAAGAATTGCCGATAATTAAAAAACGAGGTTTATTTTAAGGAAAATGTTGAACCTAACTAAAGAGCTGCGGAGCGCAATCGTAAATGTATTGTCGAAGAATCGTCTGCATAATACGTTTATCATTGGCCTCTTTTATCTTTAGTTAGGCCCACGATCATAATTTCTTATTTTAAAGTTTTGGGTGGAAAAAGATTTGTAAATTTTAACTTTCATTGTTACAGGAAGATATCAACGTGTAAACATTTGTTGTGACATTCTATCGATAATAAAATGTCAAAGTTAAAATGTCAAAGTAGACGGATTGTAAATGTCATTTTAATTATTCCTCCGTCTCAAAATTATTGTTATAAGACAAAAATTTCAAAGTTTAATAAAAGTGAGGCACTCAGAATCTCAACCACTCGAATAGAATTTTCATCCACTAATTTTTTTTTTCTTACTTAAAATGAAAAGTCACAATTATTTTGAGGCATAAAAAAATATGACTATAATTTTGAGACGAAGAGAAGACTAAATACTAGAGTTTCAAGTGAAAAGTGATGAAAATATTAAATGTTATAAACACTGCCACCAAACATGTTTAAACCGACACATAAACTATTAGGCTAGACTCATCGTGATCCGGGTCGTCTTCGCACATCAACTTTCTCTCTCCGAGACTGTGACAGACTACTGTTACCACGGTCGTTGACCAAGGTTGGTTTTTTTTTTTTTTTTTTTTATTTTTTTTAATATCAAATGGAACATATTTTTTGTGTGTATACTATCGGTCGAATTTGAGACCGATAGTTTGGTTTTTTGATATTCGACCGATATGTGACCAAAATGTCACACTCGACTCGACCGACTAAAATGTCGGTCACCCATATTGACCAACCGCTATTTTGTTTCCCACTGTGTCTTGCCATAGAAGTTGCTGCCATGCGTTGTTACCTTAAAGTGACCTCTTAGCGACACAAATAAACAAATATCGCTCACATATTAAGACACATAAATATTTTCGAACGCTATATACTGCCGCCGTTAAGCGCTATCTTTAGTATATATATATATATATATATATATATATATATATATATATATATATATATATATATATATATATATATATATATATATATATATATACATATAAAGCATGCATATCCCCAACCAAAACCCAACCTCTATTTTTAAGATTCACCATCCAAACCTACATCCAAGCCTAAATTTACACACACCAAACCAACATACAACCCTAAAATTACCAAACCAACCATCATCCAATCCTAACAAACCAATACAAACAAACACTCATCATCCATTTCTATTTACTTTTACTTCCAACCAAACAAAACACACACACAAACAAACAAAACACTCACAAAAAAAAAACTCTCCTCAATAAAATACACACATCCAACCAAACCCTACTCTCACAAAATAAAACTCTCCTCAATAAAATACACACATCCAATACCAAACCCTACTCTCACAAAAAAAAAACTCTTCACACTAAAATACACCCACCCAACCAAACCGCCGCCATTCTACCGCCGCCGCCACAACCACACCGGCGCCACCACCATACCGGCGCCACCACCCTACCGGCGTTTTGGTACGTTTTTTTTATACATACGTAAATTTTTTTAACAAATATGCGTTTTTTAGTCTTAAAATAAAATAGATCCGTATTTTTTTTTAATAAATATGCGTTTTTGGTGTTAAAAAAAATAAATCCGTAATTTATTTTGTTAAATACGCGTTGTTTGGTGTTAAAAAAAATAGATCCGTAATTTATTTTGTTAAATACGCGTTTTTTGGTGTTAAAAAAAATAGATCCGTAATTTATTTTGTTAAATACGCGTTTTTTGGTGTTAAAAAAAATAGATCCGTAATTTATTTTGTTAAATACGCGTTTTTTGGTGTTAAAAAAAATAGATCCGTAATTTATTTTGTTAAATACGCGTTTTTTTGTCTTAAAAATAATAGATCCGTATTTTTTTTTCATAAATATTCGTTTTTTGGTCTTAAAAAATAGATTCGTAATTTTATTTTTAATAAATACGAGTTTTTTTGTGATAAAAAAATAGATACGTAATTTTTTTTCTTCATAATTATTCGTTTTTTAGCTTTTTATTAGATCTATATTTTTTTTGTGTAGATCTATTTTTTTTTTAAGATTCGTAATTTTTTTTGATAGATCTTTTTTTTTAAGACCCGTAACTTTTTTAATTTTTTTATTTTTAGATCCAATCTTTTTTTGGTAGATCTATTGATTTTTTTTAGATCTATTTTTTTTTTAAAGTTTCGTATTTTTAAAGTTTTTTAAAAAAAAATTTTTTTTTTTTTTTTATACATCCGTAAGTTTTATTTTTTTTTAAAGATCCGAATTTTTTTAGATCTCTTTTTAAAATACGTATTTATCTAATGTTTTATTTGTAGATTTATTGAATTTTTTGTAGATCTATTTTTATTTAAATATCCGTATATTTTTTAAAAGATCCATATATTTTTTTAGTTTTTTTTTGTAAAAATCCGTATTTTTTTAATATTTTTTAAAAATCCATAAGTTTTTAATTCTATAGATCCGATTTTTTTTAGATCTAATGAGTTTAAGTTTGTAGATCTAACATTTTTATATTTTTTTGTACCGCCACTCTTGCCGGACAAGTGGCGGAACGAGAGCGGAATCATATTTATTGCCGGAAATAGTATGCTTTTTTTTTTTAATTGTTGTTAATATTTCTTATAATGGTTATTGTTAATGTTAATATCATATGTAAATTGTTATAATAAAGTTTACGGCTTAAATTTTGTTATAAAGTTTATATGTAAATTTTGTATTAAGTTTATATTGTAAACATTATTATAAAGTTTATTGAGTAGATTCGTTATTAATTTTATAGTGTAAATATTGATATGAAGTTTATAGCATAAATTTTGTTATTAAGTTTATTGTGTAAGTTTGTCATAAAGTTTATTATGTAAACTTTGTTATAAAATTTATGACGTAAATGTTGTCATAAATTTATAGTGTAAATTTTGTTACAAGTTTATAGTGTAAACTTTGTTATAAAGTTTATGATGTAAATATGTTGTAAAATTTATAATGTAAATTTTGTTATAATGTTTATGGTGTAAAATTTTTGTTATAAAGTTTATTTTGTAAATTTTGTTACAAGCTTGTAGTGTAAACTTAGTTATAAAGTTTATTGTGTAAATTTGTTATAATGTTTATTGTGTAAATTTAGTTATTAAGTTTATGATGTAAATTTTGTTATAAAGTTTATTGTGTAAATTTGTTATAAAGTTTATTGTATAAATTTTGTTATAAACTTTATTGCGTAAATTTATTATAAAGTTTATTGTAAATTTTGAAATTCGTTGAAATTCAAAAATTTTTTGGAATATTTTGAAAGTTTAAACTTAGAACTTTGATTTATTTTGAAACTTGAAATATTTTGAAACTTGAAATATTTTGAAACTTGAAATATTTTGAAATTTGAAATATTTTGAAACTTGAAATTTTAGAAACTTGAAATATTTTGAAACTTGAAATTTTAGAAACTTGAAATATTTTGAAACTTGAAATTTTAGAAACTTGAAATATTTTGAAATTGTATGAAATTTGAAATATTTTGAAATTTTGAATTAGTGACTTTGAATTTTAATATTTCTTAAAATTGAAATAGTTTTAAAATTAAATAACATTAAAAGTATAAATTTTCGTAATTTAAAAAAAAATGAAATATTTTGAAAAGTTGGAAAATTTTAAAACTTTTAAAAATTTGGATTTAAAAAATTCAAGAATTTTAAAAATCCGTTTTTAATAAAATTTTAAACTTTTTTTTTTTTTTGAAATTTGAAATTTTTAAAATTTTGAATTATTGACTTTGATTTTTTACATTGAAATAATTAAGAAAAATAAATTTTAAAAAAATATATATATATTTTTTAAAATATTCGAATGTTTTTGAAACATTAAAACTTTATTTTATTAAACTTTTAAAACATTTCGAATTTATAAAATTGACATATTTTCAATTTTTTAAAATTCAAAATTCAATTTTTAATTTGAGGTATTTGAAATTTTAAAATTGTTTAAGTTTTAACATGTGAAATTTTGAAATTGTTTAAGTTACATAAACACTCAAAACTTCCAAGTTTGAATTACTTTTAAAATTTGAAATAACTTTTGGAATTAAGAAAGTTTAGAAGTCTTTAATTTTTAAAATATTTATAATGTCAATAATGTAAATATAGTTATTTTAGTTTTAAGTTATACATTTTTGTTGCCTAATTATTGATTTATTATCGTAGAAAAATGGCTAACGATTTGATGCTATAGACTTTTCGTCGTTTAGTAATCGAAATTATGACCTATGGTACACAAACACAATTGTTCGAGTTATTTATGCTCATAAATGCATTCGTGGCGTTCAAAATAACCGTCGAACCGATAGTCGAAATAATGACTTATTTTGATTTTGATCGATCGAAATGTAAGTGCATATATAGTTTTAAATTTTCATCGAAAATGTTGCTACAATATTAATTTAGTTCGGTTTCACATTACTTAGTTGATAACGTACTAACTATATATACTACAACTTTTAGAGACAAAAATGGCGGCAATTGTCCATTCCAATCTAATAGCCCAATATATAGATAGAAATTTGGAAGGACATACATTTTGCTACAACGATTCAAAATCGAACCACACGATCAAGAATTCCCTAGATTTGAAGGATATACTTTCTTGCGCTAGAAACGAATATAATAATTCGGGACAACACAAATCTTGAGTCGGTGTCAATTGACGCTGCTCCCATGTTACCCGTTGGTACGAAATATTGATGCTCTCTTAAATGATCAAACTCGAGAAACTAACTTGATCGGTAATAAATTTTTTCTTTTCGATTATTCTATTATTTTGTACTTTACAAAAAATCAAATTAAAATATATTTTTATTTCTATATTTTATAGATGTTGTTGGTAAAATCAAAAGCGGATATCTAATAACACGTGATATCGTTGTTGTGTTATTTCTTGAAGACCATACGTAAGTATAAATTAGTCTTTTAAAGTTTAATACATTTTATAGACAAGTTATTAATTTTTATTTTAATTACTTTTATTCTTAATAGAGGTAGAGAAATTAAGTTGACTTTATATGCCAAATCCCACAATGCACCTGGAGCTATAGCACGAGCGATATCAAACCGTTGGGTTATATATGCATCACATTTGAAACTTATGCATTCTGATGATGGAAGTAAGTTAGTACTTTTTAAAAAATATTAATATTAATTATGTCTAAATTATTGTTAGTAATATTATTAAGTTTTTATTGTTATACCATTATTTTCAGTAAATTTTTTGCGTTCTACGCGCTTTACGAAGGTGATAAATCAACCAATGATGCCGGAAGCACAAACTATTAGAGATATATTGGGCGATTAGACTATTTTCTAATATCGATTATGAAGGCTAAAAATTATGTATCTTAATTGTTATCATGTATTTGTAATTCATGTATTGTTATTCTGTATACATTGTCTTACTTATTATGAACGATGTAAAATATGTGAATTTAGACATGTTAAGTGTTCACTCTATGTATCTTAATTGTTATCATGTTGAATTATTGTTATTATGTATACATTGTCATACTTATTATGAACGATGTAAAATATGTGAATTTAGACATGTTAAGTGTTCACTCTATGTATTTTAATTGTTATCATGTATTTGTAATTCATGTATTGTATGTTAAATCATTATAGTCCGAAAATCCTATCAACTAATTCATGTAATTCTATGTTAAATCATTTGAGAATATTTTCAAATGGTGAAGGATGTAGCAACCGACGTCATCGTCTATGTATCTTAATTGTTATCATGTATTTGTAATTCATGTATTGTATGTTAAATCATTATAGTCCGAAAATCCTATCAACTAATTCTATGTATAAAAAATGGTTGTATAGTTATCAATGACGAGTGGGAATGATGAAAAGAAAATTGTGATTTATCGACGAGACAAAAGAACAAGAAAGAGAACAACAAACAACATTATGCGAAACGCAAGGCTAATGGTGTTGTCTCCCGCCTAATCTTGAAAATAGAAAAATAGTAATAAGAAGTATTATGAACAACGAAAGGAGAAACGTTTGAGAATATTTTCAAATGGTGAAGGATGTAGCAATTCGACGTCATCGTCATCAAACATTAGTCAACCTTTCGAGAGAATACCGCACGAACCATTAATAACAACACTATGTTAAGTTCTCTATGTCAAGGAAGTAGTACGAGGATTGTAACAAGACTAAATGGAATTCATTCATGAATGTTTCCCTCGGATCGAAACTACTCAAATATGTTCGTGGATCACACATGAGACTTTTAATGGTACAAATAAATAAATACAATTTGTATTACTTTTATAAAACCACATATAAAGTTTGCATTTCTTGACAATTTGGGTCTTTCTAACATAGGCAATCAAGTCGTGAATGAAGTCATGAATAGTGACGTTTCACAAGGTCGATACGAGGTTCCTCTTCGTCCAACAAATATTCAAGAACCATCCGAAAGATTACCTCAAAGAAGTCAAATTTGTTCGAACTTACACATCAAACTTTAAACGGTAAAAATAATTTTAATTTGTATTACTATAACAAGCGTATAAAATCTGCATTTCTTGACATTATTTTTCTTTCAATTCAAATATAGGTTATCGAACCGAACGTGGTATACTATTACCACTATTTGATGAAGTCATGAATCAATCAATATTGTCTTCCATCACTCAAGACGTTCTACAACAAGATCCGATGATCCTTACGATTTTGTGTACGATGGGCTCCCTAAAGAGCATCGTATTGAAGGAGCAACCACCATGTGTCATTTGTGGAGCAAAGAAAATACAATATGAGTTTCCTACTTTTGTTGTATGAAGGGAAAACAACTTTGAAGCCCTTAGACATTCCTCCGAACTATACAACATATTTACATCCCAATGTGAGTTAGGAAAATGTTTAGGAAAAACATACGTCGCACAACACAAACTTTTCCTTTGCATCGATGGGTGTAAACTTAGACAAAACATACAACATTAGGAACTCGGCGATATACTTTTCGTGCGCATGGGGGATATATCATAGAATGGATCAGTTGGTTCCTAGAGACGGACAACCAAGGTACTTGCGGTTGTACTTTTATGACGTGAATCCGAACTTGACCACGTGCTACAATGGCCAAATCTTGATAAAGAAATCGTTAAGATATTATCACGTGTTCTTGCACCAAACCGCATGTTCGACATTCCGAACACTTGGTAACCTTGGTCCGCTTGATAAGTATAGGGTCGAATTAAATGCATCTGTTAAAGTCGATCAAAGACTTTACAACCGCCCTACAACGTCCGAGGTATAAATACCATTCTAACCGTCATACGCCTTTTCTAAATTGACCATTTCATATCTAATCTTATACTCTCAACTTAAATATATTATCACATAGGTCATTGGTATCCGGGTAGAAGGTAATAACAACATCATCGCATACAAGAGAAGTATCGTTGTGTATGGAAGGTCCGAACACCCTACGCAAATACAAACCTCATTTCGCTCCTATGATCCTTTGTCTTATCCAATGTTCTTTCCAAACGGTGAGGTGGATGGCATTCTCGAATACCAAGAGAAGGCGTCGACATAAATGGAGTTGACGGTGATGACGATGATGTCAAGAAGACGAAGAAGGTACTAAATCAACCGTTATAATCATATCACTTATTATTGTTTAATACCAGTCACAATAGTATCATATAGTATGTGTATGGCTTACACAAAATTTTAACATCACTATATGGTATTAACACAACACCGGTAGAAAACAGTTGCTATATGAGAGTATTATTGTTACAAATTCCAGATTCGTCCATATCATAACTTGATACTATTTGGAGGTCGATTGTTTCAAAGAATAAGTGGTAGATACGTACATAAAGCTTGAGACTTCACGCTTGCATTTTGTCAAAAACCAATCAAAACTTAGAGCGATTTGTATCAAGGAATCGTTGATTGTGTTAATCTTGGAGAGGTTCATCGAATAGAGTTGGCCAACGATTGTATTGCTGCGCCTTTTATCGGAGGGCCACGTGACATGCGTGAGACGATTTTGGATGCAATGACGTTAGTTCAAGATCTTCGGTAAACCGATGTCTTTCTTACCATGACTTGCAATCCTAATTGGCCGAAATCACAATCGAACTTTATCCCGGACAGATGACCCCAAGATCGACTGGACACGGTTACACGAGTTTTTCGTGCAAAACTAGAGGATCTCAAGTACCAACTATTCACCAAGCATATCCGTGGCGTTATTTCCTCACACATATATGTTATCGAGTTTCAAAACGGGTTTGCCACATGCACATTTTCTCTTGATTATGAGTTCACACAAGTCGTCAAACCCGATCACTACGACAAAGTTGTTTCATACTGAAATTCCGACTCGAAGAAGCATCCGAATTGCACCAACCGGTTCTAAAGCACATGATTCATGGTCCTTGTGGTCACTTAAATACCCAAAGTGTCCTTGTATGGAAGGTGAACCAAAGAAATGTCGTTGGAATTATCCTAGGCAATTCCAAGAAACAACCCAACAAGGAGATGACTCGTACCCATTGTATCGGCGAGAGACAACGGCATTGAGGTAAACGCACGAACGTCATTCCGGACAATAGATGGGTTGTTCCATATAACCCCAAATTATTGATGATGTTCAATTGTCACATCAATGTGGAGGTATGCTCAAGTATAAAATCCGTTAAATATGTCTTCAAGTATGTTTACAAGGGTCATGACAAACAAGTTGTAAATGTTGATCAAGATGGAGATCAAGTCGTTAATGAGATAAAGAGATTCCAAGATGCGCGTTATGTTTCACCACCAAGCTATGTGGCGAATTTATGGCTTCCTTTATCTAATATTCATCCGTCTGTCATGTCTTTGCAAGTTCATCTACCAAATAACCGGTTGGTTAGGTTCTCGAAGACGATGTAATGACCGACATTCTTGAGAAAGAAAGGGATAAGAGATCGATGTTGACGGCTTTTTTGAGTTGAACAAGACAGACGAGACGCGAGGCAATACTTGTATAAAGACATCCCCAAGTACTATACCGGAACAAGAGTACACGCAAGTGGAACCTTGAAAAAAGGGAAGATGAGAGGAAGATTGGTTTCCGCTAATCCCACCAAGGAGAGCGGTTCTATCTACGTGTACTTTTGCAACATGTTAAAGGACCCACTGGATTTGAATATCTTTACACGGTGAATGGCGAGAGTACAAGACGTTTCGCAGAGCGGCCCTCGAAAGGGATTAATAAAGGGTGATGATCACATATCGACTGCTCACGTGAGTCCTCGATGCACGAGATGCCCGCCCTCTTAGAAGGCTATTCGCGACTCTTCTAATCTTTTGTGAGCCAGAGATGTTCGTAAGTTATGGGATGACCATTACGAATCACTCTCAGAAGACTACACCTTAAATTGTACAAGTGTTGAGCGGGTTCAAAATATGGTTCTAACGGACATATCATCAATTCTACAATCTATGGGTAAGAGTCTTAGTGACTTTGACCTTCCCAACATTACCGCGAATGTAAGTTTAGAATCATTTGGTTGCCGTGAGTTACAAGAGGAGTGCTCAATAGTTGTACAAGATGAAGATTTACTCGCCGACATTCTCTCAACAACGATCAAAAGCCGCATATGATACCATCATGAGACATATTGATGGTGATTCTCCGGCGTATTTTTATTGATGGCCCGGAGGAACCGGTAAAACATTCTTGTATAAAGCGTTACTTGCCACCGCTCGCTCGTGGTCTTATTGCACTTGCCACCGCTTCGTCGTGGGCGGCAAATAACATGACAGGGGAAGAACTGCCACTCGATTTAAGATCCCCATCAATCTTAATACAAACTCAAGATGCAACATCAAAAACAAAGTGGCCTTGCTAAGCTACTTTGCCAAGCCAAGTTGATAACCGGGATGAAGCATCAATGGCTAAAAGGCAAGGTGTGGAGGCGGTTGATCGAACTATGCAAGACATTACCGGGTCAAACTTCCATTCGGCGGCAAGATAATGGTTTTAGGTGGGGATTTTAGATGTGTTTCACGGTCATTAGACGTGGAACACGAGCGCAAATTGTAGATTCGAGTCTACGGATGTCACCTCTTTGGTCTAGAATTGAAAAATGAGCTTAACCATAAACATGAGGGCACGGACGGACCCATGGTTTTCAAACTTCCTATTACGAGTTGGTGACGGAGTTGAAGAGGTCATTGATGAAGACTATGTACGACACCGATGACATGACGATTCCATACACGTAAGATCTTGCCTCAAAGGATGCATTGATAAATGAAGTGTTTCCTTCCCGCCACCATAGCTCATTCACCTACCGATATAGTTTCAAGAGCTATTTTATCCACTAAAATGAACATGTTGACAAGATTAATGATATGTTGATTGATGATTTCTGGCGAAGAAAAGGTTTACTATAGTTTTGATGAAGCGTAAGACGACACCCATAACTTATATCCTTTGAATTCTTAAACTCACTCAACGTGAGCGGATTGCCTCCTCATTACTTGCGTTTGAAAATTGGATGCCCGATTATTCTTTTAAGGAATCTTGATCCCGCAAATGGATTATGTAATGGAACGAGGTTGATATGCAAACGTTTTGATCCTAATGTCATCAATGCCGAGATTGTTGTGGGACGAAAGTTTGGAGTTAGAGTGCTCTTGCCAAGAATTCCTCTTGCTCCATCTCGAAGACGACATGTTCCCTTTCAAACTAAAGAGAACACAATTCCCCGCGCCTTAGCTTTGCGATGACTATTAATAAAGCTCGGGCCAAACAATTCCAAATGTGGGTGTCTATTTGCCGATTCTGCTTTCTCTCATGGCCGACTTTATGTGGCATTGTCTAGAGGATATCTCGTAGAACAACAAAGGTATTGGTTAAACGGTCAAAGAGTTCCGTCAAGCGTGAATCTATACCTCAAATGTCGTGTATCAAGAAGTTTTACGTGACGAGTAACATGTGTTGTTAATTAATATTTCATAATTGATGTAATCTTTTATTTTAAGTTTCATTAAATATTTTTCTATGTCGTTTGATATATGTTAAGAATTTTGCTAGAGTTGAATTATCACATGTTACAACAGTTTGTAATTACATTTTCATCTTTTTCACGTTTTATTTTGAACGTTATACAAAACACTTACCACAATATCGTATATCGTTAATTGTCGCCGCTAGAAACCGATGCCGCTAGGCACGGTATATATATATATATATATATATATATATATATATATATATATATATATATATATATATAGTTATATGTGTTTGCTTACCCGTTTAGTGAATTCGTTTCACAACACTTGAATATATATGTAGTTGTAAGTGTTTGTTTGGGTTCGTAACGTTCTCGTAGCTTTCCGCGACATCATTATTCCGCGGTCCCGCCTATAGAAATACCCGCATCTCTTACGCGCCAAACACTACCCAAAAGTATGTGATTTTGACGAATCAAGATTATATTGATTGAAATAAATTAAATAAAGGTTAAAGTTGTAAAATTTTGAATTAAAATAAAATAAACCCATTAAAAATATAAAACTAAAACTCATAAAATATATCAAAATAGATGTTGAATTAAAGAGTATAAAATTTTAGAAAATATGGTGAAATTAGATTATAAAAAAATAAGTAGATAAAAGATATTTTAATTTAAAATAAAGATGAATTTTTAGTTGAGAAATGACATGTCATTTTATAATTAATTATTTATCTTAATTTTTAGTGGTTAGGAGTTAGGTTTGAAGTTTGTTAGAAGTTAGCTTGAGTTTGTTAAGAAGTGACACATGTCATCTCATGATTGGAGCTCCTTATCTTAATTTTGTTAGAAAACTCTTTCCATAATAAGTAAGTAAAAAGTCTGAATTTTAATCCTTCTAATTTTAGAAGGCACTAAATGCATTATAAAGTAGTACAGATATAGATAGAATACATATATCATAAGCTTATATGATGGGTTGAAACACATATACAAAATGTTCTGTATTAATATGAATTTATAGATCTATACAATAATAAAAGTCGAATTAGATGTAAATTTTTATAAACTTTGATAATAAATTGAAAGAAAAATAAAGTTATATTACCAAACAAAACTCAAACAATAATCAACCATTAGTATGTGTTTGAAATAATTAATTATAAAAGTATAGATATAAACATTTAATCATAAAAAAATTATAAATTTAGTGGGTTATTTAAAAAAAGTATATATATAATTGAATATGACGGAGTGATGCGGTGCGGTTATTTTAGTGCGATTTTTCGATGGAAACCTAACCCGAACCGCAAAACGCGATTTTTATATTTTCAAGAACCACGCCGTCAGTTTTTGTTATGGATTGGTTTTTGCGGTCTGGATTTTGCGGTTTATGGTGTCGTGCGGTTCCTGCTCACCCCTATCATACACAAAGATTAGAGTATGCAATTTTTGTTTATATTACTAAAAAGTAGATGATCTAATGACATAATATAACGATTTTGCTATAAGTTAAAAAGAAATATTGGAAAAAGAATGTTAAAACACATTTAGTAATTAAACTTACTTAAGGGTTAAGTCACATGGTTTAACTAATATTTTGTTACTTATGTGACATATCCTGGACCCAGCTTTTTGGGCTTGAACTTTTTTTAAAAAAAAGTAAAAGAACATGGTTATATGTTTTCCTGGGCTTTATGCATCTATACATCATGTGATAGTTAAGACTCAACTCACTCAAGGCCGTAAGGTCTATTTTTTTTAACGAACATTAGTTGTTAGTGGTTGAAGTAAGATGACATCCAACCCACAAGATGCGATCCCGAACTCGCTTGTATTTCCTCTTATTCCGCCTGAAGGGGTAAAAGACCGTAAGACCGTAAGGTCTATTTGTCACTTGATCTAGCATATATGCTTTTAACTAGTTTGTGAAACAAGAGTATCTTTTTATGATTAAGGAGATAGGTGGTCGCTTTTGCGATGTAAACAGCCTTCGCTACTTTCAGCCAAAGCATTTACATAAAACTTGCAAGTTAGAACATGAGTTCGGAAAAAACAACACAGACATTTACATTTAACATTGTAAAGAAACTACAAACTGATACAGTAAATTATACGAAACCAAATGACACTGAGCCTTATAAAACATCATCGGCATTTAAGTTCGTATCTATAATGGATTAATGGTATTCAACATCCATTATTCAGTTAAAAAAAATATGCAAAAATGGTTCCTATGACATGTTACCATTTGCCAAAACTCTGGGTTTGAAGACTAGGCCCAAAAATGGGCTGAAGTTATTGTTTATTGAAATGAGGAACACTCAAAAGTATATGGTTCTCTATGAAATAACATTTCACCCATGCAATACCATATACAAATGTTCAAAAAATCAGAAACTTGTTCGAAGGTGGTTAATGTTGTCATGGTTGGGACGCTCTGACTTTAACAAAAAGGTTGAGAGTTCGAACCACGACGCTTTCACTGCTTTTTTTTAATGTGTAACCATGGTTTCTTTGCCAGCTAATTATCCTATCGCTACATATGCACAAATCGGGTAAAACTCTCTTTTTTTAAAAGATTTGTGTAACATCTATATTTTGTTTGTTTCTAAGGCACGACGCACGAGAGAACAAAACAATACACAAAAAAATTGTTATGTATGTTATGTTTGGAAGAGATCAATATGTCTTATAAAACATAACCACAAGTTTAGTTAAATTCAGTTAAAGTCAGTTAGCGGGAAGGGTCACGAATGTTGCCCCTTGACCCTGGCCCCGCAAAGGCGCTCCCCCTTGACCCTACAAGGGGGCGCGGCCCCGGCCCCTTGACCCCCACACATGGTTCTGGCGGCATCAAGTTAAACGTGACTAAGCCTTTGATCTCAAGTAAATCATAAGTATAAATCATTGTATCCTTTATAAGTTGTTTGAGTTAATATATTTTTTACATTTACATACTATACGCTCAACCATTAGAATATCAGTGGAGCTTAACCTTGCAGTTATGATGGTTGTTTGGTCAAACATGCTTCGCTAAAATGCCTAGCCATAATTGGGATCAACTATAATAATGTACCGTAGACGATGAACAATGAGTTGATATTATTGTCTTGTATACGTTTTTGAAACTTCTATATATGTTTGTAAATGATAATGTTACACAATATGATCATGTATTTCCTTTCAACTTCAGATGCCTATTAAAATCTTTAGTAATCATGACATTAGCAAGGCATGCGATAAGAAATGACTTAATACTTACTTAATGAGCATAAACGAAACCGGGACCAAGAAATGAATATAGAGGAAGTATGGCCAGTGTTGAGAAAACAGACTATAGTATTTAAGTCCCTTTCATTTTCGTCGACGAAAACTGAAACTTTGTGGGATCCATTTATATGGTTGGTATGAGGAGAAACGGAGATGTGACTGCAGAAATGAATGTAAAAATGTAGGGAAACTAGAAATCTTCATGACAATGTGATATTTCAGTACTGTCATATATAACGCATAAATCATGGCATGAACATTTCACCTTGCATAAAATGCTTTTAAAAATGTACTAGTCAGCACTGCATAAATCGACCCGAAACACATTTTTTAACTGAACGTAGTAAGAATGTGCAAGTTATCAATGGATAACCTGACCCGAAACTTTTCTCTCCCAGGAACGGGCTACAACACAGAAGAAACTCATGGCAAGACGGTACTTATGGTACAACTTGCCCAATCCCACCAGGCAAGAACTTCACGTATATGCTACAAGCCAAGGATCAGATTGGTAGCTTCTTCTACTTCCCGTCACTAGGCCTTCAAAAGGCCGCTGGAGGCTGTGGTGGTATTAAAATCTATAGCCGTCCTCGTATTCCAGTCCCTTTCCCTTTTCCTGCTGGAGATCACACAGTCCTTGCCGGTGATTGGTACAAAAGAGGCCACCAGGTTAGCTGTTTTTATGAAACATGTTTTATCTTTGACTTTTTCTAGTCAAACATTTTAGCTCTAAAAATGTGTAATGAAACATGTTTTACGGTGAATGTAACATGTGCATCTTTCCATGTATAGCTGTTTCTATGTATTACAAAAGTGTGCGCGGAAAGTTTTTCTGGTACTATATAATTTCTGTGTTAGTGTTGATCTTAAAATTGGTTTGTTTGACTTTAAAAGTCAAAGTAATGTAAACTGTTTTTGTTTTTGTAGAGACTAAGACACATATTGGACATGGGTAAAAGCATTTCTCAACCTGACGGACTTCTTATTAACGGGCGCGGATGGAATGGTTACACTTTTGAGGTTCAACACGGTGCGTGCTTTTATGTGTTTCTACATTGTCGATATATACTTGTACGGCATACCTTGTGTCTCAACAGCCATGTAGATTGACGATTGTATCTTTTTTTTAACAGGGAAAACATACAGATTCAGAATATCAAATGTAGGATTGTCTACTTCTATTAACTTTAGGATTCAGGGACACGTCATGAAACTTGTAGAAGTGGAAGGATCACATACAGTCCAGAACATCTACAATTCACTCGATGTTCATGTGGGACAGTCGATTTCCGTCTTGGTCACCGCGAACCAGGCCGTGAGAGATTACTATGTTGTCGTGTCTTCACGGTTCACACGTCGTGTCCTAATGACCACTGCCGTCCTTCACTACCACAACTCAAAGATCAGTGTCTCAGGTACTCCCCCTAGTGGTCCCAGCACCCAGATTGCATGGTCCATCATGCAAGCCCGAACCTTTAGGTAATTTCTATCCCGAGATCATATGCATTGTCGAGTTTTGCTATGCATAAAAGTCTGACCTTTTTTGGTTTTTGAATCAGATGGAATCTAACTGCCAGTGGACCTAGACCGAACCCACAAGGCTCATATCATTATGGGATGATCAAGCCTAGCCGTACCATTATGCTATCAAATTCAGCTCCTTGGATTAACGGGAAGCAAAGATATGCAGTCAACGGTGTGTCGTTTGTTGCTGGAGACACTCCTCTGAAGCTAGCTGATTACTTCAAGATTGGTGGAGTCTTTAACCTTGGAAGCATTCCCGATAGTACAACGTCCAGCAATGGAAACTGGGAGGACACGCTAATTTCCGGCCTTTTGCTGAGATCATGTTCCAAAACTGGGAGGACATCGTTCAATCATGGCATATCGATGGCTATTCCTTCTTTGTTGTTGGGTAAGCAAAAACTCGTTTTTCATGTCTTTGATTGGTTATCTAGAATAGTTGAATCTTTTTACTAAAAAATGGTTCTTTGTACGGAACAAGATGGATGGTGGGCAATGGACACAACTTGAGGGACACGGTTTTTGAGGTCCTACGGATTTTGGATCAATCATGGATGAACATCGTATTTAAAATTATGAGTATGCACATCAGATTGTGCAGTGACTCGTTATTGATACAGAGGGTGGGTTTATTTCTGTAAAAGACACTTTATTATTACTAACCACACTTCTAAATGTTTACATTTGGTACCTATTTATAGTATGCCAATCGGTACAATGAACCGATGTGACTCTATCTAAGGGTTATGTAGGAAACGACATACCCTTTCACTAATTACAGAAATAACTAACTATATTAACAGAAAAACAGTTACTAACTATCTATCTAACACTATTGGTCCTTCGACTTTCAAGACTTATGATTCTTGATTACTTTTAATTCCAACATTCACTCCCCTAATCAAGAAATCATAATCTTCGCTCTGTTCTTGTTCATCCCAATTGTAGTCTCGTTCCTTCTTTGCTTCTTCTGTATTTGATCGCCTTGTTACTTGTCTTTTCTTTCATGTTTAGTTGCCTTTTATCGTTCCATGGATAATCTTCTTGATCATCCTCCTTGTACATCTTCTTCAAGTTCATTTCTCTATTTCAACACTTATCTCTTCAAAAGCTTGTGGACTTCCTTTACGCCCAGTCCTACTGCCAACCACTTCTTCGTCTTTTGGCCTTTCCTTCTTGGATCTTTGTGTTCCCTCATAGCAAATTTCATCATTCCTATGTAGACCCTGTCCACATCCTATGTACTCCTTTTCTTGCCGTGTCTTATTCCCGCCATATGCGTAAGACATCTTCCTGGAACGTATCATATTGCAACTTTCTTCATGTTTCTGCCCAAAACTGAGTCGTCTCCATAATTCTTCTTCATGCTCTGTTTTTCCGGGTTTTTCTTGTTCTTCATAGGCGATAAACTTCCTGGACTTGCAATGATCAATCCACGTTAACCATCATGCTCTGATACCATGTTGAGGTCCTATGGATCTTGGATCAATCATGGATGAACATCGTATTTAAAAGTATGAGTATGCACATCAGATTGTGCAGTGACTCGTTATTGATACAAAGGGTGGGTTTATTTCTGTAAAAGACACTTTATTATTATTAACCACACTTCTAAACGTTTACATTTGGTACCTATTTATAGTATGTCAATCGGTACAATGAACCGATGTGACTCTATCTAAGGGTTATGTAGGAAACAACATACCCTTTCACTAATTACAGAAATAACTAACTATATTAACAGAAAAACAGTTACTAACTATCTATCTAACACTATTGGTCCTTTGACTTTCAAGACTTATGATTCTTGATTACTTTTAATTCCAACAACGGTTGCTCGTAGTATTGTTCAGGTACAACTTGAGCTTTGAAATATATAAGCAAGCAATGCATTTGATTTACACGCCACTAACAATGTTCTGATAATGTTGTGACATGTGTACCCGAAGGCATGGACTGCAATATATATTGCATTGGACAATGTGGGCATGTGGAACATACGGTCGCAAGATCGGGTGAGACAAAGACTGGGGCAACAGCTTTTATCTTCGAGGGTATTCACCGCTCATCATGGAGGGATGAGTTGCCAATCCCCAAACGCACTACTTTGTGGCAAAGCTGTAGGAGGCACCCGAGGCCATTCTAAGTCTAGATAGCGATCGCCATTACATATAACCACGAATTCATGTCACAAGAGGGTGGCGAGTGGGATCTCGTTAGAACTACTTGTTCCGCTTTTATACTTTTATACCTGGCAATTTAATTTTCTTTGATATTTGGTCGCAACATAACTTCTTGTAGATTTGAACCTTAGTCATTGATTTGTTCAAGTTACTTTAATATTGGAATGTTATCATAGATGGTCGAACTCGGGTGAGTTTGGTGTTTTTATTTGAACACCAAACCCGCGGGTTTGAGATGATCGCTACAAATCTTTATTGAAACGACGGCTTATCTTTATTCTTTTATCGCGATATTATTTTGTCTACTATGTTTTAAACGCGATAGTTTGGTTATATATTGGGCAAAATGCACAAAAAGGTGCCCAACTTACTTTTAATATTTAATTGAGGTATCCAACTTTATTTTTAACAATTTAAAGTACTAAAGTATCAAAGTTGATTAAAATTGTACAAATAATAGGTTTCCCTCAAAATTAGTAGATTACTTCAAATATGTCATATTCATTATTTTGTACATACTCTCACGTATGCAATTATTTGATATTCCTTTTCAATATATTTTTTGATCAGTAGTTGCTATATAAGTTTCCATCAACATGTCTTACAAAATTTACCCATCAAAAAATATTACTAGCTAGTTTACTAGTTTTAACATTGGATTTCAAAGTATTACTATTCAACTTAGTAACCAAAATACGTGGATATCAACAATACCACAGCCAACACAAGGTCAAATATAGCATGAAAAGTATATTCTTACCATTAACAATAAAATAGTGGTTTCACATATGATGCCAGTGACATGGGCTTACTACAAAACAAAGATGCCATGTAAAATCCAAAAAACATCAAGTTACAAAAAAGACTAAACAATTCATACTTTTGGTACTAAACCACATATGCTTTTTCAACAGATGAACCTTCTCTATTTCTTGCAGCAGCTTTGGATGCAACTTGTTCATTTTCAACTTGCATTTCAGAGCAGCTTGAAAGGCACTTTCATTCATTTCACCCTCCAATACAAAGAGTAGATCGAACTTGTACATCGATCAATGGTTCTTCATCAAATAACATGAATTGATCTACCTACAAAAGTACATATTTGATTTCGATTCGTGGTGTAAAAAAGATTTTTATTAACATTTAAACTAACCCTCTTCCATCGCGACCACCCTCCCATTTCGACCACCTCTTGCACGCCTCTTGTACTTTGAGATCTTGCATTAATAGGGTTATCAACCAATGGTCCGCTTTTTGGTGGGACCTTAGTTGGTGGATCTGCTTCGAACTTACAACCGAGCTATTATGACCTTTTCTATAACATTTTTGACATTTCATGGTTATTGAAGGCCTAATCACATGTTTTTGAAGCTCAGATTTATCTTTTCTCCTATTCACAGTTGGTCTACCTAGCATTCTCTTTTCTTTTGGTGGTAAACATGGCCCAAACCTATTTATCTTTGGCCACATATCAATGCCACCTACTGGTGCAATATTAAAGTTGTATATTGCTTTGTAGGTGTCTACTTTAAAGCAGTCACTAAGATAATCATCAGGATTACTGTTAATAAAATACATAGCTGATATTGAGTGAGGACAGGGTATGCCTGAAATTTGCCATTGTCTACAGCTACATGTCTTTTTTTCCAGATCCACACAGAAGGCTTCCAAGCCATTTCCTTGTCTTACCTCAAACACATGCCAACCACTAGGAAATACACTCCATTTTCTGCAGTGAGTATTAGTAAGAGTGATAAGTATTCATAAACAATCACGAACATGGTATATTAATAACAATTAAAAACTAACCTTTGAATTTTCTTGTTCAATTCTGTTGGGAATTATGTGAAGTTAGGATTATCTTTGAAATTCGCTGAAGGGATTCTCTTGAAGAAAGTGGATTCTGCCGAAGACATAATCTGTTGATATAATAGTTATTAGTTTGTTTACTGCGGAAGTGATTATTCCGTGTTTAGTATATTTAGTTTGGATATACATGAGCTTTATTAGGAAGTGATTGTGTATATCTTATTTAGTTTTGTGTTTATCGTTTCTTGGGAAGCGGTTTAGGGTTTGTTTAGGGTTCCTTGTCTATAAAGGAACACATTAGAATGAGTTATGTCTTGATTGACAAAACAAAGTTTTAGTTATTATAACGATCCATAGAGGATCACGAGTTCTTAGTTATTTGTTACTTGTGTTTATATTCCGATAAATATAAGTAGTAGAGATTGTCTTTTATTGTGCTTGTGATTACATAGGCATATATAACGATCCACGAGCTCAAGATCTATCAAGGTTTGTCCTTAGTATCGTAGAGACCTCACGAGGCTCGATACCACTTGTTGAAAACGCATGCACCTTGATAGATCTTGAGCTCGTGGATCGCTATATATGCCTATGTAATCACAAGCACAATAAAAGACAATCTCTACTACTTATATTTATCACCGAATATAAACACAAGTAACAAATAACTAAGAACTCGTGATCCTCTATGGATCGTTATAATAACTAAAACTTTTTTTTTCAATCAAGACATAACTCATTCTAATGTGTTCCTTTATAGACAAGGAACCCTAAACAAACCCTAAACCGCTTCCCAAGAAACGATAAACACAAACTAAATAAGATATACACAATCACTTCCTAATAAAGCTCATGTATATCCAAACTAAATATAATAAACACGGAATAATCACTCGCGTAAACAAACTAATAACTATTATACTTCACAGATTATGTCTTCGGTAATCCACTCTTCTTCAAGAGAATCCTTCGCAGTAATTTCAAAGATAATCCTAACTTCACATAATTCCCAACAAATTCCAAGACCTTCCTGATATTTGGACAGATTGAATCACTCCATGATTCACATTCCCTTCTCAAGGTGGCATTCCTTTTCATTACATATGATCTAATGTCTTCAAACATTCCAAGAATTGGCTTTCTTCTAGCAATTTTAATATGTGAATTGAAAGACTCACTAAGACCACTCTCAACTGCATCACAGTCCATACCTTCATTGAAATATGCCCTAGACCATCTATATGGTTTTCGTCTCTTCCAATAGCTGCCAACAACTCACCTTGACATATGCCCTTCAAGAAACAACCATCCAACCCTATTACTCTACAACCCGCTTTCCAACCAAGTTTTAACTGTCCAAAACATATGTAATACCTATTAAATGAAACTTTTCCATCTCTCATTGGATCCACACCCATAGCCACTGATGTGTTGGGATTGGTTTTTTTCATTTCAGCAGAATAGCTCGCCAACTTATCATATTGGACACCAACATTCTGTGTAAGGTTATAAAGAACCATGATTCTATTTCTAGCCCTACTACACTGCACATGTGATACCTTCACTCTATATTTTGACATGACTTGTTCTTGAAGCTCAAAAACCTTCATGTTTGGATTCATCTTTAACTTATACTCAAATTGTTGCGCGATCCACCTAGAAGTGATTAAAGAAAATAATACTGCCTAGTACAAGTATGTTCATCAACAAGGGTTCGAATCTGCCATGATTTTTCACCCTCAATCTTCACCGCCCCTAACCTAAAAGGACACCTAGTTTTCTTAGAATCATCGGGAAGTTTAAGCTTTCTTCTTCTTTTTTTCGCTGAAACCACACTTAACTAACAACTTTTTCTTGTCACTTTTTTCATACCAAAGTTGATAACCGTTAGCAACAGAATAAAAGATTAAACAATCTTTAACTTGATTAATGCTCTCATACTTCTCCCCTAAGATTGGTTTATTTAGTTTTCAATGTGTGTTTGGATCATGTATAGGGAAAATTTTATCCTTTATCTCAAACATTGCATCATCCTCATCCAACACTGGCCTATCCATATCAGAATTATATTCAGGTTCAACATGACTTTCTTCCTCCATTTGTGTTCCATTATCAACACTTGAAAATATCGGATCAACAAGTTTGTCATTCTCATTTTCACTATCACTATTGAGAGAAACAATAACATCTTTGTCATCTATGCTCGTGTTTCTTTTTCTCTTTCTTGTCGTTTGTTTTATCCTAACCTGTCTCAACTCCTCTTCTTCACCCTCAGACAAATGATCTAACGATGCAACATCACTATCCTCATAATCTTCTTTTTCATTATCCAACCTATCATCACCTTCTTCATTATCTAAGTCCTTATCTTTCTTTTCATTATGTTCATGTTTACTAACATTATGCATACTTTTATCATCCATCACACGACCAACATAGAGCTCTATTCTACCATCATTCCTAGTTGAATCTTTAATAAATTGACTGACATCAGCATCACACTTGTTACTTATATAACCTTTACATAATGATTTTTGTGGTTGAGAGTAAAATAACCCATTGACTTCTGATTTTATCTTTCTTTTAACAAATTCTACTAGATCAGAATAAGTGAAACCACTAACATTCGGCAGCTGTGGAGTTTTTGACTAGGGTTCAACGGGTTGTGCAAAGTAATTCTGCGACTCTAAGTCACAAAATTTCATTTCAGTAGAATTGGTTTTGTCATTCAAAAGGGGTTCATGACACGACTTGTTGCTGCTTGCACTCGCCATCTTATTGTAATCCGTTATAAAAATTTAATATATATGAAGATGTGAGTGACTTGCCATTTAGATACCTTAAAGGTTCGTGAGTGAAATACCCACCAAAGAAGACCTCGATTATAAGCTCCATTGATGAAGACGAAACAACCAACCATGCTGCAACATATGAAAACAATAACTTTTATGTAGAGTTCACCTTCTAAAACTCATATAAATTAGTTGATAAAAACATAAAATAGCTAACAATGACAAGTTAAATTACCTTCGTGTTCATCAAAACATCTTCAATTTTTGTTCTTTTTGCCTCCTTTGTTGGAATAGAATAGATTAAGGTTTTATATTGGTTTGCATTTGGGGATTTGAAGAAAGGGATTTAAGAATACCAAGTAAAAACATGGCAAAAGAAAAATGTGATAACTTGTAACCTTAAGTGAAGGTAATTTTTTCCCAAATTTGAACAATATTTTAAAAGGGGATAGTTTGGCTACAATTTTTGTACCCAATTAGCTACAATTTCATAAAAAATACACTAGCAATGAATCAGAGACTCACAGAAAAGAATCAGGACCCACAAAAAAAAAATCAGAGACCCACATTTATAGCACAATATTGTAGTCAATTGGCTACAATAAATTGTAAGTAAGTTAGGTACCTTTTTATGCATTTTACCCTTAGGGAAAATTCTAAGAATGCACTTTTCGCTCAAGGTGTCATCACTTTTTAGGAAAAAAGTTTGGGTATTTCCAAAATAAACTTTGAGACTTGCGACTTAATCCTTCCAATGTAATAGTGACACGTCTCGACACTTTTCGATTCCAATCATTTCGTACCTATGAATTTTAGTCGACTAATATCCGGCGACTTTTTAAGATTCATGCGATTTTTTTTTGATATTTTCGAGAAAAAGTCAAACTTTAAAAAGTAATATTTTATTCCTTTGCTCCTTCCCAATGTCGAGCGACTTAAGCGAATTAACTTTAGCGGTTTTGGCCAAATAGTAGTTTTGTACTTTTTCCAATTTTACACCACGGTAAAAATACTTTTTACTTATCACATATCTTTCCTAACCAATGAATTAGAATAACACATACATTACACCCCATTACAAAATTACTCCTACAAGTCAAGAACCATCGTCTTCTCGAAATCCCCAAAAAAAAATGTTTCGTATTCGGTATGTTTTTTATGTTGATATATATAAATTGTTCGTATATTTGTTTTTCCCTTATTTATTTGAAATTAATCATGTTTAATAGTAGTTTTGCAACAACAATTTTGTTTATTTAAGTTAGCAAAAGGTTACAAAATTGTGTTTGGGTTTGTAATTTATCCGGTGTCCGAGATGTGATTTTTGTTGTTCTACCTTTTGAAAGTATACTTGGCATTTGTTACAAAATTATAGTGTGAGGCTTGGATGATTGAATGCGTTTTGTTACTCCCTTATATGTTATTAAGTAGAGTATTTTTATTTTATTTAATTTATTTATTTATTTATTTATTTTATTTTTTCATTTGTAGGAATATGAGGCTAAAATCATCATCAAGTAAACCAAACTACTTTTCTTTAATAAAATCCAAGTTGGATAAAAATCGAAGGAAGTTGTTTAGGAAACTTGTTTGGTAAATGGTTGGACCTTTCTTATTTTGACCACGAAGCACATATGATAGATTATGTTTTACAAAACAATGTTATCCGAATGAAAACCATTATGATATGCCGATTGTATATTATATTGATGACCATCCCTTCATTTCGGTCGTCGAGTTTTCGCTTATCATCGGTTTTAATTTTGGAAAAGTAAGTTTTGAAAATATGGATCTGGACACCTCAATTTTATGTCAAGGGTTTTCCCAAACATTCGTGTTCAAAATTACAAACTTAGATATTCTTGGCCTAATTGAGGATGAAGAGGCATTTGGTATCATATGCGACGAAGATGCAGACGTCTTTGTCTATTGTTAGCTTTGGAGGTTATCTTCATGGGCGATTATTGGTTCGTGAAGTTGATGTTTCTCTCATGCGATTAGTTGAAAACCTAGATGATTGGGATGCCTTTCCATGGGGAGAGCATATTTGGAGGCATTTGTATGATGAAATTTTGGATGTTGCAGATAAACACAAGTGGGATTTCCTTCAAGGTATTAACAAAGACCACAAGTTTGTTCCAACCTATACACTGTCAGGATTCGTTTGGGCTTTCAAGGTTAATATTTTATATATCAATATAAACTGGATTCATTTGTGTATCAATATTTTATGCTATTATTTTTATTGAAATTCCAAAATCCGTATAGATTTGGATCGGAGTCTTTGAAAGAAGCATTCTATGGTGGAATAAAGTTCACGATATTATGCCAAGAGGAGTAGCGTGGTCAAAGAATACACCCTTCAAAAGATCGATTATAAGTTTCTTTTGGAAAGGTAAAAGTAATATATAAAATTTTCTTATTAATGCAATCTTTTTTCTACATTAATGCAATCTTTTATTGAACATTATTATTTGTTTTTAAGGATTCAAATCGTTAAAGAACCGACACCGACAATAGGCGAGAGGAGATCGATTGGTATATAAAGTTTACGGCATTTTTCCATGATTACATACCTAGAACTCCACGGTGAAAACAACACATCTCTACGACAGTGGTTGAAGAAGATGGCGCAGACGCAAACGTGGCAAGACCGAAAACATTTACCTATTATACGCAGGAGTGAGAGCAGTATAATAGAGATCAAAGATAACACGGGATCGTGTTATTACAGAGTTAAATAAGCGTTTGTTCAAACTTGAGACAATTATTCGTGTTATTTAAGCATTTGTTCAAACTCATATACCCATCAATAATCACACGAATATCGATAATAATATCGTCCCTTTTTCGTGTTCTTGCTCGAGAAAGAAATGGGGTAATATATCCTCTCTTTTTTTTATCGTATATACTTTGACATTATCGAAGTCGCTAGAAGTGGATTGAAAACCACTAGCGGTGCTTTCATATACTCTAGCGGTGGATACACGAAATTTACAAAACGACCCTTCAAGTATTATCGAGAAGCTAGCGATGGATTGAAAACCTCTAGCGGTGGTTTCATATACTCTAGCGGTGGATACACGAAATTTACAAAAACGCCCTTCAAGTATTATCGAGTCGCTCGCTAGCGGTGGTTTCATATACTCTAGCGGTGGATACACGAAATTTACAAAAGCGACCTTCAAGTATTATCAAGAAGTCGCTAGCGATGGATTGAAAACCTCTAGATTGTTTCATATACTCTAGCGGTGGATACACGAAATTTACAAAAAAACCCTTCAATTATCCATTATCTTTCGTATATATCCTTTTTATAAAAACTTATTTTCATTCTTAGGAGAAATTGGAGTTAAGTAATGATCTACGGCATCTTAGTGCAGTTTTGTGATGAGCTTAATCATGATTTTCTTGACTTGTTTGAGTCAAGTCGGTCAAGCATTGATACTAGTTCATCGTAGCGGCTAGATGAATTTTTCGATGACGATCTTGCAAAGGTAATGTACAAAATCAAGTAAACAAGTGTAAAACTCTTTCCGTAGCATAACATATCATAACGATAGGTTATTTATAACCGATGTGAATTTATTATCCAAGAAGAATTAATGTTGCGACATGAAGAATTAGAAAGTGCCGGTTAAAGAGCGTGATTGATGCAACAAGAGAAGAGGTTGAGGATGGAAGAGGACAAGTTGATAATGAGGGAAGAGGAAAAGAGGTTGCGTATGAAAATGAGCGAAAGAAAGGGAGAAGCAATCATGAACTCGGATCATATGAAAGCGGTGAAGCGCGTTTTGCGGTTTCAAGAGGAGTTAACAACGTTCGGGTGAACCTAATTCGTATTATTGGACCAATGCATATCTTGAAAAGAAAAGGCGATGCTCTAGCTTACACGATCAGATATGAGTGAAAAACTTAAATTTGTCACGCCTTGGGTTGAGGTATGAAAAATACTTCTTGACAACCTTTTAAAATATATCTTGTTAATGACAAATGATTATAAGTTTAATCGTTTCATATACTAGGATCTTGCACTTTGCACCAATGTGTCAATGAGTTCATTTTACAAATGAATTTGATGAATTTCTTGGACAAATAGGACCACTTAAGCGCAAGTTTCCTTGGTGTGACGATGTGTGTGTGGATAGAAGGTTTTGGGAAAGTTTGGTTTGCTTAGACCCGCCTAGGAAAGGTTGGCTAAGGGATGAGGCAAGTACTCATACAAGCTGTACATCTGAAATGATTTCTTAT
Organism: Chrysanthemum lavandulifolium; assembly: GCA_022545495.1. NCBI lineage: Eukaryota > Viridiplantae > Streptophyta > Magnoliopsida > Asterales > Asteraceae > Chrysanthemum > Chrysanthemum lavandulifolium. Next base: position 4,041,617 of record CM040243.1, on the reverse strand, counting down.
AAAGTTTATCACACTCATTCATGTTTGAAATTCTGACACATAGAGTTGTGGGTTAATTACCTTTGGCATGTTAGGCCCGATACGACTAATTGGGCGATGGTTAGTAGCTATTTTGTTCACACATTACAAAATTCTTTGCCGTTGTGGTATGCTAATGGTGAAAGATACTCTATTCCATGGTGCGGCGTTAAGCACGTAAGTAACGATATATATATACATGCCGATTAATAATCTTGATTAGCTTTTGCCATATATTGATATTATGTTTGTGACCCAAACGTTGTAGGTTTTCATGCCGATTAATGAAACCGACGCTCATTGGTTTCTTGCCCGTTTGGAGATGAACCGGCATTGTTACGTTTTATGATAGCGGTCAAACTTTTGAAGAGGAATGGCGAGTTTTATATCAAAGCGAGGGAGTGTTTACTGGTTTGGCTATTTATTCATATGTCATAAGAATTAATACATAACCGCTTAACCGACTTTTAAAACATTAGTTTTTTAAGGCGATGCTACTTTTGTCCACACTACAATTACACGAGGTCTAGCACAAGCGCAAGTATTTGAGAAGAAAGGCATTGATCCGACTAGTTATTTCATTACATTTACTATCACGAACAAGTACCAAGCAGTAGGGATATTTGGTGATTGTGGTATTTGGGTATGTATTTTTATACCGCTTGGCTTTTGGTCTACCATTGGATGTGAAGGATCGTATTCATTCGCGCTTTCATACCGTGAACAAATGGCTAGTTTTTTTTTTAAACACCGTGTTTGTGTTTAGCTATGTTCTATTTTTGTTGATGTATTACTTGAAACAAATTGATAACCATATGCTCCCTTGAATGGTTTTGTATTGAACATGTTGTATTATACTTGTGTTCAAGCTAAGGTAGTGACGTTGCAAATTTGTTTACTAGTAATATTTTTCTATAAAAATAAGCAAACACACACCAAATTATATATATACAAAGTAGGCCAAACCCATGCATGCTAGTTTACAAGTACTGTCCATTCGGTATGCATTACTCAACATTACACACTAGGCGACTTTTTTTGGGAGAGTTTGACTATATCTTTCTTAGATATATCATTTGAGTATGGTTGTAATGTACTTTTTAGACACTTTTTAACTGTTCACTATTTTGTACCTTTTGTATATTTTGTACCTACTAACCAAAACTACCCCATATTTTACATATATTTTACATTTTGGACTTCTACTAAATATGGCATCGAAAACACAGAATCAAAGGGTCATTATGAATTATGGTATCAAGAATGGTCAGAAGTTTGTCCATTTACTTTTTCTCTATTAAATTTTATTCAACAAGGATTTTGTTTTTTGAATTATATCCATTGTTACACGTAATGTCCGAAGCAGTCAAGATCTTGGGTTTGATGTTTATCATGGCGATCGCTTTTTTTACCCTTAAGTTATTTAGGTGGAGATGTTTTACATTTGAGGTTACCTAGGTTGAGTAGGTTATCGTATTCTCAAATATGTGACATCTTTGTTGAAAGAAATTAAGGAGGATATTTGGGCTTGGTATTTTGTCTTCCAAGTAGTAGTGCGGAGCAAGGTTGACTTGTGAAGATGATAATGATGTCAAGAACCGTATGACATGGCCGAGCTCCATGGTCTAGTTGAGATCTATGTTTGTCATCGACCACGAGGTTCATTTAGTTACTTACTATCACAAGAACTTGTCTTTTGATTCCTCGACGATGATCGACATTTAAAATTGAAGTCACGAAAAGAAAAAAAAGATGTCGTATGTCATCGTTTGAAGAACTAATGGCATGTGAAGAAGGAAAAAATTCACCAAACCTACCTTAGGACACCTTATATCAAGCCTTTTGTTGAAGCTAGTTTATTAGAGGAAAGTCTCGAATTTGGTGGTAATAATGACCTTGAATACATTCCTCCTTGTTTAAGGACTACGGTCCGACCTTATGTGTCGGATGACTTTGAAGATTCTTGGACACGAGAACTCCATGTTAAAGTGTTTGTCAAGCGAGCGTGGGTTCGAGGTTAGTCCGTTAAGAGGTAGAACCTTTTGAACGACTTTGAGGCTGCGATAATCATGACCTTGGGATCCACATTCTACTAGTTTACTCCCATCTATTCAAAACAGCCCTTTAAAGTGTAAGAGGTTTTTAATGACATTGATGGCCTTCCTACGGTTGGAAGCTCAACCGTAGTTCAATATGTGTCCAAGAAAAGTCGTTTTGAAGCGGTACCTTGAAATCTAGGAGATTATTTGATGAATTTGAAGAAGTTGGTAGTAATCAATCGATGATATGAAGGGTGATGAGGCAATCGGTTTGGTTAATGATCAAGTGATAGTTGCGATTCCACGGTGATGGTTCCATGTCATACCCGACCTCTTCTCGATCCAAGTAATTGAAGGTATTATGAAGGCTACCATGTCGTAGTTATTTGATCTTCGGTGGTATGTACCCGTTAAACAATTTGTATTTTGTTCCTTTCCTTGCATGATGACTAGTTAGTGTATGTTACAAACTACACTAACTAGTCATCATGATGAAACAATTTATTTTCGTTATGTGGTGAAGGCTTGTTAGTGTATGTTACAAACTAGTATGTGATGATGCTTCTACTACCATGTGTATGTTACATCGCAATTATTATGATTAAATATCTTTGATGTCTATCAAGACAACTATCTCGATAACAAAACTACAACAATCATCTCAATAAATTGTTTCATAGATAAGATTTTCCACACAACCATTACATTGTTAAAATTTAGACTCATAACATTTATTATTGAACTATTACATCCATTCAAACAGTCTTTGCTAGAACCACATCCTTCTTCGATTGATTTCCTTTCCTTGAGTTTTCAAAGTACTCTTCCAGTTCTTTAATCCTTTTTGCCACTGCCCTAACTTTTTCTGGTGTAATGCCATCTTGGTTCTCCTTACACGTAATATCACCATCTAGTATTTTCTTCTCAGAAAAATCTAAAGCCATTGTGGATTGTTGTATGTGTGCCATCAAATTGTCATCAGCATCCTCTTTCCTGTTTGGCACTTGTTCACAATTACCTTTTCCAGATAAGTTCAAAGCCATTGTGGATTGTTGTATGTGTGCCATCAAATTGTCATCAGCATCCTCTTTCCTGTTTGGCACTTGTTCACAATTACCTTTTCCAGATAAGTTCAAAGCCATTGTGAATTGTTGTATGTGGACTATAGAATTGACTGTATTTATGCTTATTTTGTTGACTTGTGTTTAGGCGGGAAAATTATTTTGGCGGGATAATAGATAAGCGTATTTTTAACCGATATAGTATGAGCGACTTTTTTAAAGCGATTTATGAAACACTAAAACCTTATCTTTTAGCTATTTTGGGCAACTGTCAAGGTTCGTGATCCTTTATTGTCATGGTCCCCCATATCAATATTGACTGTCTTTTATGTTTGAATATTCATCATCAAAATTTTAGCATTAACTAACCTTTACATGCTTGTAATTGTTTATAAGGTAATCATGGCCATCGAGTTTGTGGTGCGACCAAACAGAAATTTTTACCCTGGGTTTCTTGAGCTTCCTCGATTCGGTCGACCGTGCTTTCAATGGGAATCGTCATTTCTATTTAACGGAATACAAAGACAACGGAAGAAAGTAAGGATTATTGCTCGTTAGGAGGTCCCATTAGGATTGTAGGTAACAAATGGGTAGAATTTGTTCATGAAAACATGTATACGGATGTTCACATGTTACACTTTGTTCAAGAAGGTGATGACTCTTTTTACGTTACTGGCTATGATTCTAAAGGGTTGGAAGTTGAGGATTATGCTGGTGTAGAAAGTCGTCATATAAGGTTTCAGAGTTATCGGCTGCCATACCCTCAATTTCCACAGGTTATTTATAACAACTCATTTTTTGTTTACGTTTATTTAAGAATACGTGTATTTTGTTACTGTGTATGTTATAATTGTTAATCAGCAGATGGTGTTTCAGACATTGCCCGGTAATTTTCTAGATGGTATTGGGTTGCGTGAATCTTGTTGTTGTTGTTGTTGAAGGAATGGAGTTTAATGTGGATGTTACTTGGGGCTATGAACGAGGTCATGATCCTCGTGTTTTGTATGTTATGGATGATGAGATGTGGTCGACTGCTCTTCAATATTCCGATATTGAATTTGGCGATGTTATTGTTTTTACTAAATTGGCAAAGAATAGGTTGAATATAACCGTGTTTGGTTTCCAAGGTGGGGCAAAGATACAGGGGCAGTTTCTTGGTGTAACGCAATTGTTTTTTCCACAAAATGATCTTGATAACGAAGATGGAGGTAGGCTTGAAACAGGTGATGATATATCATAGCATTTATCTTTAAGATTTATTTTCCACTCATAATCATATTCAATAATATCATAGCATTTATCTTTAAGATTTATTTTGATATTTTGAAGCAGTGATGATGAATGCAACACATTTGCCAATGGATTGGTCACCTTGATCATTTTGGTGAGCGAATCGATGTCTTTTCTGAAGGTCTACTAAAATTCTTCCGTTATGTAAACTTGTAAGTTTGTGTTTTGTGTGCACTTTGTTGTCTATGCATTTATGTAATTATATATAATTTTGTAATTGTTGCACACCAGGATATTCCAAACCATTTTCTTCAGAATCATCCTATGCATTTTTATCAAAATGCACTTTTTAGGAATGATGAAGTGGAATACATGATGCAAATTCAGATTGAGTATCATAGAGACAATCCATTCCGGGTGAATCATGTTAATGCATTAGGTGACTGGACCTACTTTTTTGAAGATTGTGAGTTTGAGCATGGAAAGATGATAAGGTTTAAGTTCATGTATGTAGAGTCTTATGATGGTTTGGTGTATCCTGTTTTCCATATTTGTTAGGAAATCAGATAAGGTTTAATTTCATGTATGTAGATTGTTATGACATTTTCTCTATATATTTTGTTGGGTTACATGAACAAACTTTTCCGTGGTTAAAGAGTGTATATACTTGTATTCGATTGGACTGTTTAGACTGTTACAAATTTTAACACTTTATGGTAAGTAGGACTTTCACAACACAACCATTATGTTGTAATCCTTCATATTAGTTCATAATATCACTATTTTTCCACTACTTTTGGTAGATGTAATCTTGGTCAACAGATTGGAGTGTCGTTGGTGTATCCACTGCCAGGACATTTCAAACCACTGCTAGAGTTGATGAAACCACTACCAGAAGAATGAATCCAATGCTTGAATTAAACCAATGCTAGAGTTGATGAAACACTGCTAGAGTTGATGAAACCACTGCCAGAAGAATGAATCCAATGCTTGGATTAAACCACTGCTAGAATTAAACCACTTGCTAATACCGTTGTTTAACCACTGTTTCTATATTGTAAGGTTTGGTTCGATCATGACACAGGACAAACTGGGACAACCTGCGCCACGTCACATTTCTCTCTCCAACGACCCAAGAAAACTTTTATTTTAAAATCATTTTTAACATAAACTAAAATTTCATTAATAATTAAAATGTTACAATGCTAAATAAAAACAATCCGAAATACGTAAATCATAAATCTAATCAGAATGCTCCCCGCATGCAGAGTCATACAACGGAGTACGAGAACGAGCAAATCCCTCCAACCGAGCCAAATCTTCCTCGTCTACAGCATCGTCTACACCATCGTCTTTGTTCTCCCGATAGCTCCAACTTATTTTGGTCCTTGGCGTTGTTCGTTATATTGAAACACACCGCCACAAGTTGTCAGCAACCTCGCGATCTTTGCGTGCTTGATCTTTCAAAAATTTGTCGATCACAGCTTTTCTTTCAATGGTAATGTCGTTGCAAATCTGGTAGTTTTGTCTCATTTGTTCCTTTTCCGCCTTTGCCTGGTCAAACAATTTGATGACGCTTATAATAGCGTTTTTTCGAGCCGCATCGTCGATATTGCATTGATTTTGAACGTACACTTGCATATCTTCAACAGAATGGGGGAGACGGCAAGCCATATTAAATCTTGTGGGAAGTATTTTGATCTTCAATTGTGTTTGAAATTGTGTGTTAAAAAATGTGTTTGAGGTGAAGTTGGTATTTATAGAGCGGTAAAAATTGTTTTGAAAATGTTACTTTTAGGGGAAATATTTATTGCATACATTTATACGACAACTGTAATGTACTATCACATATCCCAAAATATTCGAGCAACTTTTAAAAGCGCCTTTTTCAATTTAGCGATTTATGATACACTAATAGTTTGTCTTTTAGCTTTTGTTCCACATTCACTTCCTACCGACTAGAACCCTATCTTCTTAATAATCTAATACAACTATCGTTTCGTTCGATTATTAAAATTGAATTGTCTGAAAGGTTCGTCATACTTTATTGTCATGGTCCCATATCAATTTTGCCTATATTTAATGTTTCAATATTCGAACCTAATTAGGGTTTGCATTTAAAATTATTTTACTTTTTAAAGTATTGTATTTACGTGTTCTAATGAGGATGGCACCTATTTGGAGTTCGGATCCTCGTTACTGTTTGACGTTCATCTTTTGGGGAGTTTTATTTCCAACCGTTGAGGTATGAAAATGGGGTGTTTTTATTGGAGTTTGTCCAAGGATAGGAAGGTGGACTATAATAGTATGTGCGGTTTACGAAAGAACATCTTGAGCTAAATTTCCATTCGTTGTTTTTCTGTTTACCACAATGTCAATTAGAGGTAGGATTGAAACTAATAGAGTGCGATAGGGATGTGGGCGCCATGTATGACCTTCAGCGATCGATATGGGAAGTTGATGATGTATATGGCACATAATCCCCAAAACTTATTTGATTTTATTATCAAAATCTTAACTTTTGTGATTACAAGATGATTATACAACCAAATTGATTATACATGGAAGAAGATTAAAGATGCAAGCAATATGACATATGATGAGCTTATTGCTTGGGGTGAAGAAAAACAAGCGTCCTTATTGATGTTGATGTCGATATACATTAGCCATAGGGATGTAGTTGCTAAGCCTAAGGTTAAGCGTAAGTTGGTTTTCATTGAAGAGCAAGATAAAGCCTTTGCAGCGATCGATAAAAAATTAAGGTGGTGCCAAAAAAAAAAAAATCAAATCAACGCTATTTACGGTATGTTAGATTCTACTTTGTGACACATACATCTAATAAACCGGCGATATATGTGTCACAAAGTAGCATTTAGCGACCGTGAATATCGTTTTTTTTTTTTTTTTTTTTTTTTTTTGGTGGTTTTGTTTATAGCAGACACTTATATTTTACAGTGCGTTAAAGTTACCAATTAATTCATATCACACTTACCACGACACGTATCCATATCGATTATACTTTTTGATGGTGTAGGTTATGTTTTCAACACTACGTTACAAGCCGACATATCAGCGGAGCGAGTTATAACACGGTATGTTCCACAAAAGTACTTAGACAAACATAAATAAGTAAGTGCATATATATCCAACAAAATTAACCTTAATAGGTTTATAGAACATCCATAAGCATAAACATAAACATCATACATTCCTAACCATATACTAAAGTCAAAACATATATGAAGAAACCGATTCAAGACACCATAGACTTGAGCTTGTCAATGAATGACATAAGCTCCCTTGTTCGCTTCGCTTGTTCACAACCTTCACCAACGTGTTAGAAATGTCGCCAAATCTTCATTTTGCAAAATATTCAACTGTGAAATACTTTGCACACATGAATCAAAGGGATACAAAAGCTCCAACTCTGCAATCACGAAATCCTCTCGGTAACACGAGACCTAATATCTTGGGCTTTTTGGTTAATTGCGTCATTCACCCTAGTGACAAGAACCTCCTACTAAACTTCTCCACCATCATGTCTCTAACGAGACTAGAACCAGCAGCAGACTAACTCTGGCGTAAAGGCATTTTGTAGTCATTTTCTTCTTTTGGTTTCTTTTTTTGTTTTTTTTTTTTTTTTTAACAAAGCAAAGAGATTAAGATAGCCCTTTTATATTAGTTATAAGGTCTTGATATGATAGCCACGCATAGTTATTATGGCATTTTGACTTATAAGCCATATTGATTTGATTTGATAGCCAACTTGAACCAAAATAGGTATACTACACTACTTGATGAATTTGTTTACTTGAGGAAATGTTGAACCTTTGTTTCTCTTTAATTTGACAGGTTTACTTGAGGAGACGTGTTTAAACGTATTGCAAACGTGCATGGACTCACAATAGTTGTATTGCTAAATTCTATATTCGACAATTGTATTTAAGTGGGCTACTTTTATATGTCTTTATTTAGTTTAGTTCCCTTTATTTTAAATTGTTGAGCGATATTTTATAAGCATGTATATCACCCAAGTATGTAGAAGAAAGTATGATCTTTATATGCAAAAACACATTTTGGTACCCAAAATATATATGCAATAAGACATGTGTTTAATAGTACTATCACGTAATCCAATATATTCGAGCGACATTTTTAAAGCGCCTTTTTCTTCTTATCGACATCGCCCACTATCACATCGAAGCCCAACAATAACTCTACATTTAGGGCCCTACATTTATTTACAAGTCAAATGCAAATCTTTTCCGCTTTGAGGTCAAACAACAATAAGTGTAAAAAAGTATTGTCACACAAACCAATGTATGCATCATGTCAAGAGGAGGCGCTAGCGTGGGTTGTCAAGACCACTAGCGGGGTTTCATAGACGCTAGCAATGGATATCTAAAATTTACAAAACACCCCCATGTGGTACATTAAGAGGAAGTCGCTAGCGGTGGGTTGAAGACCACTAGCGGGGTTTCATAGGCGCTAGCGGTGGATATCTAAAATTTACAAACAAACCCCCATGTGGTACATTAAGGAAGGCGCTAGCGGTGGGTTGAAGACCACTAGCGGGGTTTCATAGGCGCTAGCGATGGATATCTAAAATTTACAAAACAGCCCCCCATGTGGTACATTATCAGGTCAAGTACAAGAAAGAAGGAAAATCACGTGCTTATATTTACGACTTACATTTTTTTAAAATAATTTGTAATATTATAGAGTTTTTTATTGAACCATCGTAATTCTAAAATTTATTTAATAAAATGAGTACTTTCAAATATAATTAAGGAAGTATGGCATGCTATAAAATTCTAACTCAGAAACCATTTTTTTAAGACTTACATTTATACACAAACAATAATCAACACCAGTTTATCAAAATATGTAGGTTGCTAACAGCAAATTTTGTACACCATTAATATATAGAGAAAAAAATTTGTAAACGATTTTACAAGCTTCAAACAAATGATGCTAGGTTGCCTTTTTGAGGCATCACTTTATCGTCAAACCAAAAAGATATACAGTTATAAATTAGCTAATTGTTTAAAAGTGTATTACTATATTTATCATTATTTGTAGTTGTGTGTATCATTATTCGAATCCGATTATTCCATACACATTTTTTTGAATTTTGATTATTTTGCGTATCGATTCTTAAAAATACTTGATTCGATTCCAAAAATACGTGATTCGATACCCAAAATTTTTGGTTATTTTGTGTAGCGATTCAAGTTTTTTGGTATCGAATAACGTATTTTTTGGAATCGAATCATGTATTTTTAGAAATCGATACACTATTTAATCAAAATTTGAAAAGGTGACGAAATAATCGGATTCGAACAATGATACACACAAGGTACAAACGATGACAAGTATATACATTTTTTAACCGGTTAACACATTTATATATACAACTATAGCTTGTTGGTCAAATCGTTTACAAATTTTCTCTATATATTAATGGCGTATAAAATTTGCTCGAACAACCTACATAATTTGATAAACTATTGTTGATTATTGTTTGTGTATAAGCGTAGCTCTTTAAAGATGGTTTTAAGTTAAATTTTAAAGCATACCACACTTCCTTAAATATATTGAAAGTACTCATTTTGTTAAATAGATTTTAAAATTACAATGGTCCAATAAAAACTACTGTAAAAATCTTGCCCACTATCCCATTGAAGCCCAACAATAACTCTACATTTAGGGCCCTACATTTATTTACAAATCAAATGCAAATCTTTTCCGCTTTGAGGAGTGTAAAAAAGTATTGTCACACAAACCAATGTATGCATCATGTCAAGTACTTTCACATAAACCGATGAATTCCAAGCGACCTTATTAACGCGCCATTTTCATCTTACCAACTTAAACCGAGTAGACAAACATATTTTGTTTTAGTAACCAAAAATTGGATACAAGGAATTATGAGGTTGATATTTTATTTTATGTTTTTATTTTAATTATGTCGATTATGCGATATAATTTTGCTTTTTAATTCAACGTCAATGTAGGTTGTTTTGTAAAACACAAAACCCAATCAAAGAAGAGATTGCGACGGTAAGGTTGCGTTTAGTTGAGGGAAAACACCCTTGTTTTTCACAAAATGTTTTGTGGAAAACAAGGAACACAGAGATCGCGTTCAAATTAACGTTTTCCACCAAAATGTTTTGCAAAACACAAATCCCCTATTTCCTAACTTAACAAGGAAAATTACAAAACAAATTTTAGTTGTTTTCCTTGTTTTCCTTTGTAACCCTCAACCCTCCTCCCTTTCTTCAAAACAGAAAATAGAAACATCAACTAAACGCGTTTTCTATATTTTCAAGTGTTTTGTGGAGATTAATTCTCCTTCCAAATTTTTACAAAACTAGAGATAGAAAATAAGAGAAATTGTTCTCCAACTAAACGCACCCTAAATATATTGAGTGTTACTGTGCCACCAAACTCATATTAAGTTGCCTTAAACCTTGCACCCGCCTATATAATGAGACCCCAATGCACACTTATCTCTTCACAATATCCCCAAATCTTCTTCACAAACCCTAAATTCTACACAAACCCCAAAATGCCATAAACCATAATTCACCACTAAAACCATGAATACTAAACCGGAGGTTGTAAATCGAACCTCTTCTCCATCATCATCATCATCATCATCATCCGGTGATTTCCTTGAGTTCTTACCATATCCTTATGATCCTCGACCTAAAAATCACCTTTTCTCCCATCATCGGAAGATGATAGTGTAGAGAATCAAGTGTATCTGCTGATGATTCGATGACTACTATAAGGAGGAACATGTTACTCCCGACCTCCGGCACCTATGCCTCAATGCGGGGCCTCGGCAAGCAATCCGCCACTTCCTATGGGTGGAAAGGTGGTGCTTGGTCTTCCCGCACTGGTTTTGGTGCATCAACACACATCGCATAGAAGAAATGCTAGGGAAGGGTGGATGGGTTGCATTTTGGTTGAAATACATGGAGGAAGCACAAAGGAGACCTTTATTTTCTCCATCATCAACGTTTTCATCAATCCATCCTTCATACTTTTGACCCTTAGCATCTTCGTTATAGAAGTCTTGTAGCTCCGGCGTCGGGATAGAGCGAATGGGTGGTTATGCAGACTTCACAAACGCAAATCCGGCATTTAGTGTGATAGATGTGAGCGGTCATGCTCATCTTCACCGCTCTTTAGATGTTGGAGCAGATGATATGCACTAGATTAGGTTTAGTAGTAGTAGAAATATTAGTAGGAGATCATGTATAGCACTTTGGATTTGTAGTTGCATTTGAAGTTGATTGGGTTTTGTAAGTTGTAAGTCAGCTGTTTCATGAATGAATGAATGAACAATTTTACTTCAATCTCTTCTCTTTAGAACTTTAGCTTTGTGAGTTTTATGGAATAAGATGTGGGATTTTTAAATTACCAGTTTGGATTGGTTAGGGTTTATGTGGGCGTCAATTGGAAGTGATTTGAAGATCAATTACTTCAATGGCGGTGATTTGGGGAAAAAATAAGTTTGCATCAAATTTACAAAACACACCCAAGTATGCATTACCATGAAATTGCTAGCGATGAATTTCAAACCACTAGAAGTGGTTTGATAAAATATCTTGATGGATACATCATATTTACAAAACAGCCCCCAGTATATATTATCGGAAAAACCATTGGCGGTGCATTGACAACCAAAGCGGTGGTTTGATAGACAATAGCGATGGATACATCAAATTTACTAAACAAACCCCATGTGGTACATTAAGAGGAAGTCGCTATCACGGGTTGAAGACCACTAGCGAGGGGTTTCATAGACGCTAGCGGTGGATATCTAAAATTTACAAAACGACCCCCATGTGGTACATTAAGAGGAAGTCGCTAGCGCGTGGGTTGAAAACAACTAGCGGGGTTTCATAGGCGCTAGCGGCGGATACATCAAATTACAAAACAGCCCCCCAGTATACATTATCGTGTCAAGTACAAGAAAGAAGGAAAATCACGTGCTTATATTTACGACTTACATTTTTTAAATAATTTGTAATATAAGTGTAAAAAATCTGCCCACTATCACATCGAAGCCCAACAATAACTCTACATTTAGGGCACCTACATTTATTTACAAGTCAAATGCAAATCTTTTCCGCTTTGAGGAGTGTAAAAAAGTATTGTCACACAAACCAATGTATGCATCATGTCAAGTACTTTCGCATAAACCGATGAATTCCAAGCGACCTTATTAACGCGCCATTTTCATCTTACCAACTTAAACCGAGTAGACAAACATATTTTGTTTTAGTAACCAAAAATTGGATACAAGGAATTATGAGGTTGATATTTTATTTTATGTTTTATTTTAATTATGTCGATTATGCGATATAATTTTGCTTTTTAATTCAACGTCAATGTAGGTTGTTTTGTAAAACACAAATACAAATTAGACTAAGATTGACAACGTCATAAACAAAAGTAGTTACACTTAACTAGTACACATAACCCACCATAACTTAACCTAAACAAAACATAAACCCTAACATGAAGGCTTCACAAATTCAAAGGACCATTGACTCAAGATGTTCAATGAAGGATAACAAAGAAGAAAGCGAGCACGCCTTTCTAAGATGGAGGTGCGGTTCCTTACAATCTCACCCTATCTTGAATTTGCATCCTTCTCATGTGCGAATGAGCCGCAATGACGAGTTAGTTGGACCCACAACCAATGACTCTCCAATAAGCACATCCTACGTTGTACACGGCGGTTAGCTCGTCAATCTTCTCTTGCGGATCTAATTCATCCCGAGCAGTATCCCTAACTTCTCCCCAATATTCCACAATCATCATAGCCTTGACGGATCGAGAGTTTCTTTGTCACGGGATAGTTGATCCAAGAGGGAAGAGGGTTGGACATTGTTGTTGTTGGTTGAGATGTTTTTTTTTTTTTTTAGAGAGGATTAAAAATAGAGTGTGGAAATATAGAGTGATAACCACAAAATGTGTTGCTAGTTGTGATAGGAGTTGTTAAATAGAGTGGAATTATAGTAGTTTTAAAATAGAAGTGTAAACCGTATATTATTTACAAGGAAAAAATGTATCTTGTTTAGAAGTTATCATCATATATGTTTTATTTGTTAATGTATATAGTTTAGAAGTTATCATCATATCGTTTTGTTTTGTCACAACAACACAAGTTCGCTAAACATAATTTCTTATATAAGCATAAATCGATAACATAAAATGTGTTTCCAAAATCACCAATGGTCCAAAAGCGTACATAAGCTACATATAACAAAATGTTCAAAAACTATACCTATAATCCATTTAGCGGTAATCCTAACCAAGTTATTCTCTACAAACATATAATAACACATAGGCGCGAACTCGTGTTAACCGTGGTCTTTGTCGAGAGACTCGCTATCTCCCGCTTCTTCGAGTTTGACCAAAGCTTAACTGCGTATTTTAAATAGCTTAGGGTTTTAAGTAATGAGAACTATCCAACCATCGGTATCAAAAGACCCTTTAAACCATTAAGCTCGAGTGGGTCATTTTAACAATTAGGGTAGGAGGGTAGGATGGTGGGTTTTGAGACATAAACCAAGTTCTTGGCGGGTGTTGGGTCCAACCACTTTCATGTGTAATAGCACTTTAACAAGGATAATGAGATTATGTTGTGTTCATATGCCGTGATACGAAATTTTATCGTGTTTGCATCGACTATTTGAGCAGTGTGTATATGGTTGAAGGTCACGAAAACAAAGGAATGATGTTAGTGTGTGCGCTTAAAGTTATATTATACCATTGCCGACACCATTTCCTTATCCTTTTACAATGATCACCCCAAAGAAACCAACAATTCTCTACTATATTATGAACCAACAAAATTGTAGTGTGCGTGTATGACACGTGGCTTCTTTGATGGTTCACGGCGACAGGTACACGGTTTCTTGGTCCGAGAGATACGGAAAGTGTACAACACGTTTCTTGTTACGGTTTGTAATGGTTACCGATGATGAGAGTTGAATCTTGAAGGGTAGAAAGGTAGTGCAAAGTGGTTTAGCCATGCGTATAGAGTTCATAAGCGTGCTTGTGTGTGTTTTTAGTGTCATTTTTGTGAGAAACTCCATGTTTATGTGTAACAAAGAGATGTCGAGATTATAAGAAATAGATGACATGGTTTTGTAATGATAGTGATGGCGAGTGAAGTGGAGTTAATGAGGCACCTCAAAACACTCATATCGCTCCCCACCATTATATATCATTACCAACCATTTCATCTATCTTGTTATCATCTATGATCTCATACCACACGGAAACATGGACTTGGTCACCAAAAAGACACCACTAAAAACACACTCGGTTAACCAATCTCAAAGCAAGCTAAACCCTTTGCACCACCTTTCTACACTTCATGATTCAACCCTCTTCATCGGTAACTTGTACATCTTGTAACAATAAATGGCTTTACACTTTCCGGTATCATTGGACCAAGAAACCGTGTACCTCCTCGTCAGAACCATCGAGAAGCCACGTGTCATGGCTGTTTGACTTCAATATTGTTGTTTGATAATATAGAGAGAATTGTTGGTGAGTTTTGGGAAGATCATTGTAAAAGGAGAATGAAATGGTGTTGGGCAATGGTATAATAGCACCGTAAGCATACCCACTAACAAAGATTCTTTTGTTTTCAAGAACCTCAACCATATACACACTGCTCAAATAGTCGTCCGCAAACACGATCAAATCTTTTGTATCACAAGCATATGAACACAACATGATCTCAATATCCTTTTAAAGTTCTATTACACATGAAAGGGTTGGACCCCAACACCGCCAAGAACTTGGTTTATGTCACAAAAACCACCATCCTACACTCGCACCCTAATTGTTAAAATGACCCACTCAAGCTTAGTGGTTTAAAGGGTCTTTTGAAACACGATGCTGGATAGTTCTCGCTATTTAAAACCCTAAGCTATTTAAAAGACGCAACGACATATCTTACCTTTTGGCATCGATCGCTTGTCGCGGCTTGGTCTCGGTTGGAACCCGTGACACCTAATCAATTTGAAGCAAGTATAAAAGCAAATCATAAATTCCTACAACTAATCAATTGCATCTAACATACTATATAACAATACCTAATAAACAAGAGATACCCGGCTAAGATTACAACTATCTAACAAAACCCATGAAGCTTTTACGGTCGGTCAAGAGTATTTATAAAAGTAGTAAGCGATACCTTTCGGTGATGTAGTGGTGGTGGGGCGGCGCTATGATGTAGTGGTAAAAGTGATGAAGATGAAGATGAAGAAGTTGAGGTGAAAGCGGTTGAGGTTAATAATTGGGGTATGTGTGATATGGGTAGTATCGAGTTATAGGTTCTTAAATAGAAGTTAAGTGTTTGGTTATAAGTTGTTGAGGAGTAAATTAAGTGGTTGACTTTGGTTTCATTAAGTGTTTGGTTATTTGACACGTTGCAAATTATTTTAAAAATCGTATATTACAAATTATTTTAAAAATCACAAAGCGAGACACGTATATTACAAATTATTTTAAAAATTGTAAGTCGTAAATACAAACACGTGATTTTCCATCTTTCTTGTACTTGACACGATAATGTATACTTGGGGGCTGTTTTGTAAATTTGATGTATCCCACGCTAGCGTCTATGAAACCCCGCTAGTTGTTTTCAACCCACGCTAGCGACTTCCTCTTAATGTACCACTTGGGGTGTTTTGTAAATTTTAGGTATCCACCGCTAGCGTCTATGAAACCCCGCTATTGTCTATCAAACCACCGCCTTTGGTTGTCAATGCACCGCTATATACTTGGGGGCTGTTTTGTAAATATGATGTATCCATTGCTATACTTTATCAAACCACTTCTAGTGGTTTGAAATCATCGCTAGCAATTTCATGGTAATGCATACTTCAAGGTGTGTTTTGTAAATTTGATGCAAACTTATTTTTCCCCAAATCATTGCCGGTTAAGTAATTGATCTTCAAATCACTTCCAATTGACGCCCACATAAACCCTAACCAATCCAAACGGTAATTTCAAAATCCCACATCTTTTTCCAAACCAACTCACAATGCCGTCGCGAGATTCCAACACCCATAACCTAGTTGCTTACTTAAAAAAATAATCAATCGGATGGTTTCATGAGATGATTGATTTTATCAACCACATAAAATTCGGTTTGCATTAAGCAGTAGCACCCACAATTCTCAAAGACTATATACATGATTTTTGGGGTAAAGTCGAGATCTGGGAGCGAGATGGATTTGAGGTGTTTAGGCTGTGGTGGATGATAATGAGATTTTGGTGGATGAGGAAGTCATTAGAGGTGCGTTGAAACTCAATGATGCTAATGGACTAGTTAATCTTTCGATAATGATATATTTTAGGTTTAGAAAGATTAGGTTATACAAGAAGGGAGACAAGGTAAAATTTTTGAAATGTATGTTTTCTCCCGAATGGAAGTTTTAATTCACACCTTGATGTGTGTCGAGTAGTAAGACCATGGGTTTAATGAATTTCCTCCAAAATTGCAACCGCTTTAATTTGTCTATCCGAAGGGGAATTCAATTGGTCTAGCATGATTTTTGAAGGGTTTTTGCGAATATTAGGAAGAAAGGTAAATATTACTTGTATCCTAGGTTTGTTCAACTTATTGTGGGTAGCCAAATAGCGAGAACACATTGAACATAATACAAAGTATGAGGTGCATTATATGCATCATAAGGTTTTGCTCATATGAGGAAACAAAATCCTAATTTAACAATCCCAAATGTTCCATTGTTCCGCATATGATTAATTTACATCATTCGTGAGTTTGATGATGTAAATGAACCCCAATCGAGTGAACACGAACCATCGACACCGTAGTTCCACCCACTATTAGTCCGATTGTAACCATTGAAACCAACCTTGATGCTATGATAAGTTCACCACGCGCACCGATTAACACGAGTCGAATCGGCGAAGGTATCTTGGAACATCAACATGAATGGACGTATAATGATGAACATCAACATGATGCGTTTTGAATGAGCGACCCGTTAACACAGTCGAGTTGGGGATGAAAATCGTGAACGATTAAATGAATTGACGGTTAAATGTACAAAAATGGAGAATACGATCAGAGAATTGAAGCACAGGATGTTTGTGATGGAAAAAGTTAGGGGACATGGGCGTAGTGTTGTTAGAGGAGTTAGGGGACATGGGCGTAGTGTTGTTAGAGGAGTTAGGAGACATGGGCGTAGTGTTGTTAGAAGAGTTAGGAAACATACTAAGAAAGTGACATCCTCTCAAGATGTGGTTTTGGAGGACCAAACAACACAGGGGACGATTGAAGGATTTGATTCAGGTGACGCTGCAGTTGTGCGTATGGATGAGGATGTGGATAGTGTAGATCATGGAGGCGTATGTGGTGTCGATAAAGATGGGAATGAAGGCGTACTCGAGATCGTGAAGAATGTATTAGATGATATAGAAGGATTTGGTGCGGGACACATCCACCGATAGTCTTCGGAACCCACCGCTAGAGTTGTGCGTATGGATGAGGATGTGGATAGTGTAGATCATGGAGGCGTATGTGGTGTCGATAAAGATGGGAATGAAGGCGTACTCGAGATCGTGAAGAATGTATTAGATGATATAGAGAAGGATTTGGTGCGGGACACATCCACCGATAGTCTTCGAACCCACCGCTACAACTTCAACAGAGGTAACCCCACCAACTCGATGTACAACTTAAAGAGAAGGAATTGGTGCGGGACACATCCACTTGCTCCAAGCGATGCACAAGATAAAGAGGAGGAGGTGGTGCGGGACACATCCACCGCTCCCAATGATGCACAAGATAAAGAGGAGGTGGTGGTGCGGGACACATCCCTTGCTCCCAATGATGCACAAGATAAAGAGGAGGTGGTGGTGCGGGACACATCCATCTGCTAGTGTTTGTAACCTTAACCCCACGGTGATGTACAAGTTAAAGAGAAGGAGGTGGTGCGGGAGACATCCACTGCTCCCAATGATGCACAAGATAAAGAGGACGTGGTGGTGCGGGACACATCCCTGCTAGTGTTTGTGTAACCTTAACCCCACCGGTGATGTACAAGTTAAAGAGAAGGAGGTGGTGCGAGGAGACATCCACTGCTCCCGATGATGCACAAGATAAAGAGGGCGTGGTGGTGCGGGACACATACTCGAGAACCAGCTGCTACAACTTGTCTATCTCAAGTAACGACAAGAATCGATGTACAAGTTAAGGAGAATGAGGTGGTGCAGGACACATACTCGGAACCCCAGCTACAACTTCAACTGAGGTAACGACACCAAGTGATGTACAAGTTAAAGAGAAGGAGGGGGTGCATGAGACATCCATGGCTAGCGTAACCTTAACCCCACCGGCTAGTTTGAAAAGTGTAGTAGACAATAGAGTAGTCTCACACACTGCTATTACTACCACATCTACAATTGTCACAACTACATCTGTTTCACCACCTAAATCAAAAGAAGTTGAGAAGGAGGCTGCCAGTACACTGATAAATTTAAGCAAAAGTTCATCAAACCCTACACCTACCATTGCACCGGCTCCTATATTTCTTAAACCAACTGGACCTAAACCCTTGGCTACAAGTTTGACTATTGGTGAGCCTTTGAACAAGAAGGTGGCTCTACCGGATAATGGAAAGGAAAAGGTATTGTTGAACACGATATAAAGTTTAAGAATAAACAAGAGCAGATTGCTTATGATCATGACTTTGGTGTAAGAATCATAGCTGCAGAAAAAGCAGAAATAAAAAGGAAAAGGCTAGAAGAGGAGGAAGCTAATCAGAGATGGATAGATGATTGGGAGGATTCACAAGCCTATCTTGAAGCTTCTAATAATATTGGGATTGAGTACACTCTTGAAGTGTGGGAAATGTTCTCTAATAATCAAAAAGCAAGAATCTTGGATGAATGGTTCACGAAGTTCAAAAAAGAGAAAAAGCAAGTCAAAAGAAAAAAACCTCCTACAAAGAGCGATATGAGAAATGCATACATGAAGATTATCAAGAATTCAGGCATACATCTTGGTGTAGATCTAAGAAAATGTTCAACAGAGAGGATGAAGGAGCTTAGTCAGAAGTGTATGAGGGTTAATGAAGATCACATTCCTATGAATTCTGAGAAAGAAGCAGAATGGTTAAAGAAGCAATCCGGATATAAAAGACAAAAGGTGGACGAAGATTTGAAAAAAAAAGAAAGAACTAAACAGTATTTTAAGGAGACTAATAGTCCTAATCCTGAACCTATTAATCCTATTCCTTTAAAAGCAGTTCATCCTATTATCGATTGGCAGATTGTCAAACATAGAGGTAGAGAAGTAGTTGAGATTACAAGAGATGATGGATGCAAATCCACTTATTGGTCATTTGGGATGTTACTGGATTGTTTGACTAGGAGTGATTTGGACGAGTTGTGGAAAGTAATGAAGTTCAGATATGGGAAGTTAGGTCCAAATGGAGAGTTAGCTAAGTTTGTGTGGGCTGCTATAAAGAGCATGTTTGAACCTGATCTTGAGGTGAATATTGGTATGATTGTGAGGTGGTTGAATGGATATTGTACTCATCTTGCAAGGTTCATGGTGTAAAACAAAAAAGAGGATAGGTTTTTCATGTTCGTTGATAGGGATTATACTTTATCAAAGAATGTGGCAAGAAAAATCTTTGGAAGCTAAACTCGTTCAAGAGGAACAAAGGAGACACATCCTATAATTGATCCACTGTTTAAAAAGATAGAGAAGATTGCAGACCTACAAGGAACCTACTGCCAGTGGTGATTAAACCAATCCTAGTAGATTCAATCCACTGCTGATGTTAGAATGAGGCTAGTAGTAAAGGTCAGACGATACTTTAAGATTGTGAATTTAATGTCTTCGATTGTTCAATTTTTCTTATTTTCGCAACCTCATTTTAAATTAGAATCCCATATATTCCATAGGTATACGCTGGATATGATGAAAAGACAGAAGATTCAAGACCATCCAACTATTGAACACAAGATAAAATGTGAGTAAAACTCCTACTTACTAGGAAACTTTATTGAATAAAGTATGTTACTAGGAAAGCACGCACGATATAACACTAAGTAATTGAATAAACTTTATTGATCAGATACATTATAGCACTAAATTCTTACTAGGGGCATATAGTAGTCTTAGTTACTAGGATATCACATACGACATAACAGTTAGTACTTCGCATATCGCACAGTGCTTATAGCGGCAACGTACCCTCAAGCTTATGAATAAAGAAATTCTTGTTTCGAGCACTCGGCTCGAGTTCTCTGCCAAGATATTCATTTGCATCACTTTGTGTTCACTAAGGGCTGCTCACCTTGAGAAAGTCAATGATTTTTGTGGCACCTTCTTACATGGTTGCCATCTCTTGAATAACGGCGACCCTTTCACGATTAAGTCTAGCCAATTCTTGAGTTAGGATGTTCACCTTTCTTGCCAATTGAACATCTTGATTGCGTGATACGGTAGTAGTAAATCATCATGTCATCCGGTTGTTAGTGTTAGCGGCTCTTATCTCATCACATTTAAGCGGACGACATTGTTTTGCTTACTTATTTATGGAATGATGTTGTGTGAAAATATACGATACATGCATACATTGACGTTACACTATATGCACGACTCCTCTATGTTTTTATAGAAAAGAACAAAAATGTGCACATGTTCAACAGTTTATTGTATAACATTCTCACAAAGTAACATAAAAAACAATAAAAGCAAGCCACTCCACGTAGCTATTATTATTCAAGTAACAAACATTGAAAATTCTAAATGACGATAAGTTGTGCTTCCATTGTGTTAAAGTTCAAATTGAAGTACTATAAATCGTCAAATGAACAACATTTTCGGTCACGGGTTGTGACCGAATGTTATTCGAACGATGTTTTCAGAGTAGATGATTCACATTTCCATACGAAATCATTGTTTGATTGACCACTTGCTTCTCCATATTCGACCTCTACGCGTCCTCTCATCCACCGTGTCGTTCTTGTTCCTTCTTCATTAGTTGTAGGGGTGCACGATTGTGAGTTTCTTTTACGTTTCGACATGTGGCATTAGTTCAAACAACCATATCGGTAATAACATTAAAATTATACACATTGAAATAAAATATAGAAACACACTTGCCTTGCTTGTCATCAGCGGTTCGATACATGGTTGTCTTGTGTGTCTGCCTTTCCACACCGCCGGGTTTTGCTTCACAGCTCTTCCCCGTGATCGGATCGTTTCTTTTCTTTGGGTCTTCGGGTTGTCGCTTATCCATAGCGAGGAGGTTTTACGGTTTGCAAGTCATCGAGTACGCCACAAGGATACATCTTTTAGAGGATAAACCCTTGCTTCGTATGTATTTTTAGTGACGTTTTGTTAAACCAATCCATAGCCCAAGCTGCTAGTGTCACTCATCCTTCAAATCTAGACACAAGACAAACATGACCACAAGGTAGACCGGATAGGCGCCATTTGCGGCAAGTGCATTCTCTGTTGTCAAAGTCAACAATATGAACATGTTTCGGATCGGTGACTTGGTAAATCTTGTGCATCTCAATTCCGTTAACACCCAATTAGCACTCTTTGCCATTCTATTGTTTACTTTTGCATTTGCCCATTCGCTAAGTTCATCAGTTGGAGCATCTGAAATAAAAAAATAATAATACATTTTCATGCGACGTGCAAATATGTAATAAACCAAGTATAATATACAGTTTGTTTAAGTTACCTTTGTATTTTGCTCGACGTTCAAAATACCATCTTTGTAGAAGCCTTGGTAGTACTCCATTAGTCGGGTTATTGGAACCTTCCTAACATCTTTCGTTAAAGAGTTTCTTGATTCAAACACTATTTGAGGTCAAATAATTGTACACATTTGCGAGGCGATAAGCACGCGACCATTTATCAAATCGACTTCATCTTTTAGTTTTTTACACATCATGTTTTAATGATCGAATCTCGAAATTGAAGCATCAAACTCACGCTCTGTAAGCTTTGCATGTCCTCCAATATATAGCCTTCCACTTTCTAGTTTTCAAATTGCGGTTCATCATTAAATGCCGACAAAAAAACCATGAAACGCTATTGGAAAAGCGATTACTACATGCATGTGCAATTGGGATGTCATCGGAGATGATGGCCAAATCTTTTACTTCACCAATGCATTCTTTAAGTTTGGTCAAAACCATGTCCATGATTCATTGGTCTCACCTTGAGAGACACCGGTTGCAATAGGTATAATCGGTTGTTGCCGTCCATCCCAACAACAACCAGTTAAATACCAAGGTATCTCCCTTTAAGATGTGCGGCATCAATGATTAGCAATGGTCGCATAAAGCGTAAAGCTCGGATCTATTTTAAAACAATCGAAATTTGCTTAATTAATAAAATTTCGATAACAATGAAGGTATTAATCATAAATAAAATATAATAGAATTTATGAAAAACTTACAACAACACCGAAACCAATGAATACCATCTTAAACCGATATGTCTCATCTGTCTCAATGTGAGTTCTTGTCCCTCATTTTCCAACTTTAAGTTATAGCGATGTCTGACAGCTGCTCAAAAGACTCCCTAGGACAACCGTTCAACAAGCTGTAATGCAATGTTTTTCCCACCCCAAGCTCGGTAGTAGGAAATGTCTACTTTCAATCAACATTAAAATCGTTTTTATGTCCGCACCGTATATACCGTTTGCAATTCCTCAATTTATCAACAAGTATGTGACCCAATAATTTTCGGGTAGCATTTCGATGATTAGGATGAATTTTGTTCGGAACATGTATGAGAGTCGTTAATGGAAGTAACATAGAAGTATCGGCTAACAACACTTTTAGTGCGTTAATGTACCGGTTGCAACCTTGACAAAACAAGCTACACTGTACCTTTTCTTACATGAGTTAGTAACTTTGTACTCAAACATATCAACCAACGCTTTTATTCCTATTGCATAAATGCATCCTTGCTTATCATCAAACCGACTACCCACCTTTAATTTAGATACTACTGAGGTGTTTATGGTTACTTACCTTTTAATTATGGGATCGGTGAAGCGGGTGGATCGGGGATATTTAG
This sequence comes from Chrysanthemum lavandulifolium, assembly GCA_022545495.1. Classification (NCBI taxonomy): domain Eukaryota; kingdom Viridiplantae; phylum Streptophyta; class Magnoliopsida; order Asterales; family Asteraceae; genus Chrysanthemum; species Chrysanthemum lavandulifolium. Next base: position 4,018,140 of record CM040243.1, on the reverse strand, counting down.
AAATGTTGTTTTACGCCAACTAGGATGCACATCTACATTAACGTTTGCCCTGCACCCTCGTTATTATGATCTTCAACTTTTGGTGTTTGAAAATCATATTCTTGAGGCAACAAAGGAACATTAAGATCAATATCAAGAGTCTTAGAAGAAGTAGGTGGCTTTACCTCGAAGATTTCTCGATAAGTTTGATGTATAGCGTCTGGATCGGTCTTTGCTTCTGACATATTTCATGAACGAAGAAAGAAACATCATCATCGTCACTCACATGAATTTTGGTTGAAGCGGACATGTAGTATAAATTGATGATCTTATCTTTAATCGATATTTGTTAGTGAGATAGGTAATCGGTGTGGGTAGGTGATGTTAACCGGAGTAAAACTCACGAATTGATGTCTCAAAATCCAAATAAAGTTTGAATTTTGTGAATTAGCGAAGTCATTTTCCGGGTTTTGTGTTACGAGATTTGTGTTCCTTTGTTCTAGGATTGTACAAAACAATAAACAAAAAAACTTCACTGAAAATAGGACCTTTAAGTCGCTCAATATAAAATTAAGCTAAACATTTCCCTCCACAATATTCATTACCCGCTCATTCACAAAGTATATTTCCGCCAAATAAGATGTGACTATACTATAAAAGCGTCAAGTTTACTCATTGGGTAAATAAAACCATGGCTCCTCCTCTGCCTCTACCTCCGGATCAATCAAAACCATTGGAATACTACATCAATGCTACACACTGCGAATGTCCAAAACCATTACCGGTGGAAGTACAAACCTCTTGGACACGGACTCATCCGGTAGAAGATTCAAGGCTGTCAATTTATGTAATATTATTATGCATTATACTTATTTTACTTGTTAGGTTGAATATGTGAATTTAACAAATTTTTATTTTAGGACAAAAGACCAAATGTAACTTTATGGTTTCCTAGACCCGGAACTACCAAGTCGATTATTACAAAGATTTGTTTTACAAGGAACATGAGGAAAAGAAACATTTAATGAAGGCGGAAAGAGTTCGAGTCTCGGATGAAGTTCACGAGGTTTCAAACAATGATATCATGAAAGTGTTGGATGAGTTGACTTTTATCAAGTCAAGAGTGCAAGTTCATGACAAAGTTGTGTTGGTTTTCAGTTTGGTTGTTCTCTTGATCTTTGTAGTTTGGTTATGGTGTCTGTTTACCAATAAGTGTTATGTAATAAGTATGTTATAGTCTTTTACCAATAAGATTGTATGTAGTCGTTTTTTCAAATCAAATGGATGTTTGTAAAAACAAAGCGTTTTAGCAATTAACACAAAATGTTTGTTGCAAATCAACGATATCACAACACGTATATTTGGATGGTATGCATGGGTGTTAGGAATATACCAAGTAGCGCTACACATACATGCATAAGAAGTTGTCTTTGATGCCCTTCACGAGACATCCAGTTGCGGTTACATTTGGTTGAACAACAAAAGTCTAAAACCACATACAAGCCATACCCAAATAGATGAAATGCATCTTTATTCATCACTTGTATGAGCAGACATCTTATACTTCCAAAAGTACTCCACCATATGCTCTCGATGCATAAAGCAACTTGAAGAGGTCATCAACCTTCATACTTAATTTGTTACCCGGCTGTGCAAAAAATACATACCCAAACTCCGCAATCACCGTATGCATTGGCTTGTATAGGGACATCATCCATGACTCGAAATGTGATCTTATAATCGAAGCAGATATTGATTTAGCTTGAAGAACTTTACACAAGTTTAGATCTTGTGGTAGCTTTCTCTCAAAAGTGACCCTCCATTTTAAATTCTTTTCTCTCGTCTCGGTTACGGCGTACCTAGTGTGTCATAAATTGTTATAACTCGGTGCAATTTGCAACTCGGCGAGAAACCGGTGGCACTCTGCAGTGCGTTAACGGAAAGTATACCTAAATGTGATCAAATAATCCTTGTCATAATTCATCACATTTTTACCATGTACATATATTTACCCAAATATATAGAAGAAAGTATGGTCTTTATATACAAACCTTCTCAACACTAGACCATGGCAATGGATAGCGTTGACCGATGGCGTAGTAGCACGCATAGACCCTTCAAGGATAGAGGAAGAGAAAATGGTCCGGCCATAGCCCAATCGGCATTGCGGCCCGAAGCGCCACATTAGATCAACCCAGAGATCCGGATGTCAGAAAAATTTTATAAGCAAAATACCGGTAAACTAATTCAAAAAAAAATATGTTAGCTACCTCATCTCCTAGCCATCCTTTTTATTGCCTCTTCCATAACCCAACAAAGCCAACCAAAATTTTCGATCAACAACGATGTCGCCAAGACCCCAAGGAAAGCTATCACGATGACTTCAAATTTTTTTAAAAGGTATCCATACTGTTGGTTTAGTAATCTTGTTGATATCGCAACCTTGGGACGTGACGGATCCCGAAATTTTTAAAAACAACATTAATGTATATGTCTTTAAGATGTACATTTGTAAATGTAGTTCTTATACCTCTACCCATGATTCCAATGATTATCTTCACGGTGGTGGATTAATATCTTTCTCGGTCTTTTGGAGCGTCGTTTGACAAGAACCGTGGAGTCGTGGGAGGGAGATTCACGTATGGTTCCTGCAAACACTTGCCTTGCTTTGTCCTTTTGAGTCATCATCTTCTTTGAAAGCAGAGTACTCTCTTGGGTAACTTTCTCATCACTCTCTTTGGTAAATTTGGCCTTTCTAGTTTTCTTTTTGGTAGGGCATTATAACGTGTTGTCGAACTTAGTTGCGTTTCTCTTCCTTTTACCCCGCATGAAAACATCTTGTCTGAGAAAAATTCATCATTGAAATAACATCAAACTTTTGAAGTACATGTGGTAACTTTAATGAATAATGTAGTCAGTACCTCGGAAATCTTGGCTTGTCCGTCGAGGTATGAATCATCTTCATCTTGCCTTCACATCATTATCAATTTTGTCTATTACCGCCTTGGTTGACAAGCGATTTGCAACCGTAACTCAACCCGGTTTCTTTCTTTTAACGTGGGCATCAACATTGTATGCTTCGTCCCCATCCACGCCATTTGTGACATCGCCTCACGATCATGAGAGTGTTCATCAACGACATTGCAATTAACAATGACATTTTCATTAACTTGAACACCTCTATAGTTTTATCATCGACATTTAAAAGTACTTCATGATCAAGAGAGTGTTGATCGTGACGATGCAATGAACAATGGCATCTTCCTTACCGTGAACGACCTTTCTGGACTTACCATCAACATTAAACACACCTTCATGAGCTGTATTTCATGTGCTTGAACCGCCTCTCGGGTTTATCATCACCACTTAGCACCACCTCACTCGGTGTTTCACCATCTTCATTGTTTTCGTGAGGTTTTCTTCATCTATCCCAACTTTGTTTGTCGTGAAGACAATAAGCAGAGAAATCATCTTCTAGCTCCACTTGTTCATCTAGTCGCATCTGTTTCCCGTAATTATACAACAATAACACATCTATATGGATGACCAACTATATCAAACATGTATAGATAGTGCGGTGGAATTTATATATCGTGCTTCAACAACCGATTGAGAAAGCGTTTCATTCAAATTAGGTAAATTCAAATGGCGGGATCATGATGCGGAATGTGATCATCTAACGGCAATGGTCCGTCGTGAAGACAATATTCCACAGTGCGACATAGTTGATGGAAGCGGCGGGGTCTATATAAGTAAGACCGACTTGTTCGTTTCGGCATTTACACAACTCGATTTGTCGCCATTCGTAGTTAACCAAATTGATTTAGGTATGTAACCAAAAAGCGAAAAAAAAAGTACTACTAAAAGGAACATAACCTTATTATAATCACCGAATGAACATCACGAGCGAAGATCAAAGAAACTAGAACTACCATTCGGTTTTCATTATCAGCGGGACTTTGTCCGAACAAGCCTCATCCGATTTGCCGTGCGTATGAGTTGAAGTTTGATATTTAAAATATACAATCAATTATACTACTAAAGAAACACGCTAGCGGTGGATTCACGATGGTTTGATAGACACTAGCGGTGGTTTGATAGACACTAGCGGTGGATACATCAAATTTACAAAACAGCGACCCCTCAGTGATAGATTAACGAGAACACGCTAGCGGTGGATTGAAAACCACTAGCGAGGGGTTTGATAGACGCTAGCGATGGATACATCAAATTCACGAACACCCGCCAAGCGATACATTGCAGGAACACGCTAGCGATGGATTGAAAACCACTAGCGGGGGTTTGATGTACGCTAGCGATGGATAGATCAAATTAACAAAACAACCCCAAAGTATACATTATCGGTCAACTCCAACAAGTTTTAAAAGAAGTTGTAATATAAGTTGTAATATACATTACCATGTTCACCTTTGGACGTTGTATCTTTAGAACTTCCTCAACAACGGCAAGTCTATTTTCAATTTCATCAAGGACTCCCACATTAATGTCTAGCTTGGTCGGGGTTGTATCTTTATTGCCTCGGGGTTGTATCTTTAGAGCTTCCTCTACAGCGGCAAGTCTATTGTTAATATCGTCAAGCTGATTGGAACTTTGACCTTTATCAGTTACTGCCACATCATTATTGACTATAGCCACTTCTTTATCACCTAACGCCACATCTGTATCAGTTATCACCACCCCCTTGTGCACCTACAAAGAAAGATCGAAACAGAATGTGCAATGGTCAATTGTCAACGTGAATACAACCATGGTTTGCACAAACAGGCCAACTTACCTCATTAGTGGGATCATCAGCAGGTAGACTAGCCAACTGGCTCAAATATGCATTACTTGGTGCAAACCATGGTTGTAACATTTCGCATTTGTTGGAAGAAGATCCAAGGCGGATTAGAACCCTAGTAAACAAACAATTATAAAGTTAAAAACAAATATAACGAAGTCCTAACTTATTTGACAAATACAAACAAATGGAAATGCTTACAGGACCAAAAAGTTTGGCATAATGGCGTTTCGCAAATGTTTTACCCTTTGACCAACAAAAACAACGTGGTATCTTTGTGGGTCTTTGTTCCACCATGAGCGCTAGTGGGATAACTCTCAAGAATCCATATCTAAAATAAGCGAAAATTATAAATGCATTGTATGAGCGCTAGTAAACAAAAGCGATATGTTCATAAATGTATACACATCTAACTTAAAAGCCAAGAAAAAGCGGAAATATTATATGTTGCAATTGTAGAAGGGTTTTCTTGCAATTTCTCTTTGCGATGAGCATTGTAATGCGGGTACCAAATTGGCTAAATTTTTGTAAAAGCGGGTCCACAAGAACTCTCCCCAGGATATGCATTCCATGCCCCAAAATCCTCAACTAATTGCAACAAATGATTGTCAACAATGTACCAAGGTCCACGACCTATGAACACGATCTCGCGACTAGCAAAGACATACCCTACGACATCCTCGGTGATAACTTTGCAAATTCGTGTCATTCCCAAACAAATTTAAAAGCTCATTGCCTTTACGATTACCTTTCTTATTAATTGTTTTTCGGAAAGACACATAAAGCAAAGGACTTGATCAATTTGTACATGGGGAGGCAAGCGACCAAAGCGAAATCCGATCATCAATAGAAGCTGTTCCCGACCGAATTTCAATACATTGTTCCCAATTTTGTATAAAATGGGGGGACAAGAATCAAGAAGTTTGTCGATAATTACCTGGTGTTGTAAAACGAAATTAACAATATGATTGCCTTTACCTAGGTCAGGAATATCTAACCATGGCCCAAAAACAGTTGCTCTGAACAGCCTCATTCGATCTGGATTCCTTGACAATTTTGACTTAATTTCCGAAAACAAGTGTACCTTGGAACGAACAGTTACCTTAGCATCAAAATATTTGGGAATGTCAGCCATTTTCGAGTTTAATTTACTGAATAATTAGGGATTGATTTAGGATTTCACAATTTTCAATTGTGTTTTTTCTGGTAGTAGTGTTGGTTGTGTGTGTTTGTATTTGGGTTAAAAATTTGAAATTAGGGTAAAAATTTTAAAAAAAAAGTTGTAAAAGTACTTTTGAAACAGTACTTTAGGTAATGTTAATGTACAGAAAATAGTCGCTTATGTTTTTACGCTAAAGTCGCTCAACCTCGGGAAAGAAGTAAATGTATAAAAAATATTTTTGTATCTTTGACTTTTTAACTAAACGACAAAACCAAATTTCGCTAGATTCTAAAAGCGGTCGCTTAGATTCGATTATTTGGAAAATCATATTTGTAAAAGTCGAAAAATGATTGGGTACACAAACTTGAAGGACACTTGTCAAGTTTATATGAAAAGTAGAAAAGTCGCAAGTCTCAAAGTTTATTTTGGAAATACCCAAACTTTTTTCTTAAAAAGTGATGACACCTTGAGCGAAAAGAGCATTCTTAGAATTTTCCCTTACCCTTATATATTTGAGTTCGTATCTATAATGGTATTCAAAATCCATTATTTTGTTGATAAAATGAAAAATGCAAAAAGTGATATCTATCACATGTTACCATTTGCCAAAAATCGTATCTAGTTTGGTTACACATGTACCACATAGGATTTAAAGAATCTAAATATCACGAAATTGACCTTAAAAAGAGAATGTATGTCCAAGAAAAATTCATCCTATGGGAGTCATGTCACTCAATAATAGGCATCGATCATCCAAGTAGCTTCCATTCCTTAAAAAATAACCGAACACATAAATGGTATGGATTGAAATACCAAATATGATCAAGTATGGTTGGATCAGTTGGAAAACCCCTTGCCTCTCAACCGAGAGGTCAGGGGTTTGATCCTCACTCCCTACAAAAGGCCGGAGGTCCTTTCTACCTTTGGTAGAAACGGAAGCAACCTCTCTACCTTAGGTAGGGGTAAGATTGTCTACATCTTAACCTCCCCCAAATATCAGAAACGGTATTGGTTACCCATAACCCGTGAAAGACGGCATTGTGAGTTACTTTACTTTATTGAAATACCAAATATGCACAAGACAAAATTTAGGAACCTTATTCAAATGTTTTGGAAAAAATCCATTTTAACCTTGACATCCCACATAGGTTGAATATTAAACATGTTTCTTGGTTATATAGTGTAATGTATAGCAACCATTTGTGTTAAGGACACCAACATGTTTTGGGATTGATAGTTCACTCATGTTTAATAACCCGATTAAACATGTCTGAAAAATCAACTTCAAAATTTGCCTAACTTCTTAACTTTTTTTTACGATTGTTTGTTTCGACATTCTTAACTTTTTATTTTTAAACACGTGTGAAAATCAATTTCAAAATTTTCCTAACTTCTTAACTTTTTTTACGGTTGTTTGTTTGACGTTTTAACTTTTAATTTTACGTAATCTATTTGTTTGTTTCGACATAAGAGTTAAACCACATTTAGTAATTAATCTTACTTAAAGGCTAAGACACTGGTTTAATTAATAATAAACACATTTAGTAATTAATCTTACTTAAAGGCTAAGTCACCGGTTTAGTTAATAATTTGCTACTTATGTGGCTTAGCCCAGACCGAGCTTTTTGGCCTTGATCTTTCCTAACTTCTTAACTTTTTATTTTTACGTAATATGTTGTTTGTTGCGACATAAGATCAGCAAAAAAGTTAAAACATATTTAGTCATTAATCTTACTTAAAAGCTAAGTCACCTGGTTTAATTAATAATTTGCTACTTATGTGGCTTAGCCCGGACCGGGCTTTTTGGCCTTGAGCTTTCTTCAAAAATAAGGACACTAGCATGTTTTGGGATTGATAGTTCACTCATGTTTAAATTAAACATGTGTGAAAATCAATTTCAAAATTTGTCTAACTTCTTAACTTTTTTTACGGTTGTTTGTTTCGACATTCCTAACTTTTTTTTTAGAAATGTGTGAAAATCAATTTCAAAATTTGCCTAACTTCTTAACTTTTTTTACGGTTGTTTGTTTCGACATTCTTAACTTTTTATTTTTACGTAATATGCTGTTTGTTTCGACATAAAATCAGCAAAATAGTTAAACCACATTTAGTAATTAATCTTACTTAAAGGCTGAGTTACTTGGTTTAATTAATAGAGAAAATTACCAAAAGAGGCCAATTTTTCAAGGTTGGTTCATTTTTAAGACTTTTTTCTCATCTCTTTTCAAAAAGTCATGCTTCAACCAGTCAATACAAAAAAATGACACGTGTCAAAATTTGGGTTGAGTCGAGCGGTTGAGCGATCAAATCGGCAGTTGAAGCGAAAAGTCGGCGGTTGAAAGCGATCGAAAAGAAATGACACGTGTCATAAAAATAATGGAGCTTTTGTCTTGAGCGGTTGAAGCGGTTAGGCGATTGATCGTGGCTCTTTTGGTAGAGATGAGAAAAAAGTCTTAAAATGGACCAACTTTGAAAAATTGGCCTCTTTTAGTAATTTTCTAATTAATAATAAACACGTTTAGTAATTAATCTTACTTAAAGGCTAAGTCACGGGTTTAGTTAATAGTTTGCTACTTATGTGGCTTAGCCAGGACCAAGACTTTTGGCCTTGATCTTTCCTAACTTCTTAACTTTTTATTTTTAAGTAATCTGTTGTTTGTTGCGACATAAGATCAGCAAAAAGGTTAAAACATATTTAGTCATTAATCTTACTTAAAAGCTAAGTCACCTGGTTTAATTAATAATTTGCTGCTTATGTGGCTTAGCCCGGACCAGCCTTCTTGGCCTTGAGCTTTCTTCAAAAATAAAAGAACGTGCTTATGTTTTGCATGGGCGTTATATATCTATACACTATAATTAGAGGTACACTATTCGGTTTTATCCTGAAACAGAACCAGTTTCGGTTCGAAGCAACCGGTCAAAAACCGGTTTTGAGTCAAACTGGTTTCGGCAGAGAAAATCGGTAATGATCAATTTGGGACCGCTTTAAAGCGGTTTAGAAAACCGTTTTTCCTTTCTTGAACTATGTATATATAACTATATAAGTTTTGTTTTTTTTTGTTTTTTTTTTTTTTTTAATGAATTAAGTGAAGCTAGTTACCTAAATAATCTTTTAGAGTGACTTTCAAAACCGAACTTTATTCTCATATTTTACATAAATGAACAAAATACGTCACAATCACACTTTTTCATCTTCAGTCGCCTAGATTACTCCCCTAGCCTCGCCTACATTTAAAACGCTCTAAATATTTTTCTGTATACTCCTCAAAAAATACAATCGCTCAATATATAAGAGAGCGCGGTGAGGGAAGGAAGAACACGCCATTGGCTCACCATCATCACCAATGGCGCCGCCATTGGCTCACCATCATTTCGCCATTCGTCGCCAAAATCGGTTTCGCCATTGAAATGGGCGTAACGTTTTTTTTTTTTTTTTTTTTTTTTTTTTAAGCGTTAATTAGCGGATACATATATAACGGCTACAAAATTTAAACCCTCTTTTCACTATATAAATACCACTTTAAAACATACATTTTCAAGAAATCAAGAACGATATCCGAGCACGATACTTTGGCACGGGGTCGAGCTCAAATAATTAGCGTGTTTGTCATATCGTCTTTTATTTAATATTTGTCGATCGTATCGTTTTTTTTATGTAATCGTTTCGTGTCGTTTTTAATTATAATCGTTCGTATTGTATTGTATTTTAGTTAGTATGTTTTTTTTTTTCGTATCGTATGTTTAATAAAATGTGTTTGTTTATTTGTATTGTAATTTTAATTTATGTTTAATAAAATGTGGTTGTTTTAAATTAAATAAAATGAAAAAAGTGGGGCCAATAAACGTTATTGGTGTGTTATGAAGGAGGGTGTTTTAGTTATTGGTGTGTTATTGGGAGGGGTATGATGTGGCGCTGATGTGGCATACCAATAACGTGTTAAATGACCTCACCTCACCTAGCACTCTAAGTCATAAATATGGGAATGAGGTGTATGACATGTATGATAGACAAAGACAAGTCAATCAAAAAAGCATTGAATTTATTAAACCTAAAGTAGGCACACTTATTTAAGCTACATATAAGACTTAAAAAGTACATCCACTGATAAGTCTCTACTTTGCTATTGCAAGTGATCTTCTTGAAAAATGTAAATTCTTTTTAACACTCGCCTATGTTAACGCCCAAAAAAATCAAACTCACCCCAGCCCAAGTATATATGGCTTGCCTAAAGTATTCGCTCAGACTTCATTCACTTTGCCAAAGTATCTCGCCCAAGATAATTTTTACTCGCCCAAATAATTTTCTTTCGCCTACTCGCTCGCCCATCATCATACTAGAATAAATTTCATTCACTCGCCTATATACTCGCCCAGCCCTCGCCTTGGCTCAACACTAGCTAAAGACTCGCCCCACACTCGCCCAACACTCGGGTGATACACGTGTACGGTTAAAACTACTCTACTACTCAATCTAACGGATAAAATTGAAAAGTTCATTTTGGAAAAATATACGTGTGAGGTTCATATTCGTAAATTACCACTATAAATAGTTAATTTAAAAAATTTCCTCAATTAAGTGGCTTACAAAGATAGTGGGACCCATTCTCTTAGTGGCTCTAGTTGGGAAGGAGTAAGCTTTTTTATGCTTTTGTGATACTGACGTTTGTAAGTTTTTTTATGCCTTTGTGATATAGACGTTCTAATGTAAATTAATGGACCCCAACAGAAAAAAATATATAAATATATAACAATGGGCCACTCACGTTGCCGAACAAACACTCCAAAAGAAAAAGCCTCTAAGTGAAGTTTGGACAATATAACAAAATACAAACACTTAACAAATTTGAACACCAAACATCAAATTGTTTCTTTAATACATAAAAGGAAATATAGAATACATAAAAATAATACATCGTCTTCTTGAATAAAATTAAGAAAATAATATAAAAATAACGTCTTCGTCCGGTCTTCGTCTTGAATTAATCATTTTGGTTGAAGTGTATTTCGTTTTCGTCAAGAGGTTCGGACATACCAAAAGATATTTCTTATGTGTGTATTTTATTTGAACCCATTCTAAGTCGTCTTCGAGTGGACAGATATGTTGAACCTTTTCCATGTTATCGAGGTGGTCTTTCAAACAAATGTAAGTTTCCACCGCCATCGGAATTAGTTTTGATCTTCTCGGTGATATAACCCTCCCACTAACCGAAAAGGCGGAATTGAAGCTACCGTACTTGCTTGGACCGTTAGTAGGTCACGGGCCATGGCGGCTAGAATCGGACATGGGGTTTTACCCGTTCTTTCCACCAAGTCAAAATATCCAAATTCTTAAACTCTTGGATGGTCAATTGAGACAAAAAAATAATAATAATAAAATAAAATAAAATAAAAAAAAATAAAAAAATAATAAAAAAAAAAAATTGTGGTACCTTCTAAGCTCGCTACTAAGGGTGTGACCTCGCCTCTTGATGCATAGTATGAATATGTGAAGAACTTGTGCCATATTTAGTTAAATAAATTTGAAACATATTTTCAAAATAATTGTTAAGGCGAGCACATTGACGAGTATGATAGCTCGGGTCATCGTTGGACAAACCCAAATCACAACCGATGTTAAAAATCAAAGCCTCAACACCGGTTCGGTTTAAAACCGAGTTCAAACCATCGGCATAAGTTATAATCAATTCTTGAAAATATGTTTTCAGCTTCTCTTTTATTGGTTTCACGATATTTCAAAATAAACCGGTTTTCGAGGAACCGGTTTTTAGGGTAACCGGTTTTCGGATCAAATAGATTTTCCTTTTGTTTTCCACCTCTAATCACATAGTGATAGTGAAGACTTAAGACTGTAAGGTCAATTTTTCACTTGATCTAACATGTATGCTTTTGACTAGTTTATGAAAAAAGTATATTTTTATAATTGAGGAGATAGGTGGTCGTTTTGAGATGTAACATCTTCCTTATGTCACTTGAGCCATATTTAATCCATACAAGATTTCATCCAATAGCTTATGTCACTTGATAATAACATACTTGACATCGATCATCCAAGTAGCTTCCATTCTTTTAAAATTAAATGAACACATAAACGGTATGGATTGAAATACCAAATATGCACAAGACAACATTTAGGAACCTTATTAAATTGATTTGACAAAACCCATTTTAGCCTTATTATATCCCCCATAGGTGGAGGAATGATATGATCATTGATTATATAGTGTATATGAATGATCTTTTTTTCCACCCAAAATATAAGTCTACTTTGACTTTTAGAAGTCTTATTTTTCCAGTTTTGACCTTATGTATTTTATTTGTGTTATTTAACACTTGATAAAAGTTATATCAATAAAAATATATTTAAAATCCAATCAATTCATATATTTTGCATCAGGTATTATATAACACAAGAAAAAATATTTAAAGTCAAAGTTGAAAATTTTAGACTTCATAAAATCAAAACTGGACTTATATTTTGGGACGGAGAAAGTATGTGTTAAGGGCACTAGTATGTTTTGGAATTAATAGTATCACTTAGGTAGGACGGAGTGGAGCTCGGTTTGAGCATCAAGCTCAAGTACCGTCGGGTACAGCTCCCACCCCTTAGGGTACTTGAACTTTTGTACTATTTCGAGTTCGGAACCGCTCAACATCCACTTTTCTCTTCTTTTTTTTGTCTTTTATGAAATTTAGTGTTAGGGTAGGATCGGGTACCACTCCGTCTAGTTAGGGTAGTATTGGGGTAGTTTTGAGTTGGAAGGTTTTTATTGGATAGAGGTGATGTGGCACCCTCAGGATATTAGGGTAATCGGGTACCACTCCTCCCTCCCTTATGTTTAATAACCCAATTGAACATAAGTGAAACGTCAATCTCAAATTGTTCCTAACTTCCTAACTTTTTATTTACATGATATCTTGTTTGTTTCGACATAAGACCAGCAAAAGAGTTAGAACACATTTAACCTTACTTAAGGGCTAAGTCACATTGTTTAATTAATAATTTGCTTCTTATGTAGCTTAGCCTGAACTAGGCTTTTGGGCTTGATGTTTTTAAAAGTAAAAGAGGTGGCTTATGTTTTTGATTTGGCTTTATGGATCTATACATCATAGTGATAGTTAAGACTTAAGAGTTAAAACTCTAAGGTCTATTTGTCACTTGATCTTACATCCTTCGCTACTCTCATGAGCATCTGTTTTTCGAATGCTCATTCTCGTCTAATGTATGGCAGTTAGTCTTGGACGTGGCTGGTGTTTCAGGTGTTTCATCTAACTGGGATGACATAATGCATTAGATTTTGCCTATATCCAAAAGAAAATCTGTGAAAACTATTGTTGGGCGTTTAACTCTGGCAGCAACGTCTTACTTTGTTTGGCGTGAGCGTAACTACGGATTCATGGGAAAGAAGATCGAGACTTGAACAAGTTGCTCGGTATGCTCTTGATTCGGTAAGATTGAAGTTAGCTTCTATCAAGTTTAAAAAGAATGAGAGTCAAAAAGCTTATGGAGCGTGGAAATTGAGTTATGGAGGCTGATGGCTCTTTAGTCGTGTTTTGGTGCTAGAGGATTAAGCTTACTTTGTTTTTTCTTTCTGTTTTCTCTAGCTAGTTTTTAGTTGTCATGCTTTTGAATATGTTCATAGCATGTTGTTTAGTATTTGTCAAGAGTGGTTCATAGCTACTCTTTTGTTGTACGTTTTCATTTTATTAATATATTCACCGGGTACAATCCCTTTACCAAAAAAAAAAAAAAAAAAAAAAAAAAAAAAAAACTAGTATAATGCAAAAGATATATTGAACTAAGAAAGAAGACTACAAAATGGTAGTTATCTGAGAGGACGGATCAGGGACCAAATATAACTGGGTCAAATTTTTTGAGCCGTAATATAGAAAAACATTTCGATAGAATGGGGTCATTTAAGATGCGTTTTGAGAAAAATCGATGTTTTCTTATAAAATTAACATTACATCGAAAAAATCATGGGTGTCAAGACGCATGGGGACCCTCATGGCTCGTCCTCGTTATACGAAACCAAATGACAATGAGCCTTATAAAACATCATCGCCGTTTAACCAAATAACATTGAGCCTCATCTGAGTTCGTATCTATAATGTTATTCAACATCCATTATTCAAAAATGCAAAAAATGGTTTCTATGATATGTTACCATGCCAAGAGTAAGGATCTAATGAGAAGAGTAACTAAAATAAGAAGAATGAGAAACAATGTGAACCAATCATTTTGAATTTAGTTTAAGGGTAGTTTAGGCAACTAAAATATTGCTCTCTCACTTCTGACAATGTCAAAGCCACCTTCTTCATTTCAGATTTTTGTATCTACTAATTCCTCGAACAAATTAAAATAAAGTTCAACCATGAATCAGTTTTCAATTCACTCACACGTTATAATTTTCTTCTAGATATGGCTGCATCTAAATAATAAAGATATTGCATCTTATGTGCATGCATATGAACACCATGCGTACAATATTTAAGGCTTTCATAGATTTATTTGTGGATAACATTACTCATAATTTAACTTGATGCAAGAAAGCTTCTAACAATTTTTAATTGATCATCATATCCATGCATCTATTAACGCTACATGAAATGATTATGGACAAAAAGGAAAGAGATGCAGATTTACTTACTGTAAAATAGATGCATCATTTTGTTGATTCTCATTAGAAATTAGATATATAAAATTTAAAGATACATGAACTATGCATCTAATAAATCATAGTTTTCATTCATGCTTCTATAAATGCCACAATGCAAAACAGATGCATACGCATTCTAAAAGAAATAAGAAAAGATGCATGCTATAACTAAGAACATGCATATACTAATAATTGAGGAAAGTGCATCTAATAGATCATATAACTAAGAAGATGCATATACTAATAAGAAGATGCTATAACTGAGAAGATGCATATAACTAAGAAGATGCATCTAATAAATCATAGTTTTCATTCATAAAAAACGTTGAAGAACAAATAATAATAATTGAGGAAGGTGCATCATTAATTATCAGTGATGTTGTTTGCGTCAAGTTCTTGAAACCGAATAAAAAGAAGGGAGCGATTTAAATGAGAGGTTAATATGGAATGTATGGATTTTACTATTTTACCCTTGTGCTTAACAAAAAATGCCTTGTTATTTACGAATTTGCCATCATCTATTTTAGCCATTGATATACTCATCTAATGGTTTAAATCATTTCTTATTCTTCTTACTTTAAATATTCTTCTTATTAGATCCTTACTCACCATGGCAAAACTATGAGTTCGAAGATTGGGCCCATTAATGGGCTGAAGTTATTGTTAATTGAAATGAGGAACTTGGGCTTAGAACTAGCATCTTTAACACAAAATATGTTGGCAAGTGTTCGAAAAGCAATTCGGTCACCAAAAAAAGGTTCGATGAAGCAATGGCTAATATCGAGAGATGGAGCTAGAGGGTTCCACGGTGTCACGGGACACCGATGAAATTTTGCTCCGTAGTGTTATTTTTTTTAAATACTTTGTTTTTTTCTAAGCGCACACGGCCTCAAAACGTATACAGTATTAGAGTTTAAACTTGTTTTTGTGCACCGGTCTCTTTTAGTCTTCACCTACATTTCCACAAACCTACCCATTGTGACTGTTTGTGTAGCACATCATATCATCTTCTTGTTGAAATTTCAGCGATCGTTTTGTTCGCTTAATTCAATTGTTTCGAGACGTATAACTGTTTGGTGTGTTATTGTTATCGTCTTCAGGATAAACCCCATGTCGAAGTGTCTTATTTTATCAACTTTGTGCTAGCTTAAGAAGGATGTGAATGCATTTTGTTTGGAATGTTTTTAGCTACTATAAGGAATGTTGACCTCAAAACAAATTGTTCTTTACAGAAGTTGACAAAGATTTACAATTGTAGCTTCCACTAAATAAATGGCACATAATGTACACAAATCATGTTAAAACATAAGGTTTTCAACTATGCATATGATAACACACACTTGTATGTTCATGCAGAAAAGTTAACGAAATATGCTCTTCTGATCAAATACTATGAACATGGTTTGAAGGATAATTGAAAAGACAATATTGCCCTTTTGAAAGCTTGTTTACATATGATAAAGTTGTCATGTTATACTTGTTTACATCTTTACATTGTCCTTGTTAGAGCTAGGTTTACATATAAAAATTAATTCAAGTGTTTATATGGATTGCTGTGTATGGGAAACTCCCGAATACCTCTAGTTGTAGTATTTACCACGCAATTTTGACACGTGGTAAGATAAAGAAAAACAATAAAGAGAGAAAATTTGTATTGGAGACAACAAACAATACTCAATCCCGTATGAGTGAGGTCAGTGACGGACCCAGAAAAATGGGATGTGGGGGGCAAAAAAAAATTTTTTACGATAGCAACAAAATCACGAAAGAAAAAATTAAACGTAATGATAAATCGAATAATTTTACTTAGACATGAAAGATTTATAAGGCTTTAAAGAGTTAAATGTTGGATTTTAGTATGTAAGTGGGAAGCGATTTGAGTTTTGGTGGGGTCGACTTTCGAAAAAGGTCAAAATTACATAAAATTACACTAAAATATCAACTTTTCAATTTGTAGTAGAGGCGCCGCCCGCTCTAACTCTAGGTCCGTCACGAGTGAGGTATGTGGGAAGTGAAGTGTGAGCAGAATATATCCTACTACAATGTAAACTTAGATAGTAGGCGGTGGGGTGCTTGTCATCGTTATCTCTTAAACACATGATAATAGAGCTTTATCGACTAGCAAGTATCCTAACAATGAAAAGAGAATGGGGCCATTAAATCTTGTAAGAAAGGAATTTTATGGCGTGGCCTTCACGATCTGGCATCAATCTTAATTAGAAAGATTTTGGCAACTTTGCATGCAAAGATGCAATTGAAAACTTTGATTGACTAAAATCACCCTTTTAAATAGTACCTCAAAATGGTCAGAATCTTCTCACAACAACCTAAAACTTGGTTATGTCTGGGACATACTTTCTTTTATTAAACCTTTTTTTTTTTTTTTTTTTTTTTTTTTTTTTTTTTGTAAAATGAGGTAACTGACATGGAGTATTTATGTAGGATTTTGTAACACAAACAATCTTTAAATTTAACTTAAGAACCGCATCTGAAATTGATAGGTATCTAAAGGGATTATTTATGTTTTTGAGAAGTTCATTACATTGAATTGAATATAGTTGTGTTATGGGCTCATATTGGACATGCTGTTGGGCTGTGACTAATGGGTCAACACTCACAAATTAAAAGTATACCAAATACAAAGGTTCAAAAAATCAGAATCTTATTCGAAGGTGGTAATTGTTGGAGTGGTACTGATGCTCTGTCTTTATATAAAAGGTTGAGAGTTCGAACCACGCCCTCAGTAACATCTTTTTTTTTTTAATGTCTAACCATGGTTTCTTTGCCTGCTAATTATCCACCGCTACATATGCACTAACCGGGTAAAATCCTCTCTTTTTTGAAAAGATTTGTGTAACATCTATATTTTGTTTGTTTCTAAGGCATGACGCACGAGAGAACAAAACAATACACAAAAAGTTGTTATGTATGTTACGTTTGGAAGAGATCAATATGTCTTATAAAACATAATCAAAAGTTAGTTATACTCAGTTAAAATCAGTTACAGGTTAAAATTGTTATGTATGGTTGGTATGAGGGAAGATGTGACTGCAAAAATGTAGGGAAATGAGAAATCTTCATGACAATGTGAAATTTTAGTACTGTCATATATAACGCCAGATATCATGGCATGAACATCTAACCTTACATAAAATGCTATTTAAATGTACTAGTCAACATTGCATAAATCGACCCGAAACACATTTTTTAACTGAACATATTAAGAATGTGCAAGTTACCAATGGATAACCTGACCCGAAACTTTTCTCTCCCAGGAACGGGCTACAACACAGAAGAAACTCATGGCAAGATGGTACTTACGGTACAACTTGCCCAATCCCACAAGGCAAGAACTTCACATATATGCTACAAGCCAAGGATCAGATTGGTAAGAATAGAAACAAGAATGGTAAGATGGTTGCGAATGTATTTGTTATAATTTGACCGTCTTTTGTTTAATGAGCTTTGTTATATCCTCCTCCTATATTTTATTCATACTCATCCTCCTACTCATATAAAAGTATCGCATGTTTGGAAATACGTGTTTTCCACACATAGGAACTTAATATCATTTATCTTTCTAATACATACTTTGTAGTCAATAGACTTGCTGATTTCTTAGTTATGTATATCATGATTTCTATATATAGCTAGAAACCTCAACTTAGTACCAATGATATTGGATGTGCACTATAAAATAACCTGGTGGTAAGGTCCTATTCCTCACAAGGTCAATAGTTCAAAGTTCAAACCTCACTAAATGTACATTTGGGGGTGGCTAGGGAAGAGTCAAAACGATTAACCCGCTGATGCCATGTACATATGATCGAGTAAAAAAGAAGTGTCACCCTCCTGGGAAAACCTTGTCCGTTTATATATGTATCACTTCTTTTTATTACCGTACTAGAAAAAGTGTTATTAACATCGTGGCATGGAAGTCTGTTAATATTCACGAGCAAGTATGTTGCTTTATTTTCCTCTTCTTGAAACATAATATTTGTTCACCTTTTTGCTAAGTGCCTAGTTTTATGTTTTCACTTCATGTTATCTCCTTGAATTATAGTAGTAGTAACTTAATATACGCTTACTGGTTTTTTTCTCAGGGATATGTTTCGGCTTGGCTTCACGATCAAGTGCCTAGTTTAAACTTGTTAAAGCTGTCAAATTTGACAAAGCATTGGTGTGTGAATCTATCTCTCGATAATCTTATGGATGTTGTGAGGAACTTGCATTTAATTGAATTCAAACTTATTTATGATGGATTTTAAGCATATCTTGAAATGTTAATTGGTTGATTTTTATTTCTATTTTAGAAATGATTTTTTGATTGTGTTAACAATAAATAAATATGGTCACTTTACTTTTATTGTGCGCGTTTAAACAAGTGGTTAAACCATCTTTAATTCTCTTCTCCTCGATCTGTTTTGTAAGGGGGGATGCGGGTTCACTATTATCTCTTGATCCTTCAAAAGTATAATGCTAACATCTTTGTCAATTGTTATCATAGTAATTTCTGGATGCTGTGTTTGCAATGACATAAACTGCTTTGACAAGAAGATTCCATGTGGCTTAGCTCGGACTGGGCTTTTTGGCCTTGATCTTTTTTCAAAACTAAAAGAACGGGATTATGTTTTGCCTTGGCTTTATACATCTATACATCATAGTTAGAGGTGCACTTTTCGATTTTATCCCGAAACCGAACCAGTTTTAAAACCGGTTTGGTGCGAGTCAACCGGTAAAAACTGGTTTGAAACCAGTTTCGGCCATGAGAACATATTCCTTCGTTATGTATTCTCACTTTATAAAAGATTATACATTCGAATTGTCTCGTTATTACCATGAGAACTCGAACCCGCCTCTTGATGCATAGTATGAATATGTGAAGAAATTGAGCCATATTTAGCTAAATAAACTTGAAGCATTTTTTAAAAAGCATTGTTAAAACGAGCACATCGACGAGTATGATAGTTTCGGTCATCGTTGGACAAACCCAAGTCATAACCAATGTTAAAATCAAAGCCTCAACCCCGGTTCAGTTTAGAACCAGATTCAAAGCGGCGACACAAGGTATAACGAGAGGAATTATTGAAAATATTTTTTCTAACTTTTCTTTCATTGGTTTCACGATATCTCTAAATAAATCGGTTTCGGGATCGTTTTTGGAAACCGGTTTTCCTAAACCAATTTTAAGGAAACCGGGTTTTTTTTTTTTTTTTTCGGATCAGATCGATTTTCGATTTTATTCGCCTCTAATCATAGTGATAGTTAAGACTTAAGATTGTAGGGTCAATTTGTCACTTGATCTAACATGTATCCTTTTGATTAGTTTGTGGAACAAAGTATCTTTTTATGATAAAGGAGATAGGTGTTCGCTTTTGCCATGTAACTCCTGCGCTACTTTCAACCAAAGCCTTTATATAAAGTTGCAAGTTAGAAACATGAGTTCAAAAAAAAAAAAAAAACCTACCTTTAACAATATGATGCAAAAGATATACAAAACTAAGAAAGAAACTACAAACTGATAATTTGTACAAAACCAAATGACATTGAGCCTTATCTGAGTTCGTATCCATAATGGTATTCAACATCCATTATCTTGTTGATAAAAAAAAATGCAAAATATGGTTTCTATGAACTATGGGTTTGAAAACTGGGCCCATTAATGAGATGAAGTTATTGTTAATTGAAATGAGAAATATGGCCTTAAATATAACATCTTGATTCTTGAACACAAAATACGATGGCAACCGTTCAATCCTTGCATATCGATGGCTATTCCTTCTTTGTTGTCGGGTAAGCAAAAACTCGTTTTTCATGTCTTTGATTGGTTATCTAGAATAGTTGAATCTTTTTACTAAAAAATTGTTCTTTATGCGGAGCGGGATGGATGGTGGGCAATGGACACAAGCGAGTAGGTCTCGCTACAATTTGAGGACACGGTTGCTCGTAGTCTTGTTCGGTACAACTTGAGCTTTGAATATATAAGCAAGCAATGCATTTGATTTACGACACTAAAAATGTTACGATAATGTTGTGACGGTGTGCGAAGGCATGGGCGCAATATATATTGCATTGGACAATGTGGGCATGTGGAACATACGGTCGCAAGATTGGGTGAGGCGATTGGGGCAACAGTTTTATCTCCGTGTGTATTCACCGGCTCATTCGTGGAGGGATGAGTTGCCAATCCCCAAGAACGCACTACTTTGTGGCAAAGCTAGAGGAAGGCACACGAGGCCATTCTAAGTCTAGATAGCGATCAGTTACATATAACCACGAATGTCACAAGAGGGTGGTGAGTGGGATCTCGTTAGGAACTACTTGTTCCAGTTTTATACTTTTATACCGGCAGTTTAATTTTCTTTGATATTGGCTGCAACATAACTTGTTGTAGATTTGAACCTTAGTCATTGATTTGTTCAAGTTACTTCAATATTGGAATGTTATCATAGATGGTCGAACCCGGGTGAGTTTGGTGTTTTCATTTGAACACCAAACCCGCGGGTTTGAGATGATCGCTACAAATCTTTATTGAAACGACGGCTTATCTTTATTCTTTTATTGCGTTATTATTTTGTGTACTGTGTTTTATACATGATAGTTTGGTTATACATCTAAGTTTGTATCTATGGTATTCAAAATCCATTTTCTGTTGATAAAATGAAAAATGCAAAAAATGGTTTTTATGACCAGAATATGTGTATAGCTTCCATTCTTCAAAAGATAAATGAACAAATAAATGATATGGATTAAAATACCAAATATGCACAAGACAACATTTAGGAACCTTATTAAATTGTTTTGACAAAACTCATTTTAGCCTTATATCCCACATAGGTCGAATAATAAACATGTTCCTTGGTTATATAGTGTACCGTATACCAATCATATTTGTTAAGGACACTAGCATGTTTTGGATTCATAGTACCACTTATGTTTAATAAGCCAATTGAACATTTGGCACTTTGCATCTCAAAATTTACCTAACTTCTTAACTTTTTATTTTTACGTAATCAGCAAAAGAGTTAAAACACATTTAGTAGTAATTAACCTTACTTAAAGGCTAAGTCACATGGTTTAATTTATAATTTGTTATATAATTTGTTGTTTGTTTCGACATAAGATCAACAAAAGAGTTAAATACATTTAGTAATTAACCTTACTTAAAGGCTAAGTCACCTGGTTTAATTCATAATTTGCTACTTATGTGGCTTAACTCGGACTAGGCTTTTTGGCCTTGATTTTTTTTCAAAACTATAAGAATGGGTTTATGTTTTGCCTTGGCTTTATACATCTATACATCATAGTTAGAGGTGCACTTTTTGATTTTATCCTGAAACCGAACCGGTTTCGGTGCGAGCAACCGGTAAAAACCGGTTTTGACTCAAACCGACCCAGATTGAAACCGCTTTCGGCCATGAGAACATATTCCTTCGTTATGTATTTTCACTTCTTAAAAGATTATACATTCGAATTGTCTCGTTATTATCATGAGAATTCGAACCCGCCTCTTGATGCATAGTATGAATATGTGAATAAATTGAGCCATATATAGCTAAATAAACTTGAAACATATTTTCAAAAGCATTGTTAAAGTGAGCACATTGAGGAGTATGATAGTTCCGGTCATCGTCGGACAAACCCAAGTCATAACCAATGATTCGGTTTAGAACCAGATTCAAAGCGGCGGCACAAGTTATAACGAGAGAAATTTTTGAAAATATTTTTTCTAACTTTTCTTTCATTGGTTTCACGATATTTCTAAATAAATCGGTTTTTGGGAAACCGGTTTTCCCTAAACCAATTTTTAGGAAAACCGTTTTTTTTTTTTTTTTTCAGATCAGATCGATTTTCGATTTTTTTCACCTCTAATCATAGTGATAGTGTCAGTTTGTCACTTGATCTAACATGTATCCTTTTGACTAGTTTGTGGAACAAAGTATCTTTTTAATTTTTATGATAAAGGAGATAGGTGTTCGCTTTTGCGATGTAACATCATGCGCTACTTTCAACCAAAGCCTTTACATAAAGTTGCAAGTCATAAACATGAGTTAAAAAAAAAAAAAAAAAAAAAAAAAAAAACATTACTTTTAACACTGTGATGCAAAAGATATACAAAACTAAGAAAGAAACTACAAACTGAAAACCAAATGACATTGAGCCTTAATGGTATCCATACTCCATTATCTTCTTGATAAAAAAAAAATGCAAAATATGGTTTCTATGCCAAAACTATGGGTTTGAAAACTGGGCTCATCAATGAGCTGAAGTTATTGTTAATTGCAATGAGAAATACGGCCTTAAATATAACATCTTGATTCTTGAACACAAAATATGATGGCAAGTGTTCCAAAAGCATTTCGGTCACCACAAAAGGTTCGATGAAGCAATGGCTAACATCGAGGGACGGAGCTAGGGGTCCCACGGTGTCACGGGACACCGATGAAATTTTGCTCCGTAGTTTTAATTTTTCTAAAAAACTTTGATTTTTTCTAAACGCACACGGTTTCAAAAGCTTGTGTCTAGTATTATGTTTTAAAAAAAAATTGTGCACCCGGTCTCTTTTAGTCTTCCTGCTTACATTTCCACAAACCTACCCATTGTCACTGTTTGTGTAACACATCATATCATCTTCTTGTTGAAATTTCATTGATCGTCTTGTTCTCTTAATTCAATTGTTTCGAGACCTGTAACTGTTTGGTTTGTTATTGTTATCGTCCTCTGGATAATACCCATGTCGAAGTGTCTTATGATGTTTTTTTCTACATACCAATTTAAGGAATGCTGACTTCAAAAATGAATTGTTCTTTACAGAAGTTGACAAAGGTTTACAATTGTAGTTTCCACTAAATAAATGGTACAGAATGTACACACATCATGTCAAAACATATGTTTTCAACTATGCATATCATAACACACACTTGTATATCTATTTCATTTCATGCAGAAAAGTGAACGAAAAGTCAATATTGCCCTTTTTAAAGCTTGTTTACATATGATAAAATTGTCATGTTATACTTGTTTACAAACTTTACATTGTCCTTGTTAGAGCTACCTAGCTAGTTTACATATGAAAGTTAATTCAAGTGTTTATATGCATTGCTTTGTATGGGAAAATTCCCGAATATCTCTAGTTATCGTATTAACCACGCGATTTTGACACGTGGTAAGATAAAGAGAAGAAATAAAGAGAGAAAATTTTGTATTGGAGACGACAACAATACTCAATCCCGTATGAGTGAGGTATGTGAAGTGAAGTGCAGACAAAATATATCCCTGCTCTAAGGTAAACCTAAGAGTAGGGAGCTGAGAGTGCTTCTATGCATGCGTTATCTCTTAAACACGTGATAATAGAGCTTTATCGACTAGTAAGTATCCTAACAATGAAAAGAGAATGGTGCCATTCGTCTCTTAAGAAAGGAGTTTTATGACATGATTCTTACATGATACAACATGAATGCTAATTAGAAAGATTTTGAAAACTTTGCATGCAAAGATGCCTTTCCTCAAAACAATTGAATCTTCTCACAACAACCTAAAAACTTCGTTTATGTACCGGACATACTTTTCTTTTATTAAACCTTGAAGTTATGTACGTTTTTTTTATATAAAGTGAGGTAACTGACATGGAGTATTTATGTATTTTGTAACACAAACAATCTTTAAATTTAACTCAAGAACCGCTTCTGAAATTGATAGGTAGCCAAAAGGATTATTTATGTAAGTTACATATCACAAACTTGCTTTGAGAAGTTCATTACATTGAATTGAATATAGTTGTGTTATGGGCTCATATTGGACATACTGTTGGACTGTGACTAATGGGTCAACACTCAAATTAAAAGTATATGGTTCTCCATTAAATGATACTTGACCCATGCAATACCAAATACAAATGTTCAAAAAATCAGAAACTTGTTCGTAGGTGGTAGCTGTTGGAGTGGTTGGGACGCTCTGTCTTTATATTAAAGGTCGAGAGTTCGAACCACAACCTCAGTTATAACCTTTTTTTTAATGTGTAACCATGGTTTCTTTGCCAGCTAATTATCACACCGTTACATATGCACAAATCGGGTAAAACTCTTTTTTTTTTAAAAAGATTTGTGTAACATTTATATTTTGTTTGTTTCTAAGATACGATGCACGAGAGAACAAATCAGTACACAAAAAAATTGTTATGTATGTTATGTTTGGAAGAGATCAATATGTCTTACAAAACATAATCAAAAAGTTAGTTAAATTCGGTTAAAATCAGTCAGCGGGAAGGGTCACGACTCACGACTCTTGGCCCTTGACCCTGACCCTGCAAGGGGGCGTGGCTCCTTGACCCCACACATGGTTCTGGTGGCATCAAACTAGCTAGAATGCGTGTTCACTTCAGATCTCCTAACTTGACTATAAGCTAAACCAGACTAAGCCCTTGATCTCAAGTATGAATCACTGTACATGTAACCTTTAGAATATCAGTGGATCTCAACCTTGCAGTTATGAGGGTTGTTTGGTCAAACATGCTTCGCTAAAATGCCTAGCCATAATTGGGACCAACTATACATATGATACGTTTGCTTTACTTGCACTTATAATAATGTACTGTAGACGATGAACAAGGAGTTGATATTATTGTCTTGTATACGTTTTTGAAACTTGTATATATGTTTGTAAATGATAATGTTACACAATATGATCATGTATTTCCTTTCAACTTCAGATGCCTATTAAAATCTTTAGTAATCATGACATTAGCAAGGCATGCGATAAGAAATGACTTAATACTTACTTAATGAGCATAAACGAAACCGGGACCAAGAAATGAATATAGAGGAAGTATGGCCAGTGTTGAGAAAACAGACTATAGTATTTATGTCCCTTTCATTTTCGTCGATGAAAACTGAAACTTTGTGGGATCCATTTATATGGTTGGTATGAGGAGAAACGGAGATGTGACTGCAGAAATGAATGTAAAAATGTAGGGAAACTAGAAATCTTCATGACAATGTGATATTTCAGCACTGTCATATATAACGCATAAATCATGGCATGAACATTTCACCTTGCATAAAATGCTTTTAAAAATGTACTAGTCAGCACTGCATAAATCGACCCGAAACACATTTTTTAACTGAACGTAGTAAGAATGTGCAAGTTATCAATGGATAACCTGACCCGAAACTTTTCTCTCCCAGGAACGGGCTACAACACAGAAGAAACTCATGGCAAGACGGTACTTATGGTACAACTTGCCCGATCCCACCAGGCAAGAACTTCACATACATGCTTCAAGCCAAGGATCAGATTGGTAGCTTTTTCTACTTCCCGTCACTAGGCCTTCAAAAGGCCGCTGGAGGCTATGGTGGTATTAAAATATATAGCCGTCCTCGTATTCCAGTCCCTTTCCCTTTTCCTGCTGGAGATCACACAGTCCTTGCCGGTGATTGGTACAAAAGAGGCCACCAGATTAGCTCCTAAAATTTATCTTTGACTTTTTCTAGTCAAACCTTTTAGCTTTAAAAATGTGTAATGAAACATGTTTTACGGTGAATGTAACATGTGCATCTTTCCATGTATAGCTGTTTTTATGTAGGATTTCTGTATTAGTGCTGATCTTAAAATTGGTTTGTTTGACTATAAAGGTCAAAGTAATGTAAACTGTTTGTTTTGTTTTTGTAGAGACTAAGACACATATTGGACATGGGTAAAAGCATTTCTCATCCTGACGGACTTCTCATTAACGGGCGTGGATGGAATGGTTACACTTTTGAGGTTCAACATGGTGCGTGCTTTATGTGTTTCTACATTGTGGATATATACTTGTATCATATACCTTGTGTCTGGAATCCCGCATCTTATTATATCAACTGCCATGTAGATTGACGATTGTATCTTTTCTTAACAGGAAAAACCTACAGATTCAGGATATCAAATGTAGGATTGACTACATCTATCAACTTTAGGATTCAGGGACACGTCATGAAACTTGTGGAAGTGGAAGGATCACACACAGTCCAGAACACCTACAACTCACTCGATGTTCATGTGGGACAGTCGCTTTCAGTCTTGGTCACCGCCAACCAGGCCGTGAGGGATTACTATGTTGTTGTGTCTTCGCGGTTCACACGTCGTGTCCTAATGACCACTGCCGTCCTTCACTACCACAACTCAAAGATCAGTGTCTCAGGTACTCCCCCTGGTGGTCCTACCACCCAGATTGCTTGGTCCGTCATGCAAGCTCGAACCTTTAGGTAATTTCTATCCCGAGATCATATGCATTGTCGAGTTTTGCTATGCATAAAAATCTGACCTTTTTTGGTTCTTGAATCAGATGGAATCTAACTGCCAGTGGACCCCGACCGAACCCACAAGGCTCATATCATTATGGGATGATCAAGCCTAGCCGTACCATTATGCTATCAAATTCAGCTCCTTGGATTAATGGGAAGCAAAGATATGCAGTCAATGGTGTGTCGTTTGTTGCTGGAGACACTCCTTTGAAGCTAGCTGATTATTTCAAGATTGGTGGAGTCTATAACCTTGGAAGCATTCCCGACAGCACAACATCCAGCAATGGAAATGCATATCTTTCGACATCTGTTATGCACGCTGATTTCCGGTCTTTTGCTGAGATCGTGTTCCAAAACTGGGAGGACACCGTTCAATCCTGGCATATCGATGGCTATTCCTTCTTTGTTGTTGGGTAAGCAAAAAATCGTTTTTCATGTCTTTGATCGGTTATCTAGAATAGTTGAATCTTTTTACTGAAAATTGGTTCTTTGTACGGAACAGGATGAGTGGTGGGCAATGGACACTAGCAAGTAGGTCTCGCTACAATTTGAGGGACACGGTTGCTCGTAGTACTGTCCAGGTACAACTTGAGCTTTTGAATATATAAGCAAGCAATGCATTTGATTTACACGACACTAAAAATGTTCTGATAATGTTGTGACAGGTGTACCCGAAGGCATGGACTGCAATATATATTGCATTGGACAATGTGGGCATGTGGAACATACGGTCGCAAGATTGGGTGAGGCAGTACTTGGGGCAACAGTTTTATCTCCGTGTGTATTCACCGGCTCATTCGTGGAGGGATGAGTTGCCAATCCCCAAAAACGCACTACTTTGTGGCAAAGCTAGAGGAAGGCACACGAGGCCATTCTAAGTCTAGATAGCGATCAGTTACATTTAACCACAAATGTCACAAGAGGGTGGTGAATGGGATATCGTTAGGAACTACTTGTTCCAGTTTTATACTTTTATACCGGCAGTTTAATTTCTTTAATATTTGGCTGCAACATAACTTGTTGTAGATTTGAACCTTAGTCATTGATTTGTTCAAGTTACTTCAATATTGGAATGTTATCATAGATGGTCGAACCCGGGTGAGTTTGGTGTTTTCATTTGAACACCAAACCCGCGGGTTTGAGATGATCGCTACAAAGCTTTATTGAAACGACAACTTATCTTTATTCTTTTATCGCGTTATTATTTTGTTTACTATGTTTTAAACGCGATAGTTTGGTTATATATCTGAGTTTGTATCTACAATGGTATTCAAAATCTATTATTCTACTGATAAAAAAAAATGCAAAAAATGGTTTCTATGACATGTTATCATTTGCCAAAAATCGTATCTAGTTTGGTTATACATGTACTATATAGGATTTAAAAAGTCTCAATATCACGAAATCGACCTTTGAGAACAGAATGTATGTCCAACAATAGAGTTAAAACACATTTAGATTACGTAAAAATTAAACCAGATGAATTAGCCTTTAAACAAGATTATATATATATTTTATATATTTATATTAAAAAATATATTAAAACTCTTTATAATATATATATTAAAAAATATATTAAAACTCTTTTATATATTTATATTAAAAATATATTAAAACTCTTTTATAATATATATATATATATATATATATATATATATATATATATATATATATATATATATATATATATATATATATTTTAAGCTTGAAAATTATTTTTTTTCAAAAATTTATATAAATAAATGAATAAATTATTAAATTTAGGTAATTCGGGTTATTCGGTTCGGTTTTGGTTATTGGGGTTCGGTTTTCGGTTCGGTTTAGTTAAGTTTAACCGAACCGATGAACACCCCTAATACCATTTGCCAAAACTATGAGTTCGAAGATTGGGCCCATTAATGGGCTGAAGTTATTGTTAATTGAAATGAGGAACTTGGGCTTGGAAATAGCATCTTGAACACAAAATATGTTGGCAAGTGTTCGAAAAGCATTTCGGTCACCACAAAAGGTTCGATGAAGCAATGGCTAACATCGAGGGAGGGAGCTAGGGGGTCTCACGGTGTCACGGGACACCGATGAAATTTTGGTCTGTAGTTTTAATTTTTCTAAAGAACTTCGATTTTTTTCTAAACGCACACGGTCTCAAAAGCTTGTGTCTAGTATTATGGTTTAAATTTTTTTGTGTGCACCCGGTCTCTTTTAGTCTTCCTGCTTACATTTCCACAAACCTACCCATTGTCATTGTTTGTGTAACACGTCATATCATATTTTTGTTAAAATTTCACAGATCGTTTTGTTCGCTTAATTCAATTGTTCCGAGATGTGTAACTGCTGGGTGTGTTACTGTTATCGTCTTTTGGATAATACCCATGTTGAAGTGTCTTATTTTAACAGCTTTGTGCTAGCTTAAGGATGTAAATGCATTTTGTTTGGGTATGTGTAACTGCTGGGTGTGTTACTGTTATCGTCTTTTGGGTATGTTTAACTATTTATTCCAAAAAAATTTTAGTTGAAAATATATTCATTTATATAAAAACTTAATGAATAAATGTGAAGTAAAATCCAAAAAGGTATTGCACAAAATGGTTCTGTGTATGAGAAAAAGTGCATGCCTTTCTGAGCATATGATGTTTTTTTCTACATACCAATTTAAGGAATGTTGACTTCAAAAACGAATTGTTCTTTACAGAAGTTGACAAAGATTTACAATTGTAGTTTCCACTAAATAAATGGTACAAAATGTACACACATCATGTCATAACATATGTTTTCAACTATGCATATCATAACACACACTTGTATATCTATTCCATTTCATGCAGAAAAGTAAACGAAATATGCTCTTGAGCATGTTTTGACAGGATAATTGAAAAGTCAATATTGCCCTTTTCAATTAAAGCTTGTTTACATATGATAAAATTGTCATGTTATACTTGTTTTCATCTTTGCTTTGTCCTTGCTAGAGCTAGGTTACATAAGAAAATCAATTCAAGTGTTTATATGCATTGCTTTGTATGGGAAAATTTCCAAATACCTCTAGTTATCGTATTAACCACGCGATTTAAACGCGTGGTAAGATAAAGAGAGAAAATGAGGAGAGAAAATTTGTACGAGCATATGTTATCTTTAAGACACATGATAATATAGCTTTATCAATAGTCCTTTTACTCTCGTGGAGGGGTGTGACTGTTTACATCTCACCTCACCAATAACTCGCTTCAGCCTTGTTGTTGTTAGCTAGCAAGATATCTTAACAATGAAAAGACTATAGTGCCCTTCGTCACGTAAGAAAGGAATGTATTGACATGACCCATACATGATACAACATGAATGCTAATTAGAAAGATTTTGAAAACTTTGCATGCAAAGATACCTTTCCTCAAAACAATTGAAAACTTGATTGACTAAAATCACCACCTTTCCAAATAGTACCTCAAAATGGTCGAATCTTCTCACAACTACCTAAAAATCTTCGGTTAAAGTCTCATGTTTGGATATTAAAACAGAACGTTTAGGAAAACGACGCGAATTTCATTATATAGCCGACAAAGTTTATAACACTCAACGTTTATAAAAATTCGAAGTAAGAAATGAAGAGGTTAAACGGTGAAAGCTCTCAAAAAGAGTTCCCATCTTTCTTTGGAAGCATGGGACACTCTAGTGAAGGTTCATCTAGGGTTTCTCGTCGAAGAAGGTATAATTGCTTGCATGAAAACATCTCACACAAACTCACGGTCCGGTCTTACAACCGTTCTAGGGCTCCCCGGCTTCGATGGACAAATGAGCTCCATCAATGCTTTGTCAATGCAGTTCAAAGACTTGGTGGTGAAAATAGTACGCCTTCTCTCTAGCTCACTCTCGATTGTGTCTTTTGTTTATGATTCTGCAAGTCAAAAGTGTTTGTCGCCCGTTCTGTCTATTCTTGTAGTGTGTGTACGCAAATAATGTTTTCTCTATGAAATTTTGATAGGAGCAACTCCAAAGATGATTCTACAAATGATGAATGTGAAAACACTAACTGTATCTCACATCAAGAGCCATCTTCAGGTTAATTGCTTCACCCAAAATGTACTATACATCTTGATTTGTTTATTACAGTTTTAAAATCTTCAAGCCATCGTGTATAAATAAGTTTGCTTGAATGGATTCGTATTTGTGTATGTGTACTTAATGTTGTATATCAATCTATGATGATTAGATGTTTAGGAGCATGAAGAACGAGGTGATTCTACAAGGTACGTATGCTTAAAAATCAAATGCTAGCATTAAAGTGTGTTTGTATATATGATACATAACATGTTCCTAGTTTTTAAACATGATAGAAGCTTCAAAGATCGAACAAGCTGAAAGTTGCAATGACAATCATCGGGGATTGGTCAACGTCAAAGATGAAACTCGTGAGCGTAATAAGCACACTAGTTTGTCTACATCAGAAATGAACAGGTTATATATTGTTGATCAACCAAGTCGTTGTATGATCTTCATCTTTGAACCAAATAAGTAAATAATTACTTAATTGGGGATTTGAATCGTTTAGCGGTTAACTTATAAGTTCTTTTTCAAAGGGTTCAGATGAAGTGGAATAATACGAAATTAAAGGAGGAGGGTTTGTCGTCAGTGCTTGATTCGGAGAATCTGAGAACTACTTTTTTGCGGAAAATGGAACTTCCTTTAGCTGGTGATAAGGTTCTCTACAGAGACTTCCTAAATAATGGTTCCACTTCAAATGTAGGAGCCTCTTTTTCCTTGACATATGTTTAAGTAACGAAAACGTCAAAATTATTTCATAATTAACTTGTTTCATTTGGTTAATTCAGGTGAGCGAGGACACTGAGAATGCTCAAGAGCCGATTGCTGTTTCTTTTTCGTCTTCAACTGCAGTCGATATAGAGTTAACTCTAGGAGGCCCATATGCTGCTTTAAGATCTTCTTGTGCAAACCGAAAACGTTAAGATTGTTTCTTTAAGCTCTTGTCTTGTAATAACTTGTTATATGACTGTTAGGATTGAATGATTGATTCTCTTTAAGTAATCCACCCAACTTGACTAGAAAGTCTAAAGAGAAAATTTAACACAATTTTTTACGGGACTTAAACTCACAGTATCTTGATTAGAAACGTACATAACCATCTCATAAATAGCGTTAAGTCAAATGCCTTCCGCTATCACCATTTTGTTACAATGAATAAAAAGTAACCTCCAATTCATACGAAAATCATTAACAGGCCCCAAACCGGCAGAAGAGAGCAAAATCCTACTTTTAACCTCTACCCCTTGTGAAACTCAATGCTACCACAAAGCCCAAACAGAATGACTATATCCATGTTATGATTCGCAAACCTTATGGTTAAACTATTAGCTGCTTTACAACGTTAAAACTCTAAACACAATTCAACTGAAAACAGCTTTATAGATGCTCAATTAACAAGTCTTGCACAAGTCCAAGATTTGGATAAAGAGTCCGGCATGCTTAAGAAGCTTGTGTATAAAGTATAAATTAAACAAAAACTTTCAAGGCTCTAATTAAGAAGCTATGTATGGCCACATAGTTGCATGCTGATGGTAGGCAAGCACGAAACTTTCAATAAGGAATTAGTTTGTACCAACAGAGAAAGCATGGCGTAAAGAATTGACCATAAGAAAACTCGTGTTACAAGTCATGGTAACCAACAGAACTCGATCATGCTATGTTAATGAACAATCAAATTATCATGCACACATCTATGCAATCACATAACAATCAACAAGCAACTAAATATAACAAAATAAACAACCAACAAGAGCATAACGTAGAGGATAAACCACACAAACATAAGAGTAGCGCAAAATATACTAGAAATATCCGATAACTTGATGAAGAAAAGTGAGACAAAATATATATTCATACCAACAGAAAGCAACACACCACCACCACTAGAATCTTACTTGCAATGTATATGCCCAGTTAACAAAAATTAAACCAGTCCGAGGACATACTTTCTTTACGTTAGTTTCTTTCTCACGTAGTCGTCCCACTTCTGCCCACATATATGTATATGCCCACAGTTATAACAAGCACGAGCACTAGTGCCACGTGTACATTGCCTAGCTATATGACCCATCCCACCACAGTTAAAACAAGCACGAGCACCAACAACACGTGTACATTGCCTAGCTATATGACCCATCCCACCACAGTTATAACAAGCACGAGCACTAGTGCCGTGTGTACATAGCCTAGCAATATGACCTGTCCCACCACAGTTATAACACTTAACCAGCATACATTCCCTAGCGAAATGGCCAACCTCACCACAGTTATAACACACATAATAACGAGGGCGATTAGACCCATCTAAAGCAGTAACTTTTTGACCTTCTTGAGAACTGCCATGGCCTTTTTTTACCAATCTAAAGCAGTAACCTTTTGCTGGTGCTGATGCCATTGTTTTTTGATCGTTTGATTGATGATGAAAAGATTGTGTTTTTTTTTTGGGTAAATATAGACATGAGAAAGGCGGCTTCTTATGATGAATGAGATTATTGGCTAAGTTTCTATAAAAATCTTACTACAAAGTTTTAGTAATTACGTGATCACCAAGGTTTAATTGAGTTGATATTTACTCGATAAAGATAATTAATATGGCATTGCATTGATCGGCCGTACAGTTGTGGCCTTTTAGCCCAATTTATGTCCCAGTTATCACCTTATAATACCCGTGCACGCACGGGGTTTTGACAAAAAAATTTTTTCTGTATTAATACTAAATATTGTGTGTTGATACAAAAGTTGGGCGTTCACGATTTGGAGCTCGGTTCTCGTACCAATTGAGAATTCTGCTTGAGACCTGCGCACTAAGAGATAAGAAACACCGTTAGGCTTACAGTGGGATTGTTTCCACGATTATCCTCCGCGTGAGAGTAAGTAATCGGTTTAGGGCTTAAGGAGTTTTAGGGTTATGAGATCGTACCTTAAACAAGGATATAATTCCTTTATATACGCACGGAATCCTTGTTGGTTCCGTGTTCCCCAACTTCGCGTATCCGCCTAAGTCGGTTGGGAATGATTATCTTCTTATTTTAGAAGATATCGGATATCTATTCCGTAAATAGATATGGGCTTGGGCTTCGTGAGCCCAAACGCGTATTGATATTGGCCCGTTCATACCGGGTTTGAAAGTAGTGGGCGTAGTCGGGTTCATGACCCGACTCCGGACTATCGTCATCATGTCCCCAGGTCTAGTATGCGCGATGCGTAGCTGCGGATGCTAGACTAATGACCGTAGTCAACCTAAAATAAATAATGTACAAGCGTATTAAAAGACCGAGACACCTACCCGTAGGTGCAGTGTATCTAGACATCAAAGTAAATTGTAAATGCCTCGTGATTCGGGGGAAAGTTACTGCCGCATTGTCCCATCAGGCAATCACAACCACACAAGGAGGACTAGTGGGATCCACGTGTTGCCAATCGTGTGGAAGAGAAAGGGTATATAACTTGCCGTTTCATTTTCACCGGATTCCTCACAGTAAAAACTCCATCCACCATTTCCAAAGCGTTCTAAGAGTTGTAATCCCGAAAGTAACCAACCTCAAAGGTAACCGCGCGTGCGTTATAAAAAAACAATGGTGAAAGCGGTTGTCGACTTCACCTCCGACACCACCGTGATCGATCGATGGAATTTACCTCAGTTACTTTATACCGGGATGTGCATCCAGTAGTTCGGATCGCGAGCCACGATTGCGGATTTCCCGAAGGAAAGTGGGTGTATACACACGGTTATTGGTCGCGAATCAGCGTGTGCCCTGTCACGCTTTACGTGCGATGTGTTAAACTATTATAATGCGCATATCATACCGATTGTATCGGTGCGGCTAAAATTACCAATTTTGAGGTAAATTGCGTCTCATTGGGGATTAACCCCACCATCCACTTATTCCGCGCCTTTTATCACACTACGTGGCGCATGGGTGGGTGTCTTTTTCAAACGCTTTGGTAGCTGCGATGCTATACGGATAAATTAGATGCACTTAGGAATTGGAGGAGTTTTTCTTACGGGTAGATGATACATGTTTTCCACGGAATTATGATTTTTATACCGGGTAACATTGCGAGAGGATGAGTGCCCATTGCACGGTCTTATAACGTCGAGGATGCGGGCGATAAATGCTAACCGCATCCCCATTAGTGCATATCTGAGGGATTTTTGGTGCATATGGAATCGGTAGTAATTATTTTGGTCCGAAGATGAGATCCCTATCTTCTTAGGCGCCAATGGCGGGGTGGGTACTTATTCCTCCGCATACGTGTGTAAATAATGTAAAACAGTCTTAGTATATGTCGCGCATTATATAACTTGTTTGTATACTTGTCTTGTTTTGCGCAGAGATGGATCTATTCACCGTCAAATGCGACTAGCGAAGCTGTTGCGATAAGAGCGGGAGTAAGACTGTTGAAGGATGATGAGGAGCCTATTTTAGTCTGCGATCGTAGGGCGTACTATGGGTGAATGCGGGGAGGCAGTACCGGTTCCTCAATCGCGATGGAAGCCGCCACTACAAAGCCGACCAAATCCTAGAGTACTATCTTACGTGGCGCGACACCACCAGTAGTGTGGCCCACCCAATGGAAGAATAGGAAGAAGAAGAAGATGTGCTTAGTCGCAAAAGGACCCGAAGGGACGATGGTGCAGGCCCTTCAAGGAAAAAATGCCCCGTGGTCCAGACTGTGGAGTTGTCCTCCACTGATGAAGCGTCGTCGCACCCCCTGGCGATAACGCCGAGCCGCGATAAATCTGCCGTACATGTATAATTTTAATTTGTTGGTGAATGTGCTAATTGTGATTCTAACATTGCGCTGGTGATCATTCGTAGGATGGAGCATGTTATAGAGTCACCCCCAAGGCGAGTCCGTCTGATCGGTAGCGATTACGAGCCATGAGCGGGATAATGAAGACCAATCGATGCGGATCGCCTATTGAGCATTTGGTTGAAGAATTGGTGCGAGTCTCCTCACAACAGTCGCACTAATTGTGGTGAAAGACCGAGTATCTGGTGGGATTGACCTAAGTTCAAAAGGACCAAACAATAGCTTTGTTGGGCGCTTGTTGCAAGCACCCGAGCTCAATGGATAGCGCCCATGCGAGGCTAGGGATCGGGCGCATACGCTCAAAAAAAGCCGAGAGAAGATGGCACTAATGTGCCAAATAAATCAAGATCGTGCCGAGGCCGCCGGTACAAGTCTGCGTGTCATTGGGGCCTTAAACATTTGGAGCGGGGTAAGGAACATTTGTTTGCTTGTGATTGGGGAGCTTGGCGCTCTTGTGGTGGTCATTGGAAGTGCAGGAGGCAAAGCTGCGTAAGCTTAGCCTTGAGTATGACGAGGTTGTATCCTGTTTCATGTCTATGATAGCGGGCGCTTGGTGGCTCATAGGCCACGGTCTCCGCTTATTGCTCTCAATACCGGAATCGCCAAAGGTGGTCAATGCTTTTGGGAGGTTGTGCGGTGCATACTGGGCGTGGTAAGTCGAAGCAATTGAAAAGCTTCATGAGGCAGGCTGTGAAGGCGCCTATTGAGAAGGTACCCAATTATGATCTTTGAGTCATACGATCACCAGTCGTTGCCATGCAGAGAATGAAGGACATAGAGCTCCCAATGATTTGAGACTTGGCGCGATCGAGATTATCCGATAAATGTAATTATGGCGGGGTTGACCTTGGCGTCATTGTACAGAAGGTCCGAGACACATGGGACTTTTATTTGAAGCCCCATGAGTCGCGGATCAAGTACACATCTTTGCGCGTCAGAGGATAGTCGAGAATCCGCTGCGTTGGAGAAAGAGGTACCTTTAAAGGAAGTCTTGAAGCGCGTGCGACTCGTCTTGCTAAGAAAGAAGGCATTGCGGTAAGGCCATTTTGTGTGGGGTTGGTGCGGCTCACTTGCCAAGGTCGATGGGGTGCCGATGGTGTGGCCACCGTATCGCGTCAGGATGCAGATGTGTTGAAGGATGTTAGCGGAGCCAAAGAAGCAACGAGTCACGTTGGCACTTCTGCACTTAAGCGCTGTAGTAGCTGGTAGTGGACATGTTTAATATCTTTTGTAATAACTCGTAGTTATGAATAAAAGTCTCTTTTTTGCTGTGGATACTATTAAAACGTGTAATGTAAACGTATCTGTTTGTCTTTGCGTGAAAGATATATTTGTTGCCGAAGAAACAAACGTGTAAGCCAATGCGAATGTAGGAAATGCATAACCATGTATGAAGATCATAGTATACTTGGAAAATAATTCTAAGTACTTTATCATAATCGTGTATGTTATGGTTCACAACGTACTGTAAATATCTCATTAAGGAATCAAGTGTCATGGTTCCTAAGTTGTTAAACGTGCGCGTGTGCGTTCTTTGCGCAACCATCGTGGGATGCGCATATCTTATTCCAACGTCTTGAGAACAAGGTGTTTAACAAGGATCGTGATCCGGTGTTGATGGGTTTGCAACCTCTTACTCAACAAGTTAGTTAGTAGGTTAACTTATCCTTTTTACCATCGTGGGTTTATTAGTAGTGCATGCACGCCATCGTGGGCAAGAAATAAAAAGCGTTAAGACATACGGTATATGGAGATAACAACTTAAAATGTGTCATGGAGTTAGCTAGAAACCGCGGCATTTTATTGATACTTGCAAGTGTTTGTTTGAGACATAACAAAGAAAACAATAAGTATGAAAAATAAAATGAATACATGAATGTTTATTGAGCCTTGAAAGTGCGGAGCGTCGATCTGTTGTCGTAGTATTTATTCTTCTGAGTAGCACCTCTTGAGGTTGCCGATGTTCCATGCTGTGGTGGTCACGACCATCCAAGCCTCGTAGTCAGATGCTTTGTGCTTATTGCTTGATAACCTCATAAGGTCCTTCCCACTTTGGTCCGAGCTTGCATGTATCTTCTGCGTGGCTCGCTTCATTGGTACGGTAGACAAAGTCGCTGATGCGAATGAAACACCGCGCACCTTGGCATCATAGTATCCTTTCATTTTGACTTGACTTTGCCTCCCGTATGGTGCTGGCGTTCGCGTCTTTCTTCCAGCAGATCCAAGTCGACCGTCTTTCATCATTGTTTGTTGTTACATTGATCTCGCGGTGCGGATAGTTGGCATGCCGATCTCGGTTGGTATAACGGCACATCCGTAGACTAGAGAAGGGGTGTCCCGTCTTTGGTTTTATCGAGTGCGGTGAGCCCACAAGACATCGCAGCTCCTCGACCCACCTTCCTTTGTGCTGTCGGAGCGCTTTTATTCCTTCGCCCGGGCTTGATTTGCGCGCTCTACTAAGCCATTGGTTTGTGGGTGCGTGGCGACGCGAAGTGTTGGGTGATGTTTAACTTTTCGCACCAATCTTTGAAGGGGTTGTCGCGAATTGTTTCCGTTATCCGAGATGATTTCTCCGGGTAATCCGAGCGGCATACTATGTTGTCCCGCATAAAGCGTTTCACCCGATTCGGTAATTATCGCCATTGCTTTTGCCTCGATCCACTTGGTGAAGTAGTCTATAGCTACTATGAGAAACTTGAGACCTTTCTTGCTATTGGAAAAGGACTGCGATATCAATGCCCCATTTGTAGAATGGCCATGGCGCCGTGATTGGCGTTAGCTCGTCTTTGTGGTCGGCGCGGAGCAGGTCTCGGACTTGGAAATCATTGCACTTCCTTATTAAGTCCCGCGCATCTTTATGCATGGTTGGCGATAGTATCCCGATCGCATGGCGCGTGCTACAACGGACCGTGGTCTGCGTGCATGCTACATGAACCTTCATGAATTTCTCGCAGACGTAATTTGCTTGTAGGGGCCGCGGTGCGAGCCATGGTTGGAGGAAAGAACGTCGACACTGATATGTTGTCGCGCAATTCGAATCTCTGCACTGTGCACCGTGATTCGCGAGCTTCCATCATTCTTGAGGTAATGTACCTTTGCTTAAGAATTCCGTGTCGGTGTCATCCATGTAGGACCATCCTCCTCTGATTGCGGAGACTTCCATCTCCGATATTGATTTGCTTTTCGGTGTTTCCCAACACTTGCTTTGATAAGTGTGCGAAGCTTGTCGAGGCGATCTTGCTCGATGCATCCGCCTTGTGATTTCTTAGGATTTAGCTTCATGTTGATCTCGTAGAGTCTTGAATGTTTCTTCCATGTCGCGCACAAGTTCAACTTCAATATGGCTTTTTATGACCGGGTCATCCACATAGACTTCGAGTTGCGGCCCGCTGTTTTTCAAGCGCATTGTCTACTAACGGCGATAGGTGGCACCGCGTTCTTCAAGCCAAATGGCATTTTGTGTAACAATGCGCCTTGGCTTGTGTGGAAAGTTGTCTTTTCCTCGTCTTCTTTAGCCATTTGTATACGGTGATATCCGCATGCAGCGTCAAGAAAACACTTTAACGGGTATCCACACAAGGACTCTATTTTCCGTCTATCTACGGTAATGGATAGCGATCCTGCGGGCATGCTTTGTTAAGGTCGGTGAAGTCTACACACATTCGCCACTACCATCGCTTTTTGACCATTCTTTGGATTAGAAAGCCGGTCATGGTAATAGACTTCACGATAATTCCGCATTTACCAATTTACGTACCTCTGCGGGTACTGCGCCCTGCGGGGCTTGGCCACGCTTCTTACGGCGTATCGGTGAGTATCCTTGTCGATTCTAAGTTTATGCTTTGTGATCGGCGTGGTACTCGGTCGTGTGTTTGGCCCCACGCGCGAAAATATCCACGTTCTTTTGTAGGAGCGCGCACAATTGCTTTGCTTGGTTGTCCGACAATGACCCTCGATGGTTATTTCTGTTCGGGTATTACGGGTGGTGCAACCTTCAAGTTGGGGACTTTGGCGCATTTGTTTGGGATCGGTTCCATTTCGCATGTAACCGTATTACATTCTCTGTTTGGTACCGTGGCATTGTAAAGAGTAACAATGCCCCTTCTCGGGAATTT
The DNA here is from genome assembly GCA_022545495.1 of Chrysanthemum lavandulifolium. Lineage (NCBI taxonomy): Eukaryota > Viridiplantae > Streptophyta > Magnoliopsida > Asterales > Asteraceae > Chrysanthemum > Chrysanthemum lavandulifolium. Next base: position 3,978,301 of record CM040243.1, on the reverse strand, counting down.
AAGCATCCGTCTTGTTGTTGATGGCACCGCCGCATGGCCGATATCCGGGTCTCCCAATAATGCCATTGTATGGCGAGGGGATTTGATCACCATGAAATCCATCCAGGTTGTCGTAGAGTGTTACTGCGTTGACGCTAACTAGTAATCGCGGTTGCCCATGGGCCATATCTTTTCACCGTGAAACCGGTGAGTCTTTGTGTTGACCGGATTTAACCGGCTGCGTATTTCGGTCGTAGTCTTTTAAAGCAATGCTCATACATGATATTTGCCGATGCCCTCCATCAATGTACATGCGGTGTATGTCGTGACCACCCGCGCTAATTTCAATGGTGAGGGCTCTGCTGCTGCGTTGTCCATGATTAGAGTAGGAAAGAGATTTCGCTTCGGAAAACTCTGGTGACCTTTTGTCTAGTGGTTCGTTGCCGCGTCTGTATCATGTAGATTGTGTCGGCCTTATCTTTGGGTGTCTCCTTCTTGCTTCCATTCTTTTGTTTATCTCTTCCTCTTTAATGTTTTTAACCAAGTGGTCGATCGCCTCCTTGACCATCTTGTCGATGAGTTAGCGCTTGTTGGACACACTCGTTAGTGGTGTGACCCTTTTGCGCGTGGTAGTCACGATATCCATTCCGGTCGCCGATCCTGCGGTATGCGCATCTGCGGTGGTCTTGGAAAATTCGCACCTTTCATTGCGAGTATTTCCTTTGGTGTTTTGATCGGGGAGTATACATCATTATCTCTGCCGCTCCTCGGCTGCGATAGCTCTATTACGGTTACTACCTCGGTCGTTCGATTGCCTCCCGGTTGTTCTGTGGCGGTAGCTCGAGTGGTTCTTTTGCTATCCTGCGCGGCTTCTCCCTGGATAAAAGACCGAGTGCGCTTCATGAGTTCATCAAAGGTCTCGGGATCTTGTCGTTCAACCGCTTGATGAGTTCGGATTATTAATCCCATTCATGAAGCCGAAATCTCCATGATTGGGCATGCTTTAACTTGCATGCATTCATCTTTAAAGCGTTCGCGAATGCGTCAGAGATTCTCCTTGGTGTTTGTTTTACCTGGCGAGTTCAACAGATTTTTAGCGCACTTTTTCGTTGAGTAAAATTTAGGCGAACGCCTTTCTCAACTCCTCAAAACCATTTATGCTCCTTCTTGGGAGTTTGTTGAACCGTTCGCGCACTTCCCACTAGTGTGGAATTAAACATGTGGCACCACTTTGGTTGTGGCCGTTCTCAATGGTCGCGGTGATTCAAAGATTTTAGGTGATCGTCTGGATCACTGTTCCATCATAGGTTTTGACATTCGTAGGCATGCGCCTTTTCTTGTTCTCGAAAAATCAGCGACGCGCCCGGTGAGCGCATCCACTTTCTGACGGCGCCATGGGAGAGACATGTCTTCCTCTTGGCTATCGCGTCGCTTCTAGACTTCAATGTCACAGGTCACTATCCTCGTTGTCAGGAGTTATCGAAGATGAATTTTCCTTCTTACGGTTTGCGCCGCCATTCTCAGTCCGAATTGTAATCCGGATCCGAAGGGCTCTCACAGGAATACCTTCGCCCCGGTCATCATGTACTTTACGGCTACCCGATCCGGCATAAACACCGGCACGTTCGTTCTTCTCTATCACTATCACTCGAGTGTTGTGGTGAGATGTCTCATCACCCTCGATTCTCCTCCCGATTCTGTTGAATCTGGGGTTTATGACCGCTTCCTCTCGCTTTTCTTTACGGTGGCGCGGTGAGAAGTATCATATTCGAATCAAAATTGAGTCGGGCTTTCAAGTTCAGACCGATCTATTCTTCTCTTCCTCTTGCATGAGGCGGTTAATGTTTCGTAGTTTTGGGATCGAAAACTTGGTGTTAATTCGGCGCTACCCCCGAGAGTGAGTGCGTTTGTTTACGCCGCTATACCCTTATCCCGGCTTGGTGCCTCCGGTACCTTTGTCGGTCGATTTTAGCACCGATTGGAAGGGAGTAGTAAAGGCGGTCTTGTGATGGGTCTCTCCACTCGTGGTGGTTGTAGTGGCTTGGGTTGTTCCCGAGTGCGGTTCCACGGAGGAAGATCAAGTCTTGACTGATCCCTTATTTTTAGCAAATATTGGTTGTCCCAGTGCCGCAGGGGTTAGTCCACTATGCGACTTCTTCCCATGAGGTCCGATTGCGATCGGCGATTACCGTGTTTTGTCATTCTAGTGTCGGTTCTTATTGTAGGGTCCCACGGATGGCGCCACTTGTTGATACAAAAGTTGGGCGTTCACGATTTGGAGCTCGGTTCTCGTACCAATTGAGAATTGCCGCTTGAGACCTGCGCACTAAGAGACAAGAAACACCGTTAGGCTTACCGTGGGATTGTTTCCCGATTATCCTCCGGCGTGAGAGTAAGTAATCGGTTTAGGGCTTAAGGAGTTTTAGGGTTATGAGATCGTACCTTAAACAAGGGATATAATTCCCTTTATATCGCACGGAATCCTTGTTGGTTCGTGTTCCCAACCGGCGTATCCCGCCTAAGTCGGTTGGGAATGATTATCTTCTTATTTTAGAAGATATCGGATATCTATTCAGTAAATAGATATGGGCTTGGGCTTCGTGAGCCCAAACGCGTATTGATATTGGCCCAGTTCATACCGGGTTTGAAAGTAGTGGGTGTAGTCGGGTTCATGACCCGACTCCAGACTATACGTCATCATTGTGTCTTTAAAGGTAATTGCATATAATTATATAGTTATAAGTTTCGTGCACGCACAAAGTTTACACATAAATCAAATTTGTTTTAACATTTTAGTTCAGTATATATACATATAAGAATTTGCCTATGAAAATTGTGATATAAGTACAACTAATACTTATGCACGCGTTTTTCATTATGCATTAATATCCATTAGAATTTGGTAAAATATTTGTAAAAATTTATATTACGTAACTCAAGATTTAATTTTATGTTGTACATATGATGCAAATAATAATTACACGAGTTATTGTTATAAGTACAATCTCGTATCTTTATTTTTATATTAAAGTAACCAGTGCTTACAATTTGATAATTATATTCCCGTTTTCAGTAATTTAGCCGTATTTAAAATATAAACTCGTGTCCACATGGGTTAAACTTTTAAAAATGAAATAAATGATTCCTTATTGAACGTATATAGTAAAAAAATTGATACTTATAATATTATGCAAATTTATATGTTGTTATTTTAAAACAACCTATACATTGTATTTTTTAAGATATAAAGTATAAAAGGTATAAAGTATAAGGGGGTATTTGTTTATAATTCAAAATTATTAAAAAAACATGGAGGCTTACAATATTACACTTAACTCTATATAATTTTTAAAATTTCAACCACTAAAGTTTTATTAATTACCTCATCTTTTTTTAAGTTTTTGTTTTCATAAATTTGACACCTATATTTTTGTGTGTTTTTTTTTATCAACCAAATTTCTCCACCAAATTTATTAAAGTTTGAACAAAATCAATTTAATTTTGACTTTTATTAACCAATCACATCACACGATTTTGCTTACGTGTCGAAATCGGGCTCTCCTATTGGCCCAATTGTTTTTTTAATAAGAATAAATTGATAAAATCACTTCAAAATGATGTATTAATTCCTTTATTATATAAAATATATCATACTAGCTACATTATCATATAACCAAGGAATCACATTTTTTCCATTTAATAACTACTGTAAGACATTTAAGTAGTCTAAAAATGAAGCATTACAACATATAAAGTACAAGTTACAACCCAATTAAGCACAATCAACCGGCACATCTATTAACTTTTCAACTAATGTCATTTTCAAAACACTTATTCAATTTTAATATAAATTTTAAAACACCCCTCAATATAAAAATACATGTTATTATATTGTAGAAATTAATAAAACACACAAAAGTTAATACAATTTATGTGCAAACAAGCTGATGGCACACCATCGTTTGGAAAACCGGACGGACCGGCCGGTTCAACCGGGACTAGAGTAGCCACCGGTTCGACCAGCTACTAAAAAACGTTCAAAATCAAACCGCATAGGACCGGTGAAACCAGGTAAAACCGGTGAATAGAGCCGGACCGGTTTCGTTTCCTTCATGCCTTTTATCCGATCAGAGGACTTTTGGTTATCATTTACTGAATTTTGGTCGATTTAAATTAAACATGAAAAGATAGATATATGTAAAGTATATTAGAAAGAAAAGAAAGTGAGCGTAGATTAGTAGTTTTACAATTGTTGCTCTCTTTATATATAGTAGAGATAAAAATGCAATTGCATATTTATTTATAAATTAAAAAACATTGCTCGAAAGATACATTATTGCCACAAAAAAAATACAATCATAATTCATAACTCGATTACCAGAAATTTTAATCACATGATACCCGTTGCTGCAACGGACAGATACCATACATGGAGGACATGGTGGCTTAATAATATTTGAGGAGATATACCGATTATAATATGGTATGACAGTCTTAAATCTTTTCCAATAATAATAACTGGTGGTAGCCCGTGCGTTGCAGCGGGAATGCCGTGTTGATGGTTTTCAGATTACAAAGTTAGCTACAAAGTTTAAATGCATATATACGTGCAAAGTTAATAGGTTTCGCTTAGCATGTCCAAGAGCACTAAGTTATCACCATCTTACCTTCCTTTGGGGACGCTATCACCAATTCCATGTTACCACACATTCGGGAGATGATGTAGCATGTGCGGTAGCTAAAGTCAAAGAATTTGCATTAAAAAAGTGAGCTTATATCTTTTGCAGCATAAATTGAGCCTATGCACATACATTCCTACATACATATAATTTGGACTGTTACTATCCCATAAGGATGACCAAACAGGTATATGAACCCGAAAAAAATATTTATATAAACTAAGAATAATTGTTTCATAGTTTGGTCAACCTTCTTTACTTTTCCCTGACACTAATTATAATGATTATGGTAGCGTTACATTTTCCAGAACTTAAAGAGGAAAATAAGGAACGGTTTCAAATGAATAATATAATTTAACGCATGCGTGCTACTGAAACTATCTGACATTTTCATGAAAACAGGGTAGAAAAAGCATGTACATATATATATCTGGAGACAAAGAAATTTGTTTGCAGATGAAGAAAAATCTTGCTGCAATAAGTTTATGAGGCAACTGATAGCAAATCCTAACCCGTCACTTGCATACTTCCACTTTCATTAACAGTTACCTGACTAACTTTTAGTAGTTGGTGGTTTATTTTTAAGCGAATCCAGAGACCCTTAAAACGACCGATTCCCCCTTTAAAACCATTGTTTGGAATCAGCCCCGAGCACCCCGTAGAAAATCTTAAAATAAATAACTATTACCTTGACAGAGGGCATCGGTGATGTCTTTTCCATCATTCTGAGCCTACCGTTCTGCATCCATTATGCAGCTGGCTCACATGCACAACTTTTCCACATTTCTGTTAAAACTAACCTCTGCAAGTTTACACACAAATTCCGCTATTTTAGGAACCATAAATGGAAATTGGATTTCATGTGCATGTTAGTTAGATGAGCAATGAATAGGTATCATATTAAAGACACTATCCAAGAATCCAAATTTCTGCGGGGGTACAGAAAATTAAACCTGCCATTTCATCGATTACACTAAATTCAAAATGAGACACAACTGACCTCAACTACCAGAATTTGTAACTACTTTGACCACTTGCAACCTAGGTAAGAAGTTAAGCACCAGTTATACTCGATATAATACTAAAAAAAATAGTATAAACTAAGTTCTAATATAAAAAGTTCCGACTTGGTCATCTTGTTGTATATGTATTTCAAACTTTAGCCACCAACTAAATTTTTTTAACATGTCTTGTAAGAATAAGAATATGAAACTAAGAAATAGCAACAATATACCTTGATGACAAATTATTAATAAACCACAATCAGTAGTCTTCAAAAGTACATTCTCACCCGAGTATAGCTTGTCCGTATTTGGGCGTCATCATTGATATACACGGGTCTTAATAGGAACCCCTACCCTTTTTCCATCATGTTTTGCGACACCCTTTAAAGGTGCTAATATTGGCTCAAGAGCCTCACCTTCTCTGGTGCCTGGTAATATACACATCAGTGAGTTTTATAAGATAGCTATGCTATTTTGCGACAATTGATTGTATGATCAAGAGTATCCAACAAAAGAAGCAAATAATATGTGTGTGTGGATTTCTTTTTGTAAAAATTATGTGAGTGAAGCGTTTCTCAATTTATGAATCTCATACTATTTGCGGTAACTGTATTAAAACATATTGTCGATGCAAATCCAAGAGTTCGAATGTACCAGCAGTTCAACTTACCGTGATCCGTAATAGATGAAGTCGGGCTATTCATGTATGAGCTGCCACTACTTTTGCGTGGGTGTCTATTAATGGCTGTTACAACAACAAATTGTTATCAGTTAGTATAGCCAAAACTATTAGCTCTATATCGTACGTAACATATCCATAATGCAAATACAGTAACATTCCAAGCTACCTTGACCTGCAGAGCATGCACAACCGCTATTCATGTACCAGTATTTTGAATGCCTATCACAAAAGTGATTTGTTAACAGTTAGTTTAGGTTAAACCGTTGGTTGTATACCGCAAGCAGTATATCCATATACATAGTAACTCATAACATAGCATACCCTGAAACGGCAAATGTAGCATTCAATCGTTCGTATGCAGCATGGAGTGATCGTTTTCCAAGGTTTCGGTAACATGTACTATTACACCAAGACCTTTGTCCATTAGCATATTTTAAACATGTATTTACATGTTGTATGCAACAACTAAACATCCAAAATACTAATAAACGCACATACCTTGGTTCATAAAATCATTAGATCCATTAGTGGCAACAACGGTTTACGAATAAGCCGCCTATGTTTTGTATACCGTAATGACATCGGGTTGTTGTAGGAAGTTAGAACACTTGAGTTGTGATTAAAAATAAGGTTGCAAAAATTGTACAACTACTAACATGCATCAAACCCATTCGCATCGTGTTTACTAACTCTTTGAGAGAAAACATAATCTTGGGTAAACCAAAGGTAGCAAGTATTTTTGACGTTCAAGCCTCCTTGAGTTATGTTGCATGTTATTCAAAGCTATTGGCATGCTCAGTGGGTGCCGTGGGAAGTATGATCTTTTTCTAGATCTCTGTTAACGCGTGTAAGGACAACGTATTGTTAATAATACACTTGCTTATCCTATCAGTAACTATAAAATGAACATGTTGTTAGTTTTCCTTGGGTTACCTTTCGTATATCTTGCAAAAGGTTTTTAGGAGTGTCCAAGTAAGTTGCTCATTCATTAATAGGTATAAAAATCTTTCTATGCTAAAACGAACACCTTTAAATAAGCAACTATAAACAGCCGCTAATGTGACAACACATCGGAAACCGTTCAGAAAGATTTAAAACAAATATCACTTTTTAATCTTAAAAAGATGATAATCTTAAAAATAAATTAGGGTTCATTAGCTTAATCTTGAAAAGCAATACCTCTTGACCTTCAATATAACAATTAAGCGTGTATTTTCATGTCATTAGCGTGTGTTTTTCTTTGTAAAGAATTAGTTTGTGGAAGAAAGCGGAATCGATGGCCGCTTTTTGATATTTGTTTTAACTTTGGATTTGCCGATTTACGGGTTTTGGGTTTGTGAATATGTGGAAGAAACAAAGAGGTGTGGGAAGAAGCACGTAAAAGGGCTTATGTAGGAGGTCGAGAGAGAGGTGTGGAAGATTATAGAATATGTGTTATTTTTTTTTTGAGCAAAGAGGTATATTTGTTATGTTTTGTGGGAAAAAATATGGGCAAAAAACCATCAAAGTATGAACAATAGTTGGCGGGGAAAAATGTAGGCCACAAAAAACCATCTACAGTGGACATGAGCGAGAATCGCTACATTTCGTACAAAAAAACGGAACCAACACAATTGTACATGCCAACATCAATTTCCCATCTTTAAATATATAGTATAATATAATAATAATAACAATAACAATAACAATATTAAGCTACATTTTCTTTCATGGCCAAAAATTATGAAAGCCCATAAAATGATAAAAGCGACCGTACTTATTAAACCATAAACCTTGACGTGAATAATGCCCGCATGTGTTGGCAATTTTCATCTAAATGTTCTTCATGATTTGCATTCATATTTATTGCTAAAAAGTAAAAACCTTCTTATGAAACCCTCTTGTTATATTATTTTCTTTTGTTATTCGATGTACAACACTCTTTGTAAAAATATTAGTGAGAGACCAATATTTACAACCTTGTTGAGTACTATAATTTACTTTGCATAAAATTTTATATCCCTAGTGACGGATAAATATTTAAGTTGTATGAATAACTAAAACTCTTTAAAATGTTTATTAGTTATTCACAAAAATCTAGTCAAGAGATTGACCAAAAATCCGAATTTATATAAGCTTACTGAGAAACCACCTATCATGGCACTTTCATAAAAATTACTGATCTTTTATATAATAAAAGAATTACATTATTTTGGAGTGCTTTTAAAAAACCCTTCTCACTGAAAAAAAATGGGCCAATAGAAGAGTTCAATTTCGCCACGTAAACAAAATCATGTGATGTGATTGGTTAATAAAAATCAAAATTAAATTGATTTTGGTCAAACTTTAATAAATTTGGTTGATAAAAAAAACACATAAAAATATTAAATATAGGTGTCAAATTTGTGAAAACAAAAACTTAAAAAAGATGAGGTGATTAATAAAACTTTAGTGGTTGATTTTTAAAAATTATATAGAGTTAAGTGTAATATTATAAACCTCCATGTTTTAAGAACTTTGGATTATAAACAAATACTCCTTATACTTTATACACTTTAAACTTTATATCTTAAAAATTACAATGTATATTGTTGATACAAAAGTTGGGGCTCGGTTCTCGTACCAATTGAGTCTTGATTCTTGAGACACATGCACTAAGTATCAGAAAACACCGTTAGGCTTATCGTGGGATTGTCTCCACGATTATCCTCCGGCGTGAGAGTAAATGTCGGTTTAGGGTTAAAGGAGAGTTAGGGTTTGTAGATCGTACCTTTAACGAGGATATGGTTCCCTTTATATACATCGGAATCCTTGTTGGTTTCGTGTTCCCCAACCTTGCGTATCCCTCCTAGGTCGGTTGGTAAAGAATTATCTCCAAAGATAGGAGATATCCGATATTGTATTCCATAAATAACATTGGGCTTGGACCGTCGTGGGCCCAAATCCTTATCGTATCAGCCCAGTTCGTGATGGGCTTGTTAGTATTGGGCTTTGTTCGGGTTCGTGACCCGAATATAGACTATACGTCATCATGTCCCCCCAGTCTAGTATGCGCAATGACTAGCTGCGGATGCTAGACTAATAACTGCGTACCCTAAACTCGTCTTAGCGTAGCGGGTAAGCTAAAAGAAATATTCCGGCTTAACAATACACGTTGTATCTAGACATAATATTTAAAAATGGATGCCTCGTAAATCGGGGGAAAGTAATTGTGAGCGTGTCACATCAACAGATCCTAACCACACGCTAGAGATAATGGGATCCACGTGTAGGGCATCGGTGGATGTGAAAAGCTGTATAAACGGCCGCCTCCATTTCACCGTGATTATCACGGTAAAAACTCGATCCGCCATTGTTAACAAACCTTCAACTTGCAACCCGTAAAAGTACTAATCAAAGGTAGTCGGCGTGCGCTTAGAAAAACAATACCATGGTTAAAGTACTATCTAATTTCACATCCGAGCATAGCGAGGCGAACTTCAGTAGTTCGCTCGATCTATATTCTGTCGCGGTGCATCCGGAAGTTCCGGTGCGAATGCATCCATTGCGAGACTTCCCGAAGGAAGATAGGGGTATATCTGGCGTTTTTGAATTCGCGAATCGCGTATACCGTATCATTATTCTTGAGTGATGTATTAAACTACTACGCGTACATATATCCCGGTTGCCTTTGCATAGGTGCGGCTAAAATCCCAATTTCGAGGTTAATTGCCGCTTATTGGCTATTAACCCCACTATCCACATTCGCGCGTTTTACCACACGACATGGTCAAGCGGGTGGGTATCGTCGCTAAGCGCCACAGGCGGCTTGATGTTATCTGTAAAAATTAGATGCTCTCGAAAATTGGAGAAACATTCTTACGGGTGGATGACGCGTGCTTCCCATCGCGTTTTGATTTCTATACCTGGGGACCTTTGCCAAAGGATGGCGCCTTCTACGGATCATATAATGTGGAGGATGCGGACCTGATAAACACCAATCGCATCCCGTTAATTCATACCCCGAGGAATTTTTGGTACACATCGGCATTAGCCGCAACTATTTTGGCGATTCGGAAGAGGTTCCGATCTTCTTATCTTGCGGATGGCGGGGTGGGTGCTCGTCCTTTCGCCTTTCCGTTGTGTTATATAAGCGTAAGTGTTTTCTGTTTTCTACGTACTTGTCGTAAGTAATTTTGTTTGTTTGTTGTTGCAGAAATGGACCTATTCCGAGTTGTTAGACTAGCGAAGCCGCTTGGTGAATGTGGGAACTCGTCCGTGAGAGAGGAGAAGATCCCATTCTTCTTCTCTGACGCAGGCGTACCACGGAGATGGATCGGAGAGGCGGGGGCTAGTTCATCCGTCGCCTTTGGGCGACACCACTACAAAGTGTGCAAGCCCAGGGTGCCTTCCCCCAGTGCGACCATCGAAGTAGCGATGGCGAGCCCATGGAAGAAGAAGAAGAGGAAGAAGATGGCCATGGTTTGAAGCGCAAGAGGCGCTTAGTGGCGATGGCGCAAGTTCTTCCGGGAAGAAGCGTCCGTTGTTTTCACTTGTAGAGTCGTCCTCAGTGATGTTCGTCACTTCCCGTCACCTAATACTACTACTTTTCCGTAAGTGCTACTACTAAAGTACTTATCGCATTCCCTTTGATGTCATGAAGTAATCACTAATTCTTTATCTTGCGTGCAGGATTGAACAGTCTGCAGAATCACTTCCCAAGGAGAGTCATGTGCGTAGTGAATCCTCTGAGCCGGTGAATCAAAGCGCTGAGCCATCGGCTCCTGAGAAAACAACGATGGAGCAATTGATTGAAGATTTGGTTGTGTCTGCTGCGCACCAAGCTTCACTAGTTGAGAAGCTAAAGGCTCAAGTATCTGGTGAAGGCGACCAAGGTGCGTAAAGGATCAAATATTACGTCGTTGGAGGCGCGGTTGGCTAGTCTGAAGGACTGAGCAGAGAGCCTAAGCGTGTATGCCCGTAGCTTCACAAGAGAAGATGGCTCTAATGGGTCAAATAAGCCAAGAGCGTGCTGAGTCATCTAGGTACAAGGCTTCCTGTCTTTGGGCACTGAAGTACCTGGAGAAAGGCAAGGATGAGCTGACTTCGCAGTTGGAGAATTTTGGTGACACTGTGAAGAGTGCTTTTGAGGTGCAAGAGATAAAATTGCGAAAGCTCAGCATGGAGTATGATGAGGAGTTGTATCCCCAACTCTTGTCTACTATTGCTGAGCGCAGGTGGCTCATAGGCCACAGTCTGCGACTTGCTGCGCTGAGCACTTTGGAGTCATCTGAAGTGGTGGATGCTTTTGGGGGAGTGGTTCAGTGCGCCCTGGAGCGTGGTAAGGCAGAAGCTGTGGAGAAGCTTCATGAGGCAGATCTGTTGAAGGTGCCTGTTGAGAAAGTACCTGGATATAACGCTAATGCGTATGATGATCTGGTTGCATCGATGGAGAAGATGAAGTCCTTGGAGCTTCCACTGATTGCTGAAATGGAACGCGACCAAGATTATCCTATAGGGGTAATAATGGAGGGGTTAACCTTGGCTAGACATCGTTCTGAGGATGCAGAGGCGCAGCAGGATTATTTTTTGAAACCCAATGAGTCCCAACTGCAGGTGCCTGTCTTTGTTCGCCCTCCCCACATCTTGAATCCATTTGCATTGGAGAAGGAAGTTCCATTGAAAGAGGTTTTGGAAGCTCACGCTACAAGGCTTGCCAAGAAGGATGGTATTAAGGGCAAGGCCATTTTGTGTGGCGTCAGCGCAGCTCACCTCCCTCGGTCTGACGGGGTACCTGTCAGCGTTGCCACGGTATCTCGTCAAGACTCCGACTTATTGAAGAAGTTAAGCGAGGTTAAGGATGCAGCAAACCGCGCAGCTAGTTCTTCTCTTGAGCGTTGTAGTAGTTGGTAGGTTGTAACTTGTAAAGTAAACATCCTTTTGTAAGCACGCGTGGTACTTAATGGAATATTATTTTTTGTTGACTGTCGTTGTGATTTATAACATTTGCACTTAGTTACTTTTCTTTCCATAAAAGAAAACATGCGTATTGGCGAAGAAGCAAACTTCTTTATAAGCGCGGAGAATATGTGAAGTTCATAATCATGTATGAGATTCATGGTATACTTAAAAAATAATTTCTAAGTACTTTTTTTATCATAGTCGTGTATGTTGTGATATACAGCGTACTGTAAATATCATATTAAGGAGTCAAGTGTATTGAATCCCAATTTGTTAAACGTGCACCATATGCGTTGTTGCGCATCCGTCGTGAAATACGCACAAAACTTATTCCAACGTCTTGAGAATAAGGTGTTTAACAAGGATACATGATCCTGTGTTGATGGGTTTGCAACCCTCTTACTCAACGAGTCCTTTAGTAGGTTGACTCATCCTTTTACCATCGTGGGTTTTTAGGTGCATGCACGCCATGTAGGCAAAAAATAAAAATTGTTAAGACATAAAGTATATGGAAGTAACAAATGGAAATGTGCCGCGGAGTTAGCTAGAAACCGCGACGTTTTATTGATACTTGCAAGTTTTATAAAAGAAAATAAATAAGACATTTGTCTAAGTAAAGCGAAAAGTAAATACACAGATATTTATTGGGCACTTCACTAAAGTGCAGGAGCGTTCGTGCGCTGGGCCATAGCCATTCCTATAGGTAGCATCTCTTAAGATTGCAGATGTTCCATGTCCGTGGCAGTTCATGACCATCCATGTCTCGTAGCTTGTACGCGCCTGTTCCTAATGCTTCAGTAACCTCATAGGGTCCTTCCACTTCGGTCCAAGTTTGCTGTATCTTCTGCGTGGCTCGCGTCATTGGCCTTGATAGCGAAGTCACACAGTGCAGATAAACGCCGCACTTTAGCATCATAGTATCCTTTCATCTTGGACTTTGATTTTGCTTCACGTATAGGCTGGCGTTCGCGCTTTCTTCCAGCGGTCTAAGTCGATCGCGCTCATCGTCATTGGTAGCCGCATTGATTTGATGGTGCGGATAGTTGGCCTCCCAATTTCGGTGGTATGACGGTCATCCCATAGACTAGAAAAGGGGTGTCCCTGTCTTTGGTTTTGATTGAGGTGTAGTGCGCCTACGAGAACATGAGATAGTTATTCCACCCACCTTCCTTTGTGCTTGTCGGTGTGCCTTAATGCCTTCACCGTGCTTGATTTGCACGTTCTACTAAACCGTTGGTTTGTGGGTGTTTAAGCGGCCGAAGTGTTGTGCGGTTTTAACTTCGCACCGTCCTTGAAGGGTTGTCGCGAAATTGTTTCTGTTGTCCGAGATGATTTCACCATGCTGCCAAGCGGCATACAATATTTTCTGGACAAAGCGTTTTACCTAGTTGCGGTGATTGTTACCACCGCCTTTTCTTGATCCACGGTGAAGTAGTCTATGGCAACTATGAGGAATTTTAATCCTCCCGCCGCAGCAGGGGAAAGGACCCGCAATGTCGATACCCCACTTTTAGAATGGCCATGGTGCGTAATTGGTGTTAGTTCTGTTGTGGTTGGCGTGGAGCAGTGCGTACTTGGCGGTCATTGCACTTTCTTATTAAGTCTCACGCATCGCGGTGCATGGTGGGCCAATAGTAACTCGAACTTAAAGCGCGCGCCACCACGCACCGTGGTCTGAATGCATCTTTGCATGAACCTTCGTGGATCTCCGCGTTACATAATTTGCTTGTGGGGACCAACACAAGCGGAGCCATGGTTGTAAGAAGGGCGTCGATATAGTATGTTGTCCGAAGTTCAAACCTACGTGTTGTGCGTCGTATCCTTGGGCTTCCTTACATTCTTGGGGTAAGAATCCTCGCTTATGAATTACGCTATCGGTGTTATCCACGTGGGGCCGTCTTCCTCTATTATTGTGGATATTTCCATCTCGAGATGGACTTACTTTCAATGTTTCCACCGGCATTTGTTTTGACGGTGTGCAAAGCTTGTCGATGCAATCTTGCTTAGTGCATCCGCCTTTCAATTTTCCCTCAGGAACTTGCTTGATAGTGAACTGTCAAAGCCTTGGATAAGTGCCTTGGTCTTGTCGAGATCTTTGAATCATGTTTTCCTCTTTGGCCACGTGCTCGCCTAACACGTGGTTGGCTACTAGCAGGAATCTACATTCGCTTCCAGTTCGCGCACCCATTCGGTGCGATCGTGGTCCGCGATTAGGGCCGTACTACGCCTCATTGTTTGTTCTTTGAGAATTCAAAGCGATGCGTAAGTGAATTCCATTCCTTCCGGTTGTGAGGATGAGGCTGCGCCTCGACCCGTCAACGCATGAAGATCCATCCGTAAACAAGATCCATGGATCTTGTAGTTCCTCCTGCGTGGTGCGGTGTATCATCGGTTCGGCTTTTCGATGATGAAATCGGCTAGTATCGCCCTTTTCGCATTTAGGTAGTGCAGCAGGAAATGTTGTGCTCACCTAGCAACACACTCCATACATAGGCGTCGATCGTCGGGTTTGGAGATGATTTGCTTGATCGGTTGATCTGTGATTCTGCTATCGGGTGTGCTTGGAAGTACTGCGTGGCCGTTTGGCGGCGAACACTAATGCCGTGACCAATTTTTCCATTGCGCTATAATTCATCTCGGTCTTCTTTAGCGCTTTGCTTACAAAGTAAACAAGTGTTTCTATTGAATTCTATCCGTCGGCAACATCAAGCGCTTCGCTCCACGGGTCGCGGATAAGTACATAATCAACTCTTCCCACAGTGGGGTGCTACAAGTGTGGGGAGTGTTGCGGATGTTGTTTAAAATTTGTGTAAAGGCCTCTTACGCCTCCGTAGTCCACCGAAATCTCCCTTTTTATACACTTTTGAGTGTATTGAAAAGAGGTAGTGATTTGTCTGTGACTTGGGCGGGGAATCTATTTAGACCGCCGACTTTCCGTTGAGAGATTGGACTTCCTTCAACGTGTGTGGTGAAGGAAGTTCAATGACGCCTATAGTCTTTTCTCGGACACGGTTTTATGTCGTCGGGTTCTATCGGTATCCGAAACATGCCTTGATGGCCGAAAGTGCATTTTAGGATTGAGCTTCGTGTTGATTTCCTTGAGTGTCTTAAATGTTTCCTCGATGTCGCGCACCAACTCATATTCGGTATGGCTCTTTATGACCGGTCGTCAGCGTAAGCCTCTAGGTTGCGGCCCACCTATTTTCGAATGCATTATCTACTAACCGGCGATAGGTGGCGCTGCATTCTTGAGCCAAAGGGCATTTTGGTGTAGCGATGAGCGCCTTGGCTTGTGTGGAAGCCGTTTTTCCTCGTCCTCCTTAGCCATCGGGTTTGATGGTATCCTTTGTATCGTCGAGAAAGCACTTTAGTGGATATCCACACAAAGACTCTACCTTCCGATCTATCTCCGGTAGTGGGTAGCGATCTTGTGGACATGCCTTATTGAGGTGCGTGAAGTCCGCGCATTCGCCACCACCGTCGCTCTTCTTGACCATTCTTGGGTTAGAAAGCCGGTCATGGTAGTAGACTCTCGCATGATTCCTCGCTTCTACTAGCTTGTGTACCTCTGCCAGATTGCTTGAGCGCACTGGGCACGGTCGCGCTTCTTACGGCGTATTGGTGAGTATCCTTGCCGGTTCTCGACATGTTCTGTGATTGAGCGTGGTACCTCGGTCATGTGCTTTGGCTCCCATGCAAAATGTCAAGTTCTTTTGCAAGAGTGCGACACGGTTGCTTTCTGGTTGTCCGACGGCGATCCTCCGATTGATATTTCTGCTACGGGTACTCGGGATGAATTGCAACCTTCGGGTTTGGAACTCTGGTGCGCACACCGCGGGATGGGTGCCGTCTCGCATGTAATCGTGTTACATTCTCTATGTGATGCGATGGCGTGAAAGAGTGACAATACCACCTTCCACCTGGAATTTAAGCATCCCATCTTCAGAGGCGATGCTGCGCATGGTCGATATCCCCGGTCTTCCGATAATGCCATTGTATGGCGAAGGGATTTAATCACCATAAACTCCATCCGGCCGTCGCGGAGTGTTCTTTATTGCCCACCGACTAGTAAGCGTATTTGCCCATCGGCCATATCTTTTCTCCGTAAAACCGATCGGCATTGTCTGGACGGGCTTAGCTCGATGCGTATTTGGTCGCGATCGCTTGAGCGGTGCTCATACATAATGTCTGCGGATGCTCTTCCATCAGCGTACATGCGGTAGATGTCGTGACCCTCGCACTAATTTCGATGGTGGTGGCTCTACCGGCTGCGTTGTCGCGATTAAGGTGGGAAAGAGATTTCACTTCCACGGAAAACTTACGCCGACCTTACGCCTAGTAACCGCTACCATGATTGTATCATGTAGATGGTGTCGACGCTTGTCCTTGGGTGCCTCTTTCTTGCTCCCATTCTTACATCTATTCTTTCCTTCCTTGATGTTCTTGACCAAATGGTCCAATCGCCTCTTTAACCATTTTATCAATGAGTCGGCGCGATTGGACACATTCATTAGTGGTGTGGCCCTTACGTGCGTGGTAGTCACGGTATCCACTCTCGCGCGTTGATCCTCCGGAGTGCGCATTTGTGGCGGTCTTGGAAAGTTCGCATATACGTGGCGGTATTTCGCCGGAGTTTTAGTCGTGGGATATACTTGTCGTTATCCCGTCCGCTCCCCCGACCGCGGTAGCTCTTATTACTGTTGCTACTCGGTCATTGGATTGTCTCCGAGTTGTTCACGTGACACTGTAGCTTGAGTAGCTCTCTTGCTATCATTGCGGCGGCTTCTCGCAGACGAAGGACCTTGTCCGTTTCATCGAGTTCATCGAAGGTTTGGGGATCTTGTCATTCGACCTTTTGATGAGTTACGGGTTATTGATCCGTTCATAAACCACGAGATTTTCGTGATTCGGGACACGCCTTAACTCGCATGCACTCATCTTTGAGCGCTCCATATATGCGCTTGTAGATTCCCTCGCTATTTGTTTCACCTCGGCGAGTTTGATAGGATTTTTAGCGCACTTCTTGGTTGAGTGAAGTTTAGGCGAAACGCCTTTCTCAATTCTTCAAAGCCATCAATGCTTCTGCGTGGAAGCTTCTTGAACCGATTCCGCGTTTCCAGCTAGTGTGGAATTGAACATGTGGCACCACGCGAGTTGTGGCGATTTTCGATAGTAGCGGTGATTCAAATATTTTTAGGTGATCGTCGGGATCACTGTTCCGTCATAGGTTTTGGCGTTAGCGGGCATCGCCTTCTCTTATCTTCGAGAAATTAACGTCGTCGACTAAACGCATCCACTTTTGGCGGGCGCGGAAGAGACATGTCTTCCTCCTCACGGTCACGGTATTTCCTCCGGACTTCCGGTGTCGGTTCGTTATCCTCATTGTCAGGAATTGCGGAGGACGAATTTTCTCTCCTTCGGCGCTTGCGCCTTGTCCTCAATTTTCATGAAGGGCTTTCACTGGGAATGCGTCGCCCAAGTGCATCACGAACTCTGCGGCTACCAAGTCTTGCGTGGACATTGGTGCGCGTTCATCCTCTCACTTTCTTCTAGGCGCGTGAGTGAGATGTCTCATCATCTTGACTCTCCTCCCGATTCATTAAACATTGGGGTCGGCGATCGTCTCCCGCGCTCTCTCTTTCGGCGGCGGGAAGTTTCAGATACGAGTCGAAATTGAGTCGGGCTTGTGAAGCCGACTCGACCTCTTTTGCTTCCTCTTGCATGAGAGTAGCCAAGGTTTCGTAATTTTGGGATCGAAATCCCGGTGCTAGTTCCGGCGTAACCCTTCTACAGCGAGGGTGTTTGTTTCACCACTATGCCCTTGTTTCGGTCCGGTGCGTCTGGTGCCTTTGTCGGTCGGTCTCTAGCGATTGAAGCGGGTGGTAAACGGTCTTGTGATGGATCTCTGTTGGTGGTGGTTATGGTGGCACAGGTTATTCCGGCGTGGTTCCACGGAGGAAGACCAGTCTTGGCACGATCCACGGTTTTAGCAACTTTGGTTGTCCCAATTTGCTTAGAAGGCGATCCGATGTGCAACTTCTTTCTGTATAGTGCCTTGCGACCGGCGATTCCGTGTTTAGTCATTCTAGTTCGAGTGATTGGTCCCACGGATGGCGCCATGATAACGCCACACGCGTCGTTCGGGTCGAAGGAACTTCCTTTTGTAACACCGCCTTGTCGACCGCAATATTGTCCGCTTTGCGTAGGCTCACGACTTTGTTTTGTGGCCTCGTTTGAAGACTTCCGTGGTCGCCCAAGCCAAGTATTACTCGCATGAGCACGCTTAGCGCGGTTCTAAGAACTCCACCGCGATGAACCCAAAGCAGCGTTGTGTCATTTAAAGCGAATGTTATCTTATAAGCCAAGATCTCTCCAGCCACAACCGATGTGGGATTGCCTAGGGTGTTACAATCACCCTCTGGGGACTCATCGTCCTCGATGAGGTTTGCCCCACCATCCCGATCGGCTCGGGGTGGCTCGATACCACTTGTAACACCCCGCCTTGTCGACCGCAATATTGTCCGCTTTGCGGTAGGCTCATGACTTTGTTTTGTGGCCTCGTTTGAAGACTTCCGTGGTCACCAAGCCAAGATACTACTCATGAGCACGCTTAGCGCGGTTCTAAGAACTCCACCGCGATGAACCACAAGCGCGTTGTGTCATTTACTGGCGAATGTTATCTTATAAGCCCGGCATCTCTCCGGGCCGCACCGATGTGGGATTTGCCTAGGGTGTTACACTTTTCTTGAGCAAGTTTTATAACACCCAGGCGATGAACCTAATCGTTGTAGTGTAGTATTAGGGTAAGCCACGGGTATTGATATCGTTCTCTGGGAATAAGAATGCTAGTGAGAAGTTACTACGCTAAGGTTGGGGTTGAGGAAGATTGTTTTTATCTTTTTATGTTTTTAGGAAATGGAAAAGTACGAATCTCGGGGTTTGGATTTGGGGTTGGTATTGCTACCGATTACTCTACTTATCTAATTATCTAATCTAAGGTGTATGTAGTCTATGTCTAATTATTGTGTGCTCGTATGATAGTTTAAAATGTGTTTACTTAGGTTTTACTACTACTTAATTATCTCTATTGGTGGTTGAATTGTCACGTCCTTATTCTTAATCGCGTTGTGTGTCTAAAGTCGTAGGGTATCGTTTATCCCTAACTCTTTGAAGTTACCAAAGGGTCTCGTCTACAAAAACCACTAGGGATCATAAACTCTAACTCTAAGGCCTCTTTGGATAGTTTAGCTTACAATAGCTCAAGGTGCTATAACCTAAGGTTCACAAAGATTAATCAAGCATTAAGTACACAACGAATGACCTATCGCATTACTAGATCATTAACAATTAAGATAAGAGACAACCAATCAATATTCAATAATTAAGTTTCATATTCCTAAGCAAACACACAAGTAAATTAGGCGGACATGGAGAACATGCAAGCATACACACAAATAATCAAAGACATAATTGAATTAATGAAGTAAAACACTTATCTTGATGTAAGATAGGGTTTGGAACCCTAAAATATTGTACAAAACTGACCTTGGTCGGTTTAGGTTTTACTCCAAAAGACTACACACAATTCTTGAAAAATTCGGATTCTATATATAAGATTACATATCGACGGCGTCACCTTATGTTTTGTGACGCCGTCGGTCGCCGTCATTAGGGTTTCGTCTTGGCGCGTTAGTCTTGCGGCGGCGTCACCTTGTGCTTGTGGCGAGTCTCTTGACTTCGGCGTCGTGCGGATCGAATCTAGGCCGTACGAGTTGCGACGGCCTACTCTTTTAAAGCCCGACACCGTCGGCGAAAATAAGAGTTTTGGCTTACGTCCGTCACAAAATCCTCGGCGTCGCGGTTAAGCGATGGCGCGTCACCTTGTCATTCGGCGACTTGAGCGTCTCGATTCTTGACTTTGGCCATTTCTCCGTATATCCGCCTTTTCGTCCAAATAAGTGCCATTCTGACAATTTGCCTTCAAGAGACCTAAAAGTGAAAAGGGCGATATTAAGTAATAACGGATACAAAAGTGATCAAATAAGGGCTTAAACGACCCCTAAAAAGGTACATTTAAAACCTTATCACGCCACTTGTTGATACAAAAGTTGGGCGTTCCTTGTTTGGGGCCCGGTTCTCGTACCAATTGAGTCTTGATTCTTGAGACACGCGACTAAGTATGAGAAAACACCGTTAGGCTTATCGTGGGATTGTCTCCCACGATTATCCTCCGGCGTGAGAGTAAGTTATCGGTTTAGGGTTAAAGGAGAGTTAGGGTTTGTAGATCGTACCTTTAACGAGGGATAGGGTTCCCTTTATATACATACGGAATCCTTGTTGGTTCCGTGTTCCCCAACCTTCGGCGTATCCCGCCTAGGTCGGTTGGTAAAGAATTATCTCCAAAGATAGGAGATATCCGGTATTGTATTCCATAAATAACATTGGGCTTGGACCGTCGTGGGCTCAAATCCTTATCGTATCAGCCCAGTTCGTGCTGGGCTTGTTAGTATCGGGCTTTGTTCGGGTTCGTGACCCGAATATAGACTATACGTCATCATATATGTTGTTTTAAAATAACAAGATATAAATTTACATAAGATTATAAGTATCAATTTTTTTACTATATACGTTCAATAAGGACTCATTTATTTCATTTTTAAAATAACCTACGTGGACACGAGTTTACATTTTAAATACGGCTAAATTAATGAAAACGAGAATATAACTATCAAATTGTAAGCGCGGTTTACTTATATATAAAAATAAACACACACGATCGTACTTATAACAATGATTCATATAATTCTTATTTATTTATATAAGGCTATCTAGAAAAAAACATTTTTATAAAACATCAACATAATATCAACGCTCATTATAAAATAAGTATACTTTAACGTTATCAACACTCATTATGTGCTATTAAACTTGCATCAATAGTGAAATTTAAATAACAATATCAACATCTTTGTCAATTTAAATAAAATTAAATCTTGAGTTATCTAACGAAATTTTTATGTGTAAACCACAAGACTAAACTTATAACTATATAATTATATGCAATTCCTTTAAAGACACAATATTGATATTAATCTGAAATAATTTTTTGTTAAAACCTGTGCGCGTGCGGGTATTATAACTAGTAGTCATGCTAAAATAACATACCATAAGTATAACAACCCAAAAATTTCTCAAACTCTTTATATGTGGCTTACATAACTAATAAGCCAAATGACATAATAATATTATCATAAACTTCAATGATACAATGTAGACGACCATACATCTAGATAACGTAGTTACCATGGTCTTCTTGTCCGTCATCTTATAGCTTATTTGACGAACGGTTTCTCTTCGTAATTTGCCTAGCAACCATGTTCAATTGGTAAGAGGTCTTATTTTGTTTTCGTTTGGATTAATATTGTTTGACATGTAAATTTTATACACACAATATGTAGTATGTAGCCTTCCAAAAGGATATCAACGGTCGGCTGAGCACCGAAGGTTTAAAACCGAACCGGACCGACGAAACCGACCGACCCGACATAAACCGAACTGGACCGACAGCCCGTCGGTTTGGTTTTCGGTTCAAGTTTTACATGATTTTGGTTTTGGGTCGGGTCGGTTTGATTCGGTTCGGCCCATAACCGACAAAAACATATCAAAATACACCTAGACCGACAAAACCGAAACGAATGACGAAAAACCGAACTGAACCAACAACATTCGGTTCGGTTTGGTTCACGTTTTCACGATTTTGGTCGCCGGTTTTCGGTTCGGTCGG